>MKYO02026751.1:76577-110273 GCA_002013955.2 Citrus medica | reverse complement strand
ATTTTTTTTCCCCCCCCCCCCCCCAATTGGGTTCTATTTGCCTTTGGTTTTACCATTGTATTTACCAATTGGTAATTGGAATGAGATGGACTTGAAATAGGCAGAAATCAAAATGATGAATGGAAATAAGAATAAGTAGTTTACTTAAACTGTAGGGATCGAAATAAGAATGAACTGCATTGTCATCTTTATAATAATAGTGAGTATTATTATTAATAATCATAATAATAATGATAATAGTAGTAATAACAACATTATTATTATTAAAAATAATTAAAAGAATAATAACAACGACAACAACAACAATAATATAATCATATAATAATATTTTAATTGAAGACAAAAATAAAATTATGAAACTTAGGTGAGGTAGAATGGGGAGTTCAATGAATAAGAATTCAATTCCCAACCTCCCATGGAAATCAAGTTTCATTCCATCTCAAAAACATGTGAATCCCACATATTTTATTTTCATTTTTTGTTATATTTTAATAAATAAACATCATCAACCATTCCCGTTTTGAATTCCGATTCTCTAATCCGACAAGCATAATGCAATCTGAATTCAAATACAACAATTCACCGATGACAGAGAATATTTAATAATAATGCACCATTCGACTCTTTTAGCACCGTCGTCAGTACTATGTCGTCAATGTCTGTCCCAAGGGACCAAACTAAAGCCAAGCGCTCCATTCTAGTCACCACCTTATTCCTCTCCTTTCTCCCTCCCTTCGCTGCTTGATTGATGCACAAACCCAACCCAACTCGTTCCTCTTCCTGACCTGGCCTGCATTCCCTTCCAAGATCCCCTCCCACCCGGGCCCTCACTCTCTTGCTTACCTCATCTTCGATTTGGTGGGCGACGCGGCCCGGATTGTCCAGTTGCTGCACACTATTTAACACTCGAATAAAAAAAAAAGAGAAAAAATTTTCTCTTTTTTTTTATAATTTTTGAGATTTTGGTTTTTTGATGTGTTATAATCTTTAATTTTGATTATGATAATGTTGATTGATGCTGAGAATTAAGATAAAGCCCCAAAGATGAAATGAAAGGGAAAAAAAAGGAGTACAAGACAAAGAAATAAGAAGAAAAGGAAAAAAAGAAGATGAAGAATAAAAGAAAAAAATTTGGAAAAAAAATTGAATTGCAATCTTTAAATTTTAATTAAAGATAATTTACCGGTAAATTATAGTGGATGGCATGATTGGTAATTTATTAGATTTCAAAGCCCAAATTAGGAATAAAATTATATTTTTTCCCCAATAACTCGTTTCAAAATTTATTTTAAAAGATTATAACTTTTCATTTTTAACATTGTGATCATAAATTAAAAAGCGGTTACAATTCAAGATTCCTAAGAATAATGAATAAAATGATAAATATTATTATAGAAAATGATGAATATTGGATATATTTAAATATTTATAAATTATTATTATTTTACTACTTTACCCTTAGCTTCGTGTTTGGGAAGAAAATATACTACAATGGCTTTCAATATAAAAAATTATTATTGAAAAAATAATTAAGATTAAAATTTAAAACAAATGATATTAATAAAAAAGAAACCAATAAAAATTTGGGATTAGGAATAAGAGTTAAAGTTTCGGTCTTTGAATTTCTCTAAATTTTATATATTTTTTAATTTTTATTCCATTGAACTACATTAGCAATGGACTGTCAATAAATTTTATGGGTTAAAATTTATCTTTTAGATACTTTTGAAGGTTAAAATGATATTTTGGATGGTAAAAGTCAACTAATGATTAATAATTTATATTACTAAAATATTGAAATTCAAGAGTAGGGTAAAAATTATATATTTTTTAATTTTTGTTGTGGTGATATTATAAATCAAATTTGTGATTATCATATTTATTTTATAAATTAAAATATAAGCAAAAATTAATTTAGTTTTTAAAGGTATTTTACTATTTCTTTTTATAAGGGGTTTTTATTAATAAATTTAATTTTGTCATCTAACTTGAAATATGTTAAATTTTAGAGGCGAAATACAATTATCCTTACTAACCCCACAAAACTGTAGTTAGTTAGGATTATGAGCATTCTCGTACTTTTATAAGTCAATATCAGTTAACCACTAAAAATAACAGTATTTGAGGGGTAAATTGAAGTTTTTATACTTTTAGAGCGTAAATTGAAGTATGTCAATTTAATAAGGGGTATGATGAAATTAATCCTATTAATAATAAAAATAAATAAATAAATTGAAATAGCAATGATATAAATAAATCAATGACGTTTAAAAATAAAATAAAAAATAATTTCTCTAACCTGAGGCTTGTAAAACTATGGTATCATTAATAGAGATTCGCCACCTTCATGACAAAGCTTGAATTATACAGATGTCTATCTCTTAGAATATAATAGATTCAAATAGTATTGTCAGCGTAACCTCATTATTCCCGCGAACTTCAAACAAATGTTTGAATTCTATCACTCTAGAAGCCTAGAAGCCTAGAATTAGAATATTTGCTTAAGTGAGAGGATAAGAAAACAAATAAATAAGTGATTCATCGTGTCTTGGAGGCGTATTTGCTTAATTCATGTGAATCACTCAATTGGTGGGATAAATAACGCCTTAAGGAAAGCGATATTTGTAACGTGCCTTCAAGTACATATTATTTTTCTACAGTTTAGCTATTATTGTTATTTTCTTTTTACATACAGAATAGTAAACACATTACTCATACAATAAAATTCTACCGTTACTACTGTAATTTTTTACATTTGTCACTTCCCAAAAGTATATATTCCAACATTATTATTAAAAAATAATTAATATATATGCTAAATACTAAATTGATTATTCTTTTCATATTCATAATGTGTTATAAACCTATCAGTACTACATTAATGTCATGTTAACTTATATATATATGACCTAATTTAAGAATAATATTAATATGTTTATTATTTTTAAATTATTTTTAAATTTTTGTATTAAATTATTCGATACAATTAAAAAATAAGTTATATCTGTAATTTGATATTTCAATACGATTAAAATTAATCTTATTTACTTAAAGTTTATACTACTCGAACATGTATATGGATGGCAATGGGGAGGGGAGGGGAGGGGACCAATCTCTCCGTATCCATCCCCGATATTTTGCGTATGTCCCCATCCCTTCCCCGTACCTGTCAGAATTACTTGAGAGAATCCCCATCACCTTCCCGAATAATAACAGGGGATCGCCGAGGGTCTCCGATCCCCGAATAACTAATATATATTTTTTATTTTCGATTTTGAGTTAATCATATTAAAATAAAAAATTCAAATAAAAGTAAAATTCGAAATATATCTTACATTAATATCCATTACAAAAGTCACATACATTAAATTAGTAAATAACGCAGCATGCAAGAGATGCAAACTTCTTTTACAAACTATTATGAACAAATTAATAGTCTAATACAAAATTGTTACAAATAAAATCGAATTTAGATTCAAAATTAACTTTTTCAATGATGTCGTGGGCACTTTATGAATGTTGACTATTTTCTTTACAACATAATGATTAAATCGGAGCAAATCAAGAATAAATATTAGATTATATTAGATTAGATATTAAAATTATGATTCGATGTGGGCAATTATAATTTCTAGAAATAAATAAAAAATATATTTAAGTTTAAAATATTTAAAAAATATTAAAATTAAAAATTTTTTGGGCTAATAGAATTTACTCGGTCTTTTTAATGTCCTAAATAAAAATTTAGGATTTTAATTAGTTAATTAGGCCTAAAAGTTTAATAATATAAATATTTTGATATATATTTTTTTATTTTTACTAATATTTATAATTTAAATTTTATTATTTATTTACTAATAATTTTAAAAAATTAAAATAAAATTAAAAATTAAAATGAGAAAATGGGTAGGGGATGAGAATTCTACCTCATCCTCATCTCCTTCCCGAATAAAAAATTAGATAAAAAAAATTATCTCTCTCTTTTTTAAATAAAAAATTAAATATAAAATTATCTTCATACTCTCTTTAAATAAAAAAAATCTTTAAAAATATCCGTCTACGTTTGATTTTTGCCATCCCTAAACATGTACACAGATCGAGACCCATACACTTAACAGCTAAGCAGCACAGCACGGGAATGAATGGTGAGTAACAATTACTACCGTGCTAGTCATTAAGCAGCTGATCAAACAGAGGTGGAGTGAAAAGTGAAAACCCTATCAAAACCCTTGTACTTTGCTTCTTTCTGTTGTCGGGTTTATAAAATAATTGCCATCACTTCTTGTTTAGTCCAAGTCGATCCATCCAACAGTTTACAATACTCACTGGTAGTCTAATACTACTACTACTAATAATAATAATAATAATAATAATAAGTTACAAAACCCTTGTACTTTGAATCTTTGATTGATTTGAGAAGCTTGAGCAGTACTAGTAGTAGTGTAGTCGTCTTATTGAATATTGAAGAAGAAAGAAAGAAAGATCATCAGAGAAAGATGGCGCTAGGTGAGAGAGGAGGATGGGATAAGAGCGAATCCAGATACTGTGGAGTTGAGACCGACTTCAACGATGACATGCCTCACCTTTTATCCTTCAATCTTTCCTCTGGAGGCTTTGATTTTGTCGTTGCTACCTTGGTTCGTTCTTTTGTCTACTCTTCTCCTCTTTTACGCTTTCTTGCAATTCGTCTTTCCTTTTTTTTTAAAAAATGTTTCATTAGGGTGACTTAGGTAAAGCATTCACATAATTTGGTATCGTATGTCTCTGTCTCATTTCAATGGCAATATAGTCACCTACAATAACTTGTTAATTGCCTACTTCTCTTCTCTTCTGTGGTGAAGCAGAAGCACAGCATGCCCTGCTTCATTTGTATGCAGTTACAGCATTATTGATTTTCTTTGTTTTTGCATTTGCTTTTATGTTGCGACTCACAAACCTTTTGCATTCACATTCCCACCTGAAGCAGTTGCATACTTGAATTCTTACTGGCACTATTAATGCTTTAAAACCTGATGACACAGATGGATCCCAATTATCGGCCAAGCTTGATGGAAAAAGACATTGGTGGTGGATCACATGTTCTGCCCTTTGCTGGCTCTGACTTAGTCTTGAGCCCTTCCCAATGGAGTAGTCACGTCGTGGGTAGGAACTGTTCTATACCTCATTTCTCTCTTAATTATGTTCCCTAATGGTCTTTCTAACATTTTTTTTTTCATTCGTTGTCTCAATTTCCTTTGTTCTTGTTCTTTTGTTTGACTTAACTATTGGTGTGTATTCAACTTGGAATAATGATATTATTGTGTGTCTGACATATAATATCACTGAATTATTTTTATCTTTGTGTGCATTCTCATTGCCTTAAAGTGGCTTTGGTAAAGTGTTAACTCTCTCAGTTGATTCTTGAATCTACTCAGGAAAAATTAGTTCGTGGATTGACTTGGATTCAGAAGACGAGATCCTGCGGATGGATTCTGAAACTACTTTGAAGCAAGAAATTACATGGGCTTCCCATCTTTCACTGCAGGTCTGCACTTTTATTATGATTTGGTTGCTTTTTGTTGTCAGTAGATTTCAGTTGATTTCTTATGCTATACTTGAAAAATGAAAATTGTCCTTGCAAGGAAAGTCTCTGCCTACTTCTTTTAAGAGCTTATGGTTTTACTGTTGCAGGCTTGCCTTCTTCCTTCTCCTAAGGGAGCATCATGTGCTAATTATGCTAGGTGCGTGAATCAGATTCTTCAGAGCCTAAACAACATGCAGGTGCTTATGGTTTTCCCTTTATTTCTTTTAATGCAATTTTTCTTTCTATTTCTTTTCTCATTATTATCTCTATTTAAAGTTGTGGCTTAGGATTCCATTGGTGAAGAATGATGATGATACTATGGACTTTATTCCTTCGGTGAGTACAGTCACTTATGCTCAAATCTTATCATGGAGGATATTTAGCATACATGTGTACAGCCGCGTGCGGGTGTCTAATATATGATATGTCATATTATATGGATATACATACATTTTTGTGATGGAACAGTTATTGGTTTCCTGATTCTACTCAGAAGTAATCTTTTGACAACGTGGATTTGGAAATGAAATATTGGGGTATAGAACTGGTATTTATTGAATTGTTAATGACATAGTCTCTTTTTGTACTTATACCTAACAGAATCTCATAATGAGTCAAGTTATTCATTTCATTTATAAAGGAATATGCCTAGGACTAGCAATTTGTCAAGACGTGTTCTGAAGATGCTTACTTTATCCTTTTAACTTTTGTTCTTACTTGTAGGGTGATTCCTGGGAACTCTGGAATTCATTTCGTCTTCTCTGTGAACATCACAGTCAGCTGTCAGTTGCCCTTGATGTTCTGTAAGTTGAATAGACTATGATCCATTGATTTTTACTTTTCATTTGACCAGATATGTTTTTTATATACTCATGTTTAATGCAACGGACTCTTTTTCACTAGGAGCTCACTGCCTTCAGCAAACTCACTTGGACGATGGTTTGGTGAGCCTGTTAGAGCTGCCATAATTCATACTGATGTAATATATCTTGAGTTTTTTATTATTGTGTTCATAAAATTCTAAATTAATTGCATCCTCCATTGGCGATGCCTGGCTATATAAAGACAATTTTTAGTGTGTCTTTGCTCGGTTATTCAAAGATGTGATTCTTAATTTTGCAGTCTTTTCTAACCAATGCACGGGGTTATCCATGCCTGTCTCGGCGCCACCAGAAGCTCATTACTGGGTTTCTTAACCATTCTATACAGGTATATGAATTACAGGGATGCTTCGACATCAATTTGTTCAATTAATTTTCTTTTTCTTTTAATTTTTTATTCCTATTACATGTGACCATGTATCTTAATGATTCTCTTGACTGGTTATTCTTATAAATTTCTTAAAGTAATTTTATTGGAAAAAAAAATTCTTCATAACATTTCTGGAGAATCTCTGGCAATTGGTTTTTGTTTCCAATGCTATTTAAGCAGAACGCCGTGGTTTAACAATTTTTCAATGGAGTCTCTTGCTAGTGCTGAACATTAGTATGGAAAGCTTATTGTTTGTGATTTCTTTATGATTGTGTTATCAATGTGGTTCTTAGTTCATCAAGAATGACCGTACACTGAAGTAGTTCTTTGGTTTCCTGTAATTTTTTAACAGTTGTTTTCTATGATGTTTCTTATTGCCAGCTGCCAGTTTACTAATTATTTTCCTTCGGAATGTATTTTTAGGTAGTTATTTCAGGAAAACTTAACCATGGTGTTCCCAGTGTGAGCTTGGATTCTGCTTTAGACCATACTGGTAATAATGTTGAGAGTAAGTTCCTAAGTTCCTATCTATGCTGAAGTAGTGTCTGGCTGTCAATACTTCTTAAGTGATTTAAAACAGTTGTATTTAGTAATGCTACATTGAAATCACAAATTTTTCATGTGTTATTTCCATCAGGCTCTCAGAGACATTCCCTGAGGCCATATTTGGACTATATTGCTTACCTCTATCAAAGGATGGATCCCCTTCCAGAGCAAGAACGTTTTGAGGTACAATTCTGGATTGGGTTGTGACGTCTTTCATTTTATTGTCTTCTTCTGACCCCTGTATTTTCTAATGGCAGCTCAGTTACAGGGATTTTTTACAGTCTCCATTGCAGGTGAGTGTTCTTTGCTTCTGCTCCCTTTTATTAGTGTTTTTTGACTATTTTTTCTTGTTAAATTTTTGCCTCTACCAGGGACATAATCCACTGTTCCACATTATTTCTGATGAATTTTGCACCATAGAATTTTCTAACTACTACCTTTCATTCCAGCCTCTTATGGACAATCTAGAGGCTCAAACATATGAGACATTTGAGAAAGACTCAGTAAAATATATCCAGGTTGGATTATTTTAGTGACTGTTGGAAGTACTATCCTTCTAAAGACAACTTGTTCTTTTCTTTTTTTTTTTCATTCTGATCAGTATGCATGTACTTGTATTTTGCTAGTACCAAAGAGCTATTGGTAACGCCTTGGTGGACAGGGTTCCCGATGAAGAAGCATCTTCTTTAACCACTGTAAGCTACCCACACATATCGGTGACACCCAATTATCTGTATTTTTAGTTCATAGTCTAAGATATTGCACACACATAGGTGTTTCTCAAAACTTGATGCCATGGGATATGCGAATTTCATGACATTGGTGTACTTTTAAATGTGGCAAGGTACTGATGGTTGTAGGAGCAGGGCGAGGACCTCTTGTTAGGGCATCATTGCAGGTTTCTCCCTGCAGCTTCTTTATAATGGGATGTCAACTAGTTTGTTTGTTTTGAGAATCATGGTACATGTATCAACTTTACTTTGACTGGACCCTTTTTTTCTTTTCTTTCTGTTTGTATATAGGCAGCTGAAGAAACAGGACGCAAACTGAAAATTTATGCTGTGGAGAAAAATCCAAATGCAGCTGTTACTCTTCATGTGTGTTCAAACTGTGTAATTATGCTTCAGTAGCCAACATAATGTGTCCCAAAAGTGGCAGAGGGCATTTGCATATTGGAATATTGGTGCACGAAAATTGGATTATGTTTAATTATTTGTTGCCTAGTTAATCTTAGATTCCAGAAGCCCTTTCCTTATTGATAAGATACCACGTGGGTCTCTGACTTCCTAATAAAATCAATTTTTTCATTTAAGCGCACAAAATCTTAGAATGATCTTAATTCATAATTATTTATCATAGGTCAATTGACAATAATATTCTACAGTTCCTCATGCGTACTTTGCATTAACATTCTTGATAGCGAAGATCATATGTTTTGCTAGTAATCAAAAGATACTTTTCCTCCCTGTCCTTTTTATCCACAATAAACCTTCGTTTGGATTCCATGTTTTAACTTATTCATTGAGGCTTAATTCACCTTGACTTCCTGCCGTCATTCCTGAGAATGACCAATCTCTCTCTTTCTTTCTATTTGTGTGACATGGATGTACATTTGTCTGTAATATTGAACTGACAATGAATTCACGGCCAAAATAATATTGCAAAATTTTGAACTGCTTTTTTGAGGGTGTTTCTTTTTTAGTTCCCCAATTAAAAGTATACCCTACCATTCTTTTTCATTTTTCCTTGTATTTAAGAGGTAACAAAGTGCTTTTTGGGGCAGAGTTTGGTTAGATTGGAGGGTTGGGAGAAAACGGTGACCATAGTTTCTTGTGACATGCGTTGTTGGGATGCTCCTGAGAAAGCTGACATTTTGGTACATGAACTTTGATTTGGTTAATTTGTTTCTTAATTTTCTTCTACTTCCTGCATGTTTGTTTCCTTACGTTTGCCATATCTGCCTTTAGGTCAGTGAGTTGCTTGGTTCTTTTGGTGACAATGAGCTGTCTCCTGAATGCTTGGACGGAGCCCAACGATTTTTAAAGCAAGACGGGATCTCAATACCATCCTCGTAAGTGTATCTTCTTTCAAAAATTATTGCTATTGTTTCTCTGAATAGAGGCTTGTGAAATTATACCAGGGGTATTTATAGTTGCTACTGAGATTAGATTATTTCTAATCAAGAGTGTTCCCACATTTTTATACCTGAATCATTTTCAGGATGATTGTGATTTATATTGCTGTTAGAGCTGAACCCTTTACACTACTGCTTCAGTCTTTGGAATGAATTGTGAATTTATGTCATTACTGTATAGATTACTCTTCTAATTATTGTTGAATTAATTTCTTTATCATGGCATGACTTGGTGATATGATGAGCAATGTATTTGAGCTTAACGATATAACATTTGATGTTAATGAACACATGATGGTTTAGTGTAAATTTGTTTTGATTAATAAAGTTCTCCAATCATTGACATTTTCAGGTATACCAGTTTCATACAACCCGTGACAGCTTCAAAGTTACACAACGATGTAATTCCTTGTCTTTGTGCTCAAGTATCTCGACTTGAAGCAATTTCTTTTTCATCTAAACGTGTACTGGCATTGCAGGTTAAGTCTCATAAAGATGTTGTGCACTTTGAAACTGCTTATGTTGTCAAAGTGCACAGTGTAGCAAGGCTGTCTCCTTGCGAACCTGTGAGTTTTTTGTTCTATCCATCTTGCTAACTGTAATCGTAAATCTTTAGCTTATTGAATGTAATTATTGATTATTATAGTCTTTTGAATTTTCTGTTGAGGCATTACAAGATTAGTTGTCATCATTAGACCTCTTTTCTGCTCTTAAAAACCTGAATTCAGTTTTTTTCAGCTGGTTATTTCATGTCTTGTTTGTTAATAGGTCTTTACATTTACTCATCCAAATTTCTCAACTAAGAAGAGCAATCAGCGCTACAAAAAGCTGAGGTTTGAGATACCTAGTGATACTGGGTCAGCCATGGTGCATGGTATGTAGTAATGAAGCCACATTTGCACTAATGTTCTAGAAAGACTATTTTTCAAACCGATCATGCTTCATGGTGTTTAATATGAGATTTTCTAACATAAATTGCTGTTATTGGAAATAATGGTTGGTTGGTGCAGGCTTCTGTCAAAGAATGAGTTCTTTGCCAGATTTCTATATTTTATAAATAGATAATGTTCTGAAAAATACCTCATTTCTAACGGATTTTGATTATGCAAAATTTTGATGATTGATTTTTGGTGCTTTGTAATTCAAACTGATTGTACTACTGAAATAATTTTGGTTGGAGTTGGCTTTTATCAAAGATAAACAAGTCCATGTCATTTCAATTGAATTTGATTGTATAACTGTTAGATAAGTGGAGTGCATTCATGCAATGGAAACAAGGCTACCCGAAAAAAAATTCTTGATGCTAAGCTGAAATTTGATCCATCTATAATGACATAATTTAGTTGCATGTCTACTTTGAGAAACAATATATTTGCTTGATAAGAAATACTATATAAAGACAATTCATTGCCCAATGCAAATTTTGAGCATGAAATTTTTGTTTACCTGATTAATAGGGTTCGCTGGTTATTTTGATGCGATGCTTTACAAAGATGTGCATCTAGGTATTGAGCCATCAACGGCAACACCAAACATGTTCAGCTGGTATGACACTAAAATCTCCTGGTGTTTGTGTCTGAAGTATGCATTCATTTGTTCATCACATCGTTCCTTAAGTATTGCATAGCATCTTATAAACATGTTGTAGTTGTGCTAGCTCCTCTGTTTGCTTTGTTGAGTCTTACTTCGATACTGGGTTGCAAATTCCGGCATGGTAACTGGGATAAAGTTTTTTTTTTGGTCCCCAGCATGATGCAGTTGTTCTGTGAAACTTCATACTTTTCAAAATGTAACTTCAAACTCATGATAAAATGAGTTGTAAACTTGTAAATAACAGGTAATCAGATTTGTAATATAGAACATGAAGCTTGTAAATGGTCTGAGCAATTTAGAGGGACCTCAGATATACGATGGTACTGTTCTTTCCTTCAGGAATATTTGTTTCTTTCCTGTTCAGGTTTGCAATATTTTTTCCACTGAGGACACCGGTATGTATTCGACCTGGTTCTCCACTTGAGGTGCATTTTTGGCGTTGTTGTGGTTCTACCAAGGTAAATTGTTCCAAATACTGTCTAGAATTTATTGGCACCATCACCTGTTTTCCTTTATTTTCTTTATTAGTTTCCTTCCATATTATTTTGTATTGAGGAAAACAAATGCACAGAAGACATCCTGAGCACTCTTTTTAATGCATCTCGCGCTCTTCATGGGCACTAGAAGTGTTTGATCTTGCTCTAAACGTTTAGCATCCCTGACTCTGAATGTTCCAGGTTTGGTACGAATGGTGTGTTGCGTCTCCCAATCCATCACCTGTTCACAACAGCAATGGTCGTTCGTATTGGGTTGGCCTTTAGCATTTCTCTTTCAAAGGTTAGAACACTAGTTACAGACACAGGTGTATGAAAGCTGTAACCTTATAAAAGTAGATAGCCATTTCAAGAGGAAGTAGAACAGATTTTCAGCTGTTCAGCTGTTAAGGAACAGAAAAAGAGTGTAAAATTTAATCCAGACTTTGATTTCAACTACAGTGACTATTCCAATTTATTAGGCCATCTTGAAGTACGATATAACGCACCTCCAATTCTCCAGTGTCCTAATGCGGGGCTGTTTAGTTCCTGCCAAATAGTTTTCTTCACGTGCGTTTGACTGCTGTCTTCGAAACAATGTCATTTCTTGAACGTCTGTGCAGACTGTAGTTATAATTTTCTTGTTGAATCCTTGCATGTAATCAAATTTAAACTACAGTTATGGTAAGTTTAAAAGTTATAATATTAAAATATTTGATAAATATTTTTTTCAGACTGGAAAGTTTAGTTATTTTTAAGAAAAGAGAATATCTACACCCTCGTGGTTTGGAAAAATGATCATAAAGATTCTTAAATTTTTAATAAGGAACACTAAGATTTTTATTTTTATCATAATACATTTTAACTCTATAAACCTAAAAAAATTGATCCTAAAATTTTATAATAAATAGAAATATGACATTGAAATATATGTAATAATTATACATTTTAAAATAATTTTTATATTTAAAAATATGAAAATTTTTTGTTTATTAGATATATTTTATTATATTAAAGTAATTTTTAACAATAAATGGAAACATAATATTGAAATAAATAAATAAAAATAAAAATTACTTTGAATGTTATATGAAAATAATTTTAATATTATTAGTAGGGTGATATTTTCTTAATTGTAAAATTAATAATGTAATAATTTAAAATTTTAATATTATTTTAAATGTTAAAAATAATATAATATTATTATTCTACTATGTAGATTATATTATTTATATTAATTTGTATTAATAAAAAACTTTAAAGTCAATTTTCTAGTTATTATATTCAAAGGCTATTATGGTAAAAAAAAAAACTTATATTAAGAGGCAATTATAATAGAAAACGAGTCTTAGAGTCATTTTTTAAAAAACTTGGAGAAATGTCGAGTGGTTAGGGCTGCTACTCTCTAACTTGAAGGACAGCAGTTTGAACCCCCACAAGCGCAATGTTGAGGTATTTCATTCCTTAATTATATTATGAGTAATGATACAGCCACAAATTCTTGTACAAACTTATTTTGTACAAACTGACGTGGCATGATAAGATTGGTTGAATTAAATATCACTTGGCCCACATGATTTGTTTTTATTAATTTATATTTTCATTCAACCAATCTTATCATGCCACGTCAGTTTGTACAAAATAAGTTTGTACAAGAGTTTGTGGCTGTATCATTACTCTTATATTATATAATTGAGTGAATTTAGTTTTTTTCCTTACCTAACTTACATCAATATTTATGGAGTAGACATCCCTCGAATATTAATGATGACTAAAATCTGGAGAGAGTTCTATAAGTATTAATGTAAATTGATCATAATAATAATTTAATTTTTGAGTTGTAGTTAGAGTAATAGTCTCATGTAATTAAAAAATAATAATTTAAAATCTTTGTGACTATTTTCTCAAACTTTGTGAAACTATACTTTGCCCTAATTTTTTTTAATACTATTTATGATATATATATTTTCTTCTTAATATATTTGAAAATGAAAATTTCATGTAACGATGGCATTCATCGCATATCAGGTTATTTGATCTGGAAGAGTACAGATACAGAGTACGAGTTGTTTTTATTTTTTTTAATAAAGTTTGAATTGTTCAAAGTATCGGAGTGAAAGGAAATATTAGTTAATTCTGCAGCAGATCGACTCAGAAATCCTGACCTTAGAAAAGGTAGAAAGTCTATACAGTCAAATGCTTCTTTTTAGCAGAAATGATTTAAGCCCTTAGATGCAGTTGAGATGTGGAGAATAATCGTTTGTTTGAAAGGGATTGCTGACTAGTAGTTAATAAAAAATGAGGAGAAATAGGAGTGCCAAAAACCCAGGCTTTGATTTTTAAAACCTGCACTTGGTAAACAAATTTACAAACAAAAAAAAAAAAAAACAACTAAAACGCACAGCAGCCCCCCACCACCACCATCACACCCACTTCATTCATTGTTCATTGATCAAAATTGCCAATCAAAGGCCTTCACGATCTTCACCGCTCATGCAGTGACGGGACTTTCGCAGACGCAGCACTGCAGCATGCAGTACGTCCGGTGCCCAGCGGCACGCAATCGCCGCTTCGCCGTTCGTTTAGTGCACTTTGTTGTTCGAAGATCCTTGTCTGGGCTTTCATATTTGTGGCCGTGGTTTTAAAAGGGAACTATTTGTTTGTTTGGCTGACAAGAAAAATAGTGGGAATTAAAAGGAATGAGAAAATGAAAATATCGATACTCATAAATAAAGCTTCGGTATCAATTTCAGCTTCAGTTAAAATACCTCCATTGTTTTTAATCATTCATTCATTCGTTTGAATAGCCAGATTTCATATTTCATATTTTTATATTTGAAATACATTAATATGCATGCAAAATCAAAGCATAGAATAACAATAAATAATTTGAAAGCAGGAAATTGAATTTAAATTGATAGATTAATTATAACTAAAACTTATAAGATTTGAGACTCCAAATCTTTGAAGACTTGATAAAAACTCATAATTTATGTCCTATTTAGTATTGAAGTGGCGTGCTTTTTAAACTGTAGTTACTGTTAAAAAAAATTGTAATTATAAAAATAAAAGTTAATAGAGTATATTAAGTATAATTTTTAAATAATAATCTTGATAAAATTAGTAAACATATAATATATTTTTTATCATATAAATATAAAATCAAATCAACATAATTTCTAAACTATAATAACTAGTATTTACCAAATACTTTAATACTATTATTTTTAAACTATAACTGACCAAATTCAATCCCAAACAAGATCTAATACACTAAATTAAATACAAGAACTGAAACTTTTGAGAGTCTTTTGATGCATAGGCATCCGTCCAAGGCCTGCTCCGTCTCTCTATTATCTAGCTTTTATGTACTTCACTGATGGTTTCCCATTCCCCTGCATTATTGCACTATATTAGTGCATGTCTTTGATTTTGAAGAAATCTCATGATTTTGATTGGGATTTGTTGCTGGTATAATTTGGATCATGTAATTAGAGTGTGATATGGGCAATAGTTCCATATCTAATATGTCCTTATAAAATGTGAAGAAGAAATTGAAAGGATAAAAATAAAATAGAAAATTTTTTTTAAAGAGAGAGCATAATGTTGCGGACCGCTCAAGTTGCTAGCCCAATTGTCCATAATTTCGGGCTAGAGAACTCAAGACAAAGCCAAAAGTGCTAACTTGGCCCGATTCCGAAAATTTCTATGCAACTCTAGCACATTTGAATTTGTACATAACTAGAATTCTCTACACATTTCTAGCACATGTAAATATTTAGAATTCTAAGCAAGTGGTAGAATTCTCTAGAGCTTGGCAAGCCTCCCCAATAAATAGGGCATGACATTTGACATTTGACATTTCAGCAACAAACTTAGAGCAAGCAACTCAAACATTCTTGTAAGCTCTCTTGTAATCTCTCTTGTGAGTAATACAATTCTCTTCATTCGGCTCCATTGCTTTCTTCTCTCTAACTCTTCGAAACCTCTAAACTTAGCTAGTCGAGAAGCTCAAGGCTTACTTGGCAACCTTCGGCAAAAGTTGTCTAAGTGCCGCACAGATTCGTTGCACAAAACACTCATCCCGTGACAATAAGCCACCTTCATAACCTAAAAGTGTAAAAAAAAATATCTCTTAAAATACCTTAAAATTGTCACATGTCAATAGAAAACCATTGAAACAATGTCAGCCCCTCCAACAGTCACATGCACCAAGAAAAAAAAAACGGAACCATATCAACTGCTGCCTAAACCATTACCAGTGAAGTCAACAACTCCCTCAACTCAATTAGAATAAGAGGTTGAAGCATGCTATTAGTGGGGACAATCTCACAAGTGAAAGGTGTCCAACCTTAAAGATCTCAAAGGATGCAAGTAAATTGCCAAAATTACTCTACAACACCAACTTGAGGGGAGAACAACTTATAACGGCACGTCACGTGTTTAAAAAGTCGTAAAGATGCCCTTGGGGGCGCTCATTTATAATGTCAAGTCAGTCCCATGAGTAAGGTAAGATTTCTCTCTCCCACAAATACTCAAATTTTCTCTTATCCAAGGGTTTCTCTAAAACCAATTATCTTCTCAAACTTTCATATGACTTGATCATCAGAATGCCATCGTCGACTACTGTCAAACCACCTATGATAAGGAGCTACGCAAGTCCAAGCGAGCACCCAAACCCAACAGCAAATATGAAGAATATGCATGGGCGCATGCAAGCAACCATGCAAGTCATGCATGAGGTATGTATCATTGGTATGCATCACGTGGGAGTATGTTCTTTAAGTGAGAATATGCTTCTGAGTTTGAAGTTGATTCCTTCAAGGACTCTTCAATGGTGTAGCGGGGAGGTTTTCCTTCGTTAAGCCGAATGGTTTTGGTGGAGAATTTAGATTTAAACTTGTTTCCTTTAAAGATTGTTATTTGCTTCGAACTTATAGTGAAGTAGTTTATTTGATATTAACTACTTTATCTCATTAACTTTGTTTTATAAATAAACTCCAAAATCGCAATAAAAGGAGATCAGATTTTTATTCAAAACTATTAGCAATTATGGTAGTTTTCACCCTAAGAAGAACAATTCATTCACATGTTATTTCTCGTTAAATTCTGACTGGGACCTATCATTGGTATCAGAGCTAGGCAATGATGACAACCAATAAGGAACGCATCGAACAGATGGAAGTAGAGTTCGGAGAAATGCAAGATAAGATGCAGCGCATGGAAGTGGGAATTAACGACAAGTTGGCTCACATTGAGGAAACCTTGAGCAAACTTGCAGAGTCCTTCAACACATCCAAAGACGCACCAAGCACCAACAACAACATAGCAACATCACGACCAAACCGTGAAGACAAGGATGGTTGACGACAACAGTTTCAATCAAAAGTGGCAAAACTAGATTTTCCACGCTATGCCGACAATGACCCAGCCGAGTGGTTCAACCGAATCAACCAGTTCTTCGAATATTAGGAATCAACAGAAGACCAGAAAGTTGTATTGGCTTCATTCCACTTAGAGGGAGAAGCTAACCAATGGTGGCAGTGGCTGAGGAAGTCATATCAAGAGGAAGGACGAGTCGTGACATGAGAAATCTTCATGGAGGAGCTGTGGGCGCGCTTCGGACCAACGGATTGTGAAGACTTTGATGAAGCATTGTCTTGGGTCGAACAAACAGGTTCTCTGCGAGAATACCAGAAGGAATTCGAGAGGTTGGGAAACCGAGTTCATGGGTGGTCACAGAAAGCGTTGGTAGGCACTTTCATGAGAGGATTGAAACCGGAGATTGCGGAGGATATACGGATGTTCAGGCCACGTATGTTAAAGGAAGCCATCAGCCTTGCTCGTATGAAAGACGACCAGATAACACGCCAACAGAGATTATTCCAGCCACCCTCCAACCACGTACAGCCAACATTGCGACCTACTCAAGCATCACCAATCGTGCCTGTCAAAAGATTACCGTGGGATGAAATGCAACGACGACGAGCTCAGGAACTGTGTTTCAATTGCAACGAACGATTCACTGCGGGTTATAAATGTCAAGGGCCTCAACTTCTACTTCTCGAGAGCTACAACGACACCAACGAGATCACTTGTGAAGAAGTTGCAGAGGAACTACATGCAGAAGACAACAAATGAGAACAACCTGGGAAAATACAGCATTGCGACTGCAACAATTTCCATACATGACCCTTGAGGACAAGGGTTCTCTTCGAGGGGGCGGGGGTGATGATAAGGAGCTACGCAAGTCCAAGCGAGTACCCAAACCTAACTGCAATAATGAAGAATATGCATCACCCTTGAGAACATGCAAGCAAGTCGTGCATGAGGTATGCATCACGTGGGAGTATGTTCTTTAAGTGAGAATATGCTTCTGAGTTTGAAGTTGATTCCTTCAAGGACTCTTCAATGGTGTAGCGGGGAGGTTTTCCTTCGTTAAGCCGAATGGTTTTGGTGGAGAATTTAGATTTAAACTTGTTTCCTTTAAAGATTGTTATTTGCTTCGAACTTATAGTGAAGTAGTTTATTTGATATTAACTACTTTATCTCATTATCTTTGTTCTATAAATAAACTTCAAAATCGCAATAAAAGGAGATTNTAAATAAACTTCAAAATCACAATAAAAGGAGATTAGATTTTAATTCAAAACTATTAGCAATTGTGGTAGTTCTCACCCTAAGAAGAACAATTCATTCACTTGTTATTTCTCGCTAAATTCTGATTAGGACCTATCAACCTCATTTTTTTGTTTTGTTTTTAGGACTATCCCAACTTTAACCATCCCCATAAAACTGTCTTGATGCGAAACAACCCCCATCACTCACAATACCACCCCTCAAATGGAAGCTCTCATAATATTTTTGACTTGAACTAAAATTAGATCAAAATATGATTCCTTTTTTAATCTTTCATGTAAAGCTTTACAAAGATTGTTCAAATTAAGAAAGAAATCTGCTACATAATTAAGACTTCCTAAAAATCTTTATGACCAAGTCATTTCAATAACTTGAACGGAAAATTTGTTAGCAAAGGCTATCAATCAATGGGTATTATTATTCTTGATGAATATTATGACCAAAAACCAAATTTTAATTTGAAACAAAATGATTTTTTATTTAGACACAACTAATCCGTTTTGTTTTGTTTGACAAAAGAAAGATGTCTAAAATGTTGTTTTATGTTTGAAGAAAATATTATGACATCATCAATATAACCATTTAAGAATTTTGAATACGGATTAAAAATTTCATTCGTTATTCTTAGAAACTCTGGTGGAGCATTTATTAATCCAAATGGCAATATATTCCACTCATATCGCCTTCTATATGCGTACACACATATAAAGCAGCAAACGTGGGGACCGACCGGACAGGATTCATGGAAACTCTTCAAATTTCTGTTGAACCCATTTGTCGTAATCTTGCAGCAACTGCCGTAAAAGCAATGGGACAAGCCTATCCACAAGAGCTTGCATCATTCTGTATGTCACAACAGTTACATTGTTTGAATATGAATGAGTATATACGATTGCTTGAACTCAATTATAATACAAGATTTATGCAACAAAATTCCAGCTTGTAAAATAGGAAGCTTATATAATGCTAGGGATACCTTGCAACAAAATATTAACAAGTACATTTTGGGTAATACAATAATGCTAGGGATCTCAATTAGTATGCCAACTTCACATATCACTTATTCACACACATATACTATATTGGAGAAGTTTCATAAAACAAGTCACTTTGAACAATGTTTAGATTACTCTCTCATAATGCCGCATCACTGCAATGTTTGATTTGGATATCAAATGGAGAATCCAAATTAACAAATGAGAGATTCCAACACTTTTTATTGATATCATCCAGCTACACGGCATATTTGCTTTGATATATGAAACAAGGAACCTTCCCAAACATATAACCTTGTTGGTAACAAAATCCTAATAGCCAATGATCAAACAATCCCGTCAATCATATGCATACACACATTCATCCTGCACCCTCTCTGTGGGTGTATGTAACAGCAGACACATGCACACAAACAATACAATGTCGCCAAAAATGCAGTTGATCAATATGCAATATTACCATTTTGCAACAGACTACATAATAAACATTTTTTTTTCCTTTTCATAAAATAACCTTTTAATATAAGCCAAATTGCCAATTCCATATTTAAAATCAAAATAGTAGTTAGAAAACTCACAAGTTTCCTGGGCGCTCAACAGCTGATATAGGCAGAAGAGAAAATGGCCGAGTGTAAATCTGCGTGCAAGAACAATTAAATATTAACATCTACTTGGTCCAAGAATTAAACTAAATAATCTGAACTTACAGAAAGTTATTATGTCCAAAAATGGGATAATCAAAGTTTTCTGCATATGACACAAATTGCAACTAACTATCATGATCTATAGTGGGTAGATTAATAACCTCAAGACATAATTTCAACTTCACTTCGACCTCCAAAAAGGATTCAGAATCATTCGTGTTCCATGTCATATGGTTGATCATAAACGCTGCAAGTTGAAGCAAGCAAGCAAGGGGGAAAAGTTTCTGTTGCTCATTCAGACATAATAGTGAAGGTAAAACACAGGTAACATAGCACAAATAATCAACTAAAAACCTCAAAATAAACTGTCTGAAGCCTCTAATCAACATAGCAATGAAAGCAGATCTTAATATTTTCGATGCATACTTGGCCAACTTCATCTTAACATGCTCACAAAGACTCCATAATTTACAATATAGAGTTTGCATAGCAAAAGATAAGTGCATTTAGAGGCATGCCTCGACAATTTATTCCTGAGTAGCTTGTAGATTGATACTGCTTATTACCAATGCACAATAATTCTCAATATATATATATAAGATGTATTTCAATGAATCCATTAGTACCTGAGAAGCGATCATTTTGGCTTTCTACAATGTCTGAACCTTCAAACTGCATACCGGATTAGCAACAAATCAACACAAAGATAAATCTTAATTGGCTAGTATAAATTTTCCCAATGAGAAGTAGGAATTATGTTTCTATTATTGGGCCTTTTTCATGTAATAATGTTTTAGGATTTATCGTATTCAACATGATATCAAACCCATTTGACTGAGAGGTCTTGTGTTTGGATGTAGAAAAATCCCCTATTCTATTAATTAGATTGCATAGTGAGAAGTTAGAGTTTAAACAGTACAATGTATAGGTTCCTAAAAGCATAGAATTTTGAGATTAAAATCATTCAATGAAAATAAATCCTTATTGAGCAGTTCTGCCTAGATTTTTATTTTTAAGTGCTTAATTAGCATTGATATATATAATACACTGCTTACTGAAACTAATAATGTTACCGAAAATGATAGACTTGTTTATTTTCTGACTTTATTGTAGTTGTCTCAGTTAACTATTTCAAGAAAAGAATCGGAGCTCACCTTACACGAAAGCAATTGTACTGTACAATCTTTGTCTGTTGGAGTTACACGTAAATCCATCACAGGGGCAGCTTCAAAGTTCAAAAATTGAACTTTTGGCAGAATGCACCTAGACATGTAGTCCTATATCTCAACGGCACAGAATGAAATACACACACACACATACATACAAGAGACAGGGCTGTACGTTATCTATGGAGTGGCAAGATGAATTCTAAGAGCAAGAGGGAAAGGATACATATATAAATTCCTGACACGAGAGCATACTAAGAAATAAAAACTAGTAATTGTAAGCTAAGCGCATGTTGTATAAAAAAAAAATACTTAGGATTGATCCCCTTGCCAATTTGAGTCTGTTATGTATGGAAGGGGAAATAGAGTGTGGACCTGTAAGTGTTGGTATCAAGGAACTGAAAGCTCTGCAAGGCACTTGTGTTTAACATTGCTTGAATCCCAGATGGGTGACTTAAAAATTCACTAATATGATATGCCTTAGCCTTACTCCCACAACTACCATCATAATCATAATTAATTGGCAACTCAATTCTCTCCTTTTTTGTGGCAGACAAATTAGCTTTCTTTACATTCGGGTTTGGCGATGACATTTTTATTTGACGAACCCATTTGGCTTCAACTGTGTTCCTGAAACAATCACATATATAGTTTTTGAAATGAATTAACAATCCAAAATCAAAACCAAATCAAACTTCAGAGTCAAACAGAAACAAATATAATATATAAAATGTATTTCGTTCAACAAACCAATCCAAACCTTGTTGAAAAGGCAAATGATGTATTGGCTTCTCCTCTAGCGATTGCTGTCAACTCATTACTAGTCATCATCTTAACCGTAATCTAATTCAAGCAAGTGAAATAGAAAAACGAATTAAAGTAATGTATAGAGAATGTAATCAAAGTAACGTAACTCATAAATATCTTATCTATAATTATAAATCATAGGAATAGGAGGATCAGAGCCAAAGAATTCCACTTCCACAAAAGAAGATAAATTGAATTTGAAATTGAACGCTTCCAGTTACACTTTCAGCAACCAAATTTAGATGATAAAATGAACTTCAGATGATAAAAGAGAGCTCATGATGAATGGTTGTCATTGAAGATTAGAACACTAGTGAGAGCATTCATTTCATTTCGCCTCTTACGGTTATATTGGCCAATATCACAAGAATGCCATTAATCAAGTGAGATTTTTTTTTTAAAAAATCAGAAAAAAGGGGAAAAAAGGCGGCGCTATTTCCACCTCCTACTTTTTCTTAACCCATCTTACTCGTAGAAAATAATTATAAAAAATTCACATAATTTTAAAAATTTCAAATAAAGTAGAATTTAAGGAATTAATCAATTAAATTTATTTTAATTTATTTTTTTATGACTGAGATTTTTTTATTATATTTGACTATTAAGATTGCTTTAATCTAAGTTTAAATTGATTATTTTACTCTTATAAGATATATCAAAACATTTACTTTAGCTTTAATTTTCTTTAAAAAATTTATTATTTCGAAATGATGTGTCAATAGTACTTTATCAATATGATTATTAATTTTTAATTAAACTAATAAAACGTCTTTATAGTACAATGCTTATGTAAATTATCAGACTATAAATTTTATATAATTTATATGTAGGGTATTGAAAATTAGATTATAAGTCATAAAATTAAGTACCTAACCTATTAGAGACAAGAACATGTATTTATTGGAGCAATTGCTTTATTTTATGTCATAAGAGTAATGTAGCCAAATAAAACTTACTTCAAAATAACTTGAATGGCCAAAGATGATTAATAAACCTAAGTACGAAAAAAGTTAAAAGAACGTTTTAATTGATTAATTCTAATATTTTTATTATTAATTTGTATTTATTAAAAATAATGTAAATTTATTATAATTTTTTTTAAAAGTGAGGTGGATTTACACAATATTGTGTTTATGAGATATGTGGCTGTATGGAATGCATTCCACAAAACCTTTAAAGGTAGGTTGGCTTGAGCTAGAAGTGTAAGGCCGGTTTCCACAATGTGCCTATATTTCCTTTCAATTTTCCCATTTTGGTGATGGATGTATGGACAAGGTTGTCTAAATTGGATGCCCTGTTCAGTGAGATAGGTAGTAAATGATCTAAACTCACCCCCTAATCTGTTTGGAGAGATTTAACTTTCTTAGAAAGGCTGTTTTCAATCATGGTTTTAAAGTCTTTGAATGTTTGTAATGCTTTGGATTTGGCAGTGAGGGGAAAAATCCAAGTGAATCTGGAATAGTCATCTAGAATAGAAAGATAGTATTGGTACCCTTGTGATGATAAGATGGGAGCTGGTCCCCAAAGATCAGCATGAAGTAGTTCTAATGGTTGTGTTAAGATAGTATTGGTACCCTTGTGATGATAAGATGGGAGCTGGTCCCCAAAAATCAGCATGAAGTAGTTCTAATGGTTGTGTTGTTTCAACATGTAGAAAATGTTGCATGTGACTCTTACCAAATTGGCAGGCACTACAAAAATCAGGTGTGATTTTGTTATTTGATGCAAATGTTTGACCAAAATATTTGAGCACTTGTTTTAGTGCATGAACTGTTGGATGCCCCAATCGTTTGTGCGTAACATTGTAATTAAGACTCTTTGAAGGAAAAGAGGAAGCAAATAAGGCCATTTGGGCATCTTTATTGAATGAAACAAAATTTACAGCAAAAGGATGCATTGCATCTGCTGCATTACATTGTGAGCACATGGACAAAAGACCAGATTTTGAGTTAACATTAGACTCTGGTTTAGAACTTAGAAACACAAGAGGTTTATGTGAGTGACAGACTGTAATTAAGCCTTCAACTTGATAGAGTCCATCTCTAGCAATCCCCTTGAGCAATGTGATCCATGTACTCTTGTCCTTAACAAAACAAATGGATTTATGGAATTCAATTACTGCATTGTTATCAGTCAATAATCTAGAAACACTAAGTAAATTTTTAGTGATAGTAGGCACATGCAAAATGTTTGTAAGCTGGAGATTGTGTGCTGTTTGTGTTCTTAAAATAGATGAGCCAACATGTTCAATGATTAAACCCAGGCCATTTCCTATATATAATTTCTCAGCTCCAGTATATTTTGAACAGGTCAAGAAGATACCTGCATTCTGAGTGATGTGGTTTGTTGCTCTAGAATCAATGTACCAAGCTTGATATGCTACTACATTGTAATTGGCTAGAGGAGTTGTTGCCGTAGTTGGATTAAAATTGTTGGGAACACTTCCAGAAGAGATATTTGCAGGATTAAAACCAACATTTCCTGCATACATAGTAGTAGGTGTATATCCATTGTAGAAAGCAGCAGCACTCTGAGGATATATGAAGCTTGGTGACATTAATGGCTGAAAATTCAGTGGTGGCTGATAAGCAACATAACCTTAAAAGTTGCCACCTCTAGGAAATCCACCATNATATATGAAGCTTGGTGACATTAATGGCTGAAAATTCAGTGGTGGCTGATAAGCAACATAACCTTGAAAGTTGCCACCTCTAGGAAATCCACCATTAAAACCTCTGCCACCACCTCTTCCATAATTTGCACCAAAGCCATAACCTCTTTTAGGTCTGTACCCTCCTTGATTACCTCTTCCTTGCTTTGGAACAAATGCATGATTAAATATATTCTTGCATTTGTAAGCTCCATGACCAGGTATATAACAGATTTGACATACAATGTTCTTATCTCCACCAAAATTACTACCAAAGTTTCCATTATCAAGCATATTATTTCCAGAATTAGGCTTACCATAGTTCTGATTTTTCTGAGCAAAGTTTGCACTCATATTATGCATTACCTTAGATTGTGCCTTTCATTTACTCATCTCAAGTCTAACTTCATGACTTAACAACATTGAAAACAGATCTTCTACTGTAATTTTTTCTTTTTCAAGCCTAGTAAGCACATTAGTGACCAGTGACTCATAAGAATCATCCAAACCAGCAAGTACGTGCATAACAGATTCATTTGATGAGAGTGCATTACCTCTAATTGCTAGACTGTCAGAGATCTTCTTCATTTTATTGAAATAGTCACTAATAGGGAGTGATCCTTTTTTAGTTGTCTGCAGTTACATCATGAGAGGCATGAATCGTGCTTTAGACTGAGACATGAAAATTTCAGCAAGTCTCTTCTATAGTTCTTGTGATGTCTCACAGTTTATCACCATTATTAGCACACTTTCAATCATTGACGAAAACATCCAGCTCTGAAGCAGCTTGTCAGTCTTTTTCCAGGTGATGTACTCTGGATTCTCAGTTCTTGTAGTTGTGAAATCAGATCTGGTAGATTCACCAGTAGATTCATGCAAAAACTAAAAAGGACATGGTTTATCACCATTAATGAATCCTTCAAGACCATTTGCAGTAATTGATGTTAGTACTTGTGTTTTCCACACGTGGTAATTCGTTCGATCAAGCTTCACTGGTTGAATGCAGTTGAAGGATAATGGAGCTAATGTTGAATTACTTAAGGAAGCCATGAATGGCTCTGATACCATGTAAAATTGACATAGTAAATGTGTTTAGAAGAAAAGAAAAACAAAGAGAAAATAACAAGAAAATGAAGAAGAATTTCGTTATGAATTATTCATTATGTAATCGAGTGAATACAATGCTAGTTATTTATATACAGTTGAATAACTAACTCAGCTAAACACTAACCAATAGATGCTTGACATCTGTACAGCTTATAACAGCCTAAATGCCAGGCTGACACACACTTCACACACATTGATAACTAACTATTCAGCTGAGCTAACAACTGCATCTCGATTATTTTAGAATTTGCTGGGACAATATAAAGCATGCTGGAATATACTCTAACAGAGTGGAATAGTCAATTTAATCTTTTGAACACAAAGCTATTCTATTCAATCAATGATTCATTCAGTGGATAAATGACTCAAATCACATATATATAATTTTGACGCATTATTAAGTTTTGAGATTGACTACTTACTCGAACGGGTATATACGAATCCTCACGGAAACCCACTGCAAAAGCAAACTCCCTTGGAACAAATTATTTATCCTCATCTTTTATCCACATTCCACAAGCAGCCAAGTAACAAATTCAAACACAAAGTGTTTGTGGCTAGGGGCAAATGGGAATTTTCCTCTTTTACCAACACTGTTCTTGTGATTTTTTTTCATTTATAATGTTTTATTATCTTCCTTAAGGTTATTGTCCAATGAGCTTTTCGATGGTTTCGCTTTAGTATTCAGATTGGGATAACACGCTCGTGTTGGAGGCGGTTGTGTCTACTAGGGAGATTCCAATGGCCCAATGTTGGAGGCGGTTGTGTCTTCCGCTCATAAACAAAATGTTTCAAACCTTTGCACGCACCCGTTACGTTTTGGGAGGCTTACGCCCTATAGAAATTGTCCTTCATTACAAGCTTGTACACATGCTTCTAGAGCTACTCAATCCACAGACACAACACATGATTTTTGTTTTGCCAGAACCTGGCTTTGGAACACGATGAAGTGAAGAAGGAATAGAGGATGATAGGGTTCTAGGGTTTTGATATAGAGAATTCGAGAGAAAAAAGATGAAGAATTTAAGAATTCTGAGGGGAGAAAGAAGAATTAATAGAGGTTAGAATTAATTTAATTCCTCGTTGTTCCAAACAATAAGAATCACTTATTTATGTATCTCAACACAATCCTAATTTTAATTTAATTAGATCTCTAAATCATAATTGAAATAAATAAACCTAATCCTAATAGAAAAGAAATTAAAATAAACTATGACGGTTCTAGCATTCCCCACCATTTAAAACATGTTTGGTGGCAAGCCTTTTACCCAAGCTCAATAATCGATGTCTTCCATTCTAAATGATGATCAGGCGGGTTTGGAGGGTTATGAAAGGGTTGATGATACAATTTATTAGAGGAAGAAAACTTTTGGTGAAAATTATTATCCATAACCCATGAACATTCATGTTGTATCACTAAGAATCAATAACAAAATTATGCACTTGAATGCATAATGCTTAATTCTTCTCTGAGTTGTGTGGTTAGTCTTCCAGATCTACACGTTCTCCTGGAGGGTTCTTTAATTCTTTCTGTGCTTTCTCTCTGATGATGATATGTCAAAAGATAATAGAAAGCTATGTGTGAACTGGGGACCATAACCACTTATATAGACAATTTTTTCCTATTGTCACTAGATATTCTTCATTTTGCCCATCATAGAATTATAATACTATTGGGTCTCTATACATTAAATGTCCACACCCTATTAGATACATTAAAGCTCATAATACCGAAAACTTAAATAGATAACTTTTAATTAGGTTTAACCTTATATGATAGTCCACAACACATAATTATTTACATATAAGCCAAACTTTGGATTAAGAATCCAATAATATTGGATTAAAAATCCAACAATCTCTCACTTGGGCTATATGTGTAACCTTATAATTATACTTTACAAAAATAACTATATGATCTCAACATTATTGTCATTACCAAAATATATCTATAACCAATCTGATCCATCAATCATACTAACAAAGGATCAAAGCGGCCTTCGTTACAATTGTGGTAACTCGACCCATCAATGGACACTATGCCAATACAACTGAATGATATGGATCATGATGTGGATGTGTAGTATGGAAATTGAAATACAAGTATGCAACCCAAGAGGGGGGGTGAATTGGGATTCTAAAAAATTATTCAATTTATTAAAGAAAATCTTAATGCAATTATAAATCAAATTCAAAGCAATAACAATTAAGATGATCACAATATAAAAAGATAAGGAAAGAGGGATTCAAACACCGAGATTTTTACGTGGTTCGGCCAACCTCGCCTACGTCCACGCCTCCAAGCTTTCCGGGCTTGAGGATTCCACTAAGCAAGCCTCCAAGGCTTCAAATGCTTACACTTGACTTCCAAGGTGTCAATGGACCTTTACAACAAGAGATTATTCCCAATCTCTTAACCCAAGTGTATCCCAACACTTACAATCACTCAAAGTAAAAGATTACAAACTGTTTTTGCCTCTCACAATATATAAGATTACACAATGATGCTTAATATGTGAATAGATGAAGCAAGAGTGTGTTCTAAGCTCTATGAAGGTTGTATTCTCGAATATTAGCTCAATGGTCGTGTTGTGATCAATCTTCTTTGAATTTGAATGAGCTTATTTATATCTGGAGCTGAAAATCTAGCCGTTACAAACTGTCGGACAGAAAACGGTTCGCCGTTAGTAATAAACGGTTAGCCGTTTCGATTGATCAAAGTTACCGTTGGACCAGATTTCAAATAAACGGTTTGCCGTTTACGTTTAACCTTTCGCCGTTAACTTCCAGAGACCTGCAAGATGAACATCGGTTATCCGTTTACACTAAACGGTTAAGGACTTGCGTGAAGTGGCTTCTCTGGATACTATCGGTTAACCGTTTGTAATAAACGGTGCGCCGTTTGACTCCAGTAACCTGCAAAACAAATTTGGCCTCATCAGTGCCAGAGGAGGACAACCTTCAATTCTGGACGTTATCGGTTAACCGTTTAAAATAAACGGTTCACCGTTAGTTTCCAGTAGCCTTTCCATTTTGGGTGTTTTCCGTTAACCATAAACGGCTAGAGGGTTAGGAAATGTGTTGCTCTCTGCCTTTAATCGGTTAACCGTTTGAAATAAACGGTTTACCGTTAATTTCCAGTAACCTTCCCATCTTTTGTGTTTTCCGTTTTTCATAAACGGTTAGAGGGTTAGGAAATGTGTTGCTCTCTGCCTTTAATCGGTTAACCGTTTGAAATAAACGGTTTACCGTTAATTTCCAGTAACCTTCCCATCTTTTGTGTTTTCCGTTTTTCATAAACGGTTAGAGGATTAGGAAATGTGTTGCTCTCTGCCTTTAATCGGTTAACCGTTTGAAATAAACGGTTTACCGTTAATTTCCAGTAACCTTCCCATCTTTTGTGTTTTCCGTTTTTCATAAACGGTTAGAGGTTTAGGAAATATGTTGCTCTCTGCCTTTAATCGGTTAACCGTTTTAAATAAACGGTTCACCGTTTATAACCAGAATTGCAATTTTAAACAAGTTTTTGTAGAGAATCTCTTTCTAATTTGAAAGTCCATCTTTTATGAAGAAATAAGGCAATGAATAAAAGGGCTTTCATTTATTAAGAAATATCTCCATTATTTTTTGTCAAAAACCATATAAAATTTGTTATCATCAAAATCAATATTATTAACATATTTATGTTAACAATCTCCCCCTTTTTGATGATGACAAATTCTAATCAATGTTTAGCTCCCCCTTAATATGTGCTCCCCCTAAGTGTATGGCCAGATTGAGACATGTTTTAATAACAAGATTATTGTTTAAGAAAATAATTTTAAATTCATTCTTAATCTCCCCATTTTAATCCCCATTTTAAATCCTTTTTACAATAAATCCATTTTTAAAAATCATAATTATCTCCCCCTTCATCATCAAAAAGAAAAGAGAGAATAGGAAAAATGCAAATCCGTTAAAGAAGTTACCCGGTTTTGGCGAGCGAAAATTTTGGCAGAGTTTCCCCTTAAAAATGATCAAAACCACTAATACAAAATGAGATAGAACACTTCCAAAAATAGATTAACACCAACGTTTTCTTTCAACAAGCCAACAACTCCATGAACAAAACAAAACAACACTCCAATATCCACAAACATACTAACACTCCAATGTCCAACAATCAGTAATCACAAATCATCAATCATCTAATCATCAAGAACATCACACACATATGCAACAAAATCTAAAAAAAATATAAATGCAAACAACCAAAATATGAAATGTATGTGCGAAAACAAAACTCAGAAACTACGGAGGCGGAGAAGATGTGCTCCCCGGATCATAGTCGAAATAGCGGAGAAGAATGCGCTGTCCGGCGATAAGCTCGAGCTGCTGGTCAATGCTCTTCTGCTGGAAAGTCTGAAAGTCAGAGCGGAGCTACTGGTGGTCATGGGAAATGGTGTCCAACCGATCAAGAATCAGCTTCTGGCGCTCCGAGATCCGCTGAACATCAGTAATCAGTTGCTGCACCGCGTCTGAAGCAAGGGGCTGAACTGGAGCTGGAGGCGGCACAGAGGCAGATGGCTGCTCGGGAACAACATATGGCTCAGGAGCAGGAGGCGGCTCGGAAGAGGAGGCTGCTCGGAAGAGGAGGGAATGTCAGCATCCATCGCACGCTCCTCAGAGTCTGAGTCAGCTGGAGGCCGAGGGACAAAGCGACAACGCGGAGGAGGAGGATGAGCTCCTAATCTAAAGTCAGGAAGCTGATCTGGAGGATAGATATCATTGAGCATCCGATCCTCCTCTGGAGCAATCAAGGTATCCCGGTTTTTGGAGTTGCTTGTCTTTATCCACACTCCATTCTTCCTAGAGAAACCGATACTAGTCATGGCCTCGGGACCAATCCGTCGAATCTCCATATATCCAGTATCAAGAAGTGGAACCTCAAAGTGTCGCTGTATCTTAGTGATGATACTGCCATAAGGAAGCAAGCGGTGATTGACCGCGGGAGTACTCAACATATGACGCACAATAATGTACCCGAGGTTAATGGGACGATATTTAAGAAGGCTATCTAATAGGGCAACGTCCAACCTCGTAACCTCATCCGAGTGACCCTTCCTAGGTGTCACTATGTGCTGTAAAATAGAGTAAAGAATGCGAACTTGGAGAGGTAAAAGTTGAGACCGAAACGGAAGCAACAAATCTCATCCGATAAGTCTCGACGACGAAATATATTACGGACCCCATGAGTATGAGAAAAACTGTTAAAAGAAAGGGTTTTCCTAGAGGTGTAAATATCAAGCCCCTCACAAGGGATACCAAGAAGATCAGCTAAGTCCGCATCATCAAACTCTATTGGTACACGGCCAACTTAAGTAACTATCCTATTTGGGCGAGAGTTGGAGATTTGTATATTCGAATAAAAGACTCGCACTAAGTTTGGATAGATTCGATCATCAAAATCAATGCCAGGCTCCCAAGGCTGAAGCATATCCCGAATACTTCTACCACAAACAACTAAATTACGGAAATCATCAATGTCAACAAAGAAGGGGTCAAGTACCTTTCGACCATCGAAGCGTTCTTCGAACCGCTTGGCCAAGGAAGGAGTGGGGAAGTGAATCCTTGCAAATTCAGAGACTTCCCGAGGTGGTATGGGATTCCTTGGAGGCACAGATTTACGCCTGGGATTTCTCCGAGAGGGTTCAGCCATGGAAACACGTAATGGGACGAAAGTAAATCGATAAAAGGTTTAAGGAAGAGTAGAGGATGTGAGTAGGATGTTCAATTTGGTTGAAGAAAGGTGGAAATCGGATTAAGAACGAAGAAACCAGACCCGCGACAGTTAGGGTTTAGATTTGAGATTTTTGAATTTTGGGCTCGATTTGAAGTTTTGCATCGGTAGAATTGTTCTATAGGTGATAAGAAATGATTTTGAAGGTTTGATTTGGCAAGAAAAGCAAGAAAAATGAGGATTTGAGGACAGAGAAACCTTCGGCTGTGCAACAATGGTGGAAACAGTGAAAGGGTAACTGGAGAAGGAGAAGAAAACCGTTGAACAGTTTATATACTTCGCGAAAACGGTTAACCGTTTATTTAAACGGTTAAAGGGTAACTTCCAGAGGCTGAAGAAAGGGAAACGATGAAAGTCTAAGCGCTTAACGGCTAAGGAGTAACTGTTAGAGGGCTCTCTGTTGAAAAACGGTTCACCGATTGTGGTAAACGGTGAAAGGGTAAACGAACAGACACATAATCTCGTTTCTGGAATTAAACGGTGATCCGTTTATAGGAAACGGCTAACCGTTTATTTTATCTGTAATTTTGCACATTTGATTTAATTTTTGGCCAGTAAATAATATATTCCAAGATCATTTAATTGATCTGAAAATATTTTATGAGCCAATTTAATGCATGATTCATGGACATGTTTTCAACCAATCAATTCAAATAATCAAGAGTTATCAATGCAAATTCATCATTTGTCTACCAAGCTCAAGCATTTCATAAATAGTAATCAATTAATTTAGTACACTCAATAGCATGAATAGAGATGTTAATGCAAAAATTTCATCATCCAAAGTTCATGCCGAATTTTTGAAAATTGTTCTTCGCAAAGCGGTTTTGTGAAAATATCGGCAAGTTGTTTTTCCGTGGAAATAAACTCTAATGCAATATCTCCCTTTTGAACATGATCTCTCAAGAAATGATGTCTTATTTCTATATGCTTGGTTCGAGAGTGTTGAATGGGATTCTTTGAAAGGTTTATAGCACTAGTATTATCACACTTAATAGGAATTTGTTCAAGATTAATGCCATAATCTCTAAGTGTTTGTTTCATCCAAAGTGCTTGTGCACAACAACTTCCGGCAGCTATATATTCAGCCTCGGTAGTTGAAAGTGCAACAGAATTTTGTTTCTTGCTAAACCATGAAACAAGAGAGTGTCCTAGAATATAGCAAGTTCCACTAGTGCTCTTCCTATCCACTTTATAACCAGCAAAATCCGCATCCGAAAAACATGTTAAATCTATATGAGTTCCCCTAGGATACCAAAGGCCAATATCTATGGTTCCGCTCAAATAACGGAAAATTCTTTTAACAGCGAGCAAATGAGATTCCTTGGGACATGACTGAAATCTTGCACACAAACATACACTAAACATGATATCGGGTCTACTTGCAGTCAAATAAAGTAGGGATCCGATCATACCTCGATACATTTTGATATCCACTTCTTTACCTTTTTCATCTTTGTCCAGCTTGGTTGTTGTGCTCATTGGTGTATTCTTGGTCTTTGAATCATCAATGCCGAATCGTTTGAGTAGATCCTTTACGTACTTGGCTTGATTTATGAAAATTCCTTCCTCGTTTTGTTTGATTTGAAGTCCAAGGAAGTATTTCAACTCTCCCATCATACTCATCTCAAATTCTTTGCTCATACACAATGAAAATTCTTTACACAACAACTCATTAGTAGAACCAAAAATAATATCATCAACATAAATTTGAACAATAAGTATGTCTTGGTTCTTATGCTTAACAAATAGAGTAGTATCCGCTTTACCCATAGAGAAGTCATTTTCTAGCAAGAAATTTTTAAGTCTATCATACCATGCTCTAGGTGCTTGTTTTAATCCATACAAGGCTTTGAGCAACTTATACACATGATTTGGAAATTTTTCATTTTCAAAACCAGGAGGTTGTTTCACATAAACTTCCTCCAAAATATATCCATTTAAGAAAGCACTCTTGACATCCATTTGATATAAAATAAAATCCTTATGACATGCATATGCTAACAACATCCTAATGGATTCTAACCTTGCTACAGGTGCAAAGGTTTCATCAAAATCAATTCCTTCCTCTTGGTTGTAACCTTGAGCCACTAATCTAGCTTTGTTTCTTACAACCACACCGGATTCATCCATCTTATTTCTAAACACCCATTTAGTACCTATTATAGATTGATGTTCCGGTTTAGGAACTAATTCCCACACATTGTTTCTTTCAAATTGATTTAACTCCTCTTGCATTGCCATAATCCAAGATTCATCCTTTTCTGCATCCTCAAGGGATTTTGGTTCAATTTGAGAGATGAATGCATTATGCTCACAAGTATTTCTAAGTGATGATCTAGTTGTAAT
>MKYO02026751.1:11797-68869 GCA_002013955.2 Citrus medica | reverse complement strand
CACAAAAGGCTTACCATCCATTCTTTGTCCTAAAACAGCACCAACAGCAAAATCACTTGCATCACACATTAATTCAAATGGCAAAGACCAATCAGGAGATTGCATAATAGGTGCAAATGTTAAAAGACAAATTTTTTCAAAAGATTTTTGGCAATCATCATTCCATTCAAACGGTGCATCTTTTAATAAGAGGTTACAAAGTGGTTTAGATATGGCACTAAAGTTTTTTACAAACCTCCTATAAAATCCTGCATGTCCTAAAAAGGATCGCACATCTCTAACTGTTTTTGGTTGTGGCAATTTAGATATGACTTCAATTTTTGCTTTGTCAACTTCAATTCCTTTAATAGAAACAACATGACCCAAAACAATTCCAGAAGTAACCATGTAGTGACATTTTTCCCAATTCAACACGAGTTCTTTTTCAACACATCTTTTTAAAACTTTCTCCAAATTATCAAGGCAATCATCAAAAGAATTCCCAAACACAGTCAAATCATCCATAAAGACCTCTAAACAATGTTCAACCATATCACAAAAAATGCTTAACATACATCTTTGAAATGTTGCAGGAGCATTACAAAGCCCGAATGGCATTCTTTTAAATGCAAATGTTCCAAAAGGACATGTGAATGTGGTCTTTTCTTGGTCCTCAAGTGCTATAGGAATTTGATAATAACCTGAATATCCATCTAAAAAACAGTAGTAGGGATGTCCTGCTACTCTTTCTAAGATTTGGTCAAGGAATGGTAATGGAAAATGATCTTTTCTAGTGGCTTCATTTAATTTTCTATAATCAATGCACATGCGCCAACTAGATGTAATTCGTGTTGGAATTAATTCACCTTTTTCATTTTTAACAACAGTGATTCCAGATTTTTTAGGCACTACTTGTGTAGGACTTACCCACTTACTATCAGAAATAGGGTAGATAATTCCCACATCAAGTAATTTAAGGACTTCTGTTTTGACTACCTCTTTCATGTGTGGGTTTAATCTTCTTTGAGGTTGTTGACATATTTTAGCATTTTCTTCCAAATTAATTCTATGTGTGCAGATTAAGGGATTAATGCCTTTAATGTCATTTAAAGTCCATCCTATTGCATTTTTATGCTTTTTAAGAATAGTAAGTAACTTACCTTCTTGGTCGCTTGTTAAAGTAGAAGAAATCACAACAGGATAAGTTTGTTCTTCTCCAAGAAAAGCATACTTCAATCCTTCAGGCAAAGGTTTCAATTCCATTTTAGGTGCTTCTTGTTGTTCTGTCTTTTCAATACATCCAAGCTCCTCAAATTTTGGCTCGTCATCATAATTTTGTGAAGTCTGCACAGAATCAAGCAACGAATTTATATTAGAAATATCAAGTTCAAGTTGCTTATTTGACTCAATTGAATTAACTAAACAAACATTAGAAAGTTCAGAAAAATCCCCTTTTTGAATATTTTCCTCGATACAAGATTCAAACAATTCCTTTTGTTCATCAGTATCCTCTTCATTCTCATTTTCTTCATTAGGTTGCCTGCACATGTTGAAAACATTCAATTCCAAAGTCATATTCCCAAACGATAAATTCATTAAACCATTCCTACAATTAATCAAAGCATTAGCAGTTGCCAAAAATGGTCGACCTAAAATTACAGGAATTGGTTTGTAATTATTCACAACAGGTTCAGTTTCCAAGACAATAAAATCCACAGGATAAATAAATTTATCAACTTGTACTAAAACATCTTCCACTATTCCTTTTGGTACTTTAACTGATCTATCGGCAAGCAAAAGTGTTGTTGAAGTTGATTTTAACTCACCAAGATTAAATTGAAGATAAACTGAATATGGAAGCAAATTAACACTAGCACCAAGATCTAATAAAGCATGCTCAATTCTGTGGTTACCAATAATACAAGAAATGGTAGGACAACCAGGATCTTTATATTTCAACTTATTATTAGTAGACAGAATTGTACTTACCTGTTCGGCCATAAAAGCACTCTTTCTTACCTTCAATTTCCTCTTAACAGTGCACAAGTCCTTTAAAAATTTGGCATATGAAGGAACCTGCTTGATTGCATCTAATAGAGGAATGTTAACTTTCACTTGCTTAAAGATTTCATAAATTTCAGAAGAGTGGTTTGATTTCTTTGGTTTATTCAATGCATGCGGAAATGGTGGTTCAGGTGGAACACTAGTTATTTCTTCACTAGGTGTAAGTTCATTTAGTCCTTCCTTACCCTTTGAATTTTCATCATTTTCATAAGGTTCAGGCATAGGTCTATCAACAACCTTACCACTACGAAGAGTTATAACTGACTTGACTTGGTCTGTGGGTGGATTTTGTTGAATTTTAGGATTTGGTTGTGGTTGGGCTGGAAATTTTCCTTTTTCTTGAATGGTGAGTGCAGAAGCAATTTTAGCAAGCGTATCTTTCACATCAGAAAAAGTTTGTGCATTTTGATTGTTAATAGCATCTTGCTTTCTGATGAATGAATGCATTGTGTCTTCTAGATTTTTCCAGGGTGGTGGAACATATGGTGCATAAGGCTGAGGATTTTGAAAATTTTGTGGAGGTGGTGCTTGTGAAGATTGTGCATTATTATTATTCCTCCAACTGAAATTCGGATGATTTCTCCAACCAGGATTATAAGTCTGTGAATATGGGTTTGGTTTATTGAAAGTGTTAATGACATTAGCTTGATCATTTAGACATTCTTTAAGTGCAGGCAAAGTGGGACACTCTTGAGTGAAATGATCATTCGAATTACATATGTTACATGCAATTTCTTGAACAGATTTTACTTGATCACTCTTTTTATGCTCCAAAGCTTCAACTTTCCTAACTAGGGATGCAAATTTTGCTTGTAAATCATGATCTTCCCTAAGGTTATGGATTCCTCCACTAGATGGAGATGATTGTTGCTTATTTGTCAATTCAAAAGTTCCAACAGTATCCCAATGTTGTGCATTTTCAGCTAATTGGTCAAGGTAATCTAGTGCATCTTCAGGATTTTTATCCCTAAATTCACCATTACACATCATTTCAACAACCTGTCTACTTTGGGGTATTAAGCCCTCGTAGAAATAAGTGACCAATCGCCAAGTTTCAAAACCATGATGTGGGCATATGTTAAGCAACTCTTTAAACCTATCCCAACATTGGTATAATGTTTCTCCATTTTTTTGAGTGAAAGAAGTGATTTGCCTTTTAAAAGAATTTGTTCTATGAGGTGGAAAGAATTTTTTCAAAAACTGTTCTTGCATGTTATTCCAAGTTCTTACTGATCCAGATCTAAGGTTTTGTAGCCAAGTTTTAGCTTTATCTTTTAATGAAAAAGGAAAAAGCTTTAATCTAATTATGTTCATGCTACAATTTTGGTCCGTGTATGTATTACAAACTTCCTCAAAATCTCTTAGATGCAAGTACGGATTCTCAGATTCTAAACCATGAAATGTTGGTAAAAGTTGGATAATACCTGGTTTAAAGTTGAATCGAGATGCTTCTGGAGGAAATACTATACACGACGGTGCTCCGGTTCTGGTTGGATTCATGTAGTCTCTCAGAGTCCTTGGTTGATTCTGATCATGCCCATGTTGAGATTGGTTGTCTCCTTGATCAATTTGAGGATTAAGTTCGCCCAAAACGTTTTCGCCTTCATTCTCATCCATGATTGGTGGTGGAGATTGAGATCTACGAATTAACCTGCCACTTGAAGATCGAGACCAATGTCTCATGCAAAGGTTATGTTATAAAGATAATATTTACACAAATTGATAACAAAATAAAATAAAATAAAAAATAAATAAGCAAATAATATAAGTATACAAAAGAAAATTAAATAACAAAAATGGTGGTTGAACCCACCAACAAAGTAAAAAATAAAAATAAATAAATAAATGCAAAATAAAAAAAAATGGTGGTTGAACCCACCAATTAAAAAAAATAAAAAATGCAAAATTAAATAAATACTGAAAATTAAATAACTAAAAATAAAAGTTAAGAGTTAGTAGTTAGTAGTTAGTTTGGTGGTTAAACCCACCAATAAAGCAAAAACAAATAAATAAATACAAAATAAAATAAATGCAGAAAATTAAATAACTGAAATTAAATAAAAGTTAGGAGTTAGCAGTTAGTAAGTTAAGAGTTAGTAATTAGAGTTAGTAGTTAAAGTTAGTTTGGTCCAAAATATGTCCAAATATGTCCAAAATAGGTCCAAAATATGTCCAAAGTATGTCCAAATATGTCCAAGTCTTGATTATGTTGAGGAATTTCGTCTAGGGATTCGTTTGCAAATTATTTTTAATTTTATGGTCAAACTGTAATTTTTAGAAGTTTAGAATTAGCAATTTAGGATGAAAGTGAAACAGTTGAAAGATGTCGGGGTCCGAACGTTATTACCAGAAGATTGGGCTAGAAACGAAAATTATTGGGGTGAAACGAGAATTATGAAAGATATGGGGACAAAAGAGAATTTAAGAAAAGAAAAAGGGGGCAAACGAAATTTTACATATAAGAGAAAAATAAAAAACGGAAAAACAAACCAAATAAAAAACTTTTCCCCGGCAACGGCGCCAAAAACTTGACACAACTTAAAACTAATTTTAACTCCCAAGTATAAGAGTGTCTTGTTGTATTATAACTCGGTGAGTCCGAGGTCGATCCACAGAGAAAAGATTTAATTAGTTTATTTTATTTTATCTAAAAATTGAAATTAAAACTTGAATATAAATAACTTAATTTAAATGAAACTATGGAATTGAACTAGTTAGGGTTATGGATCCACTCTTAGAAATAAATAAAACTTAATAAATTCTTTTTGCCAATTTGTTTTAGATTTATTACTCAAAAGATTAATTATACAAATTATTATTATTTTCCCTTTAATTTTATGATGGATTAAGTATTTATTGTGCCAAAATTTAATTTGTCTACAATAAGTCAAAATACCATTTCACCATGCCTTATATTAAGATCTTAAGAATTTATTGTGCCAAATTCATTTGTTTGTCTACAATAAATCAAATTTTCAAAATATAAAACATGTATAAAATTAAATAGAAAATAATTTAATTTATAAAATTAAACATAGAATTTGATTAAATCATATTTATTTCTTAAGAGTTTCACCTTCCCCTAACTAATATTATTTAGTTAAGCATAATTAAAATAAAAAGAAGTAGTAAAATTGAATTACTTATAATTAAAAGAAATAAAAACAACTAAAATTGAAAATAAAACTAATTTTATTAATGAAAATAATTATACAAAATATTAAAAACACACATGGAAATCAAGATTACAAGGAGATGGAGAGAATTTGAGAAGAAGAGAGTTGTAGAGATATCCTTAAAACATAAAAATGAGGCCCTATTTATAGAAAAATAAATTCATAATCCAGTACTTTGCGGTCCATCATAGGCTTCACATCAGACTTCCTGCTGCTGACGCATAATGTATCTTCTACATTTTTTTCCCTCAACATCATTCTTAGGGCACTGATTAAGACTAAACTTGTCTCCCTTAGCCACAAGGGCATCACCTGGTTTACAATTTTGCATGCCATATCTCTTGAGAATTGTTTTGATATAGCTCTTTTGTGATAGTCCAAGAATACCTCGGGAGCAATCCCGTTGTATCCGTATGCATAATATAAAAGATGTGTCACCAAGATCTTTCATCTCAAAGTTCTTAGTTAAAAATCTCTTGGTGTCATGCAATAAGCCTATATCGCTGTTGACAAGCAAAATGTCATCGACATATAAAAGTAGAAAAAATATACTTACTCCCACAGAACATATGGTATATGCAATCATCGACTAAATTCATCTCAAAATCGAATGAGATGATCACTTGATGAAACTTAAAATACCATTTTCAAGATGTTTGTTTGAGCTCATAGATGAATTTCTTAAGTTTGCAAACCATATTCTTTAGGTTTTCGGACATAAAGTTTTCTCATTGCATTATATAGATTGTCTCATCAATGTCGCCATTGAGAAACATTGTCTTTACATCTATATAATGTAACTCAAGAGAGAAATGCGCCACCAATGCCATTATAGTCATGAAAAAATCTTTTGAATAAACTAGAGAGAGTCTCTTTATAGTCGATGCCTTCTTTATGTGTAAAACTTTTTGTGACAAGACGCGCCTTGTACCTGTCGACATTGCCTTTCAAATCTCTCTTGGTCTTAAATATTCATTTGCAACCAATAGGTTTCACACTTTCTGGCAATGAGATAAGATCCCATACTTGATTATCCTTCACGGACGGACTTCATCTCCTCATTCATGGCATCAATTCACTTATGAGAGTTGAAACTTTCCATGGCTTGATGGAAATTGATTGGATCATCTTCTATCACATCGATGTCTACCTTTTGTTCTTGAAAAAATACAATATAATCATCTGGCAATGCACTTCTCATTTCTCTAGTGGATCTCTTTTAATGGCATATGTTTTTAAGGTGGTTGAGTTTGTTCTTCTGGATGTATGGGTGTTTTTCCAACATTGTCTTAATCTGTTATGTCTTGAACAAAGTCAGGAATGTGTCCTTGATCAATTCCAATAACACATATTGGAATATCAACATATTCCTCTTCAAAGATAAAGTCCCTAGCCGTATTTCCCCTTGCAAACTCAACATTCTCGAAGAACTAAGCATTTCCTAACTCGAAAATCGAATTAGTCGTGGGATCATAAAACTTGTACCCCCATATCATTTTGAGTATCCAATAAAATAACAACTTACCGTCCTTGAGTCCAGTTTTTCTCATTAGGCCTATAAGGCCTTACCTTAGTTGGACAACCCCAAACATGCAAGTGTTTGAGACTAGGTTTCTTATATGTCCAAAGCTCGCAAGGGGTTTTGGTAGTCGCTTTAGTTGGAACTCTATTAAGGATATATGCTGCAGTCTTAAGTACTTCTCCCCAGAGTGATTTTGGTAAAGTAGAATGACAAATCATACTCCTTACCATGTCCTCAAGCGTCTTGTTTCGTCTTTCAACAACACCATTTATAGTGGATGAACCCATGATAGTGTACTATTATATAATGTAACTCAAGAGAGAAATGCGCCACCAATGCCATTATAGTCATGAAAAAATCTTTTGAATAAACTAGAGAGAGTCTCTTTATAGTCGATGCCTTCTTTATGTGTAAAACTTTTTGTGACAAGACGCGCCTTGTACCTGTCGACATTGCCTTTCAAATCTCTCTTGGTCTTAAATATTCATTTGCAACCAATAGGTTTCACACTTTCTGGCAATGAGATAAGATCCCATACTTGATTATCCTTCACGGACGGACTTCATCTCCTCATTCATGGCATCAATTCACTTATGAGAGTTGAAACTTTCCATGGCTTGATGGAAATTGATTGGATCATCTTCTATCACATCGATGTCTACCTTTTGTTCTTGAAAAAATACAATATAATCATCTGGCAATGCACTTCTCATTTCTCTAGTGGATCTCTTTTAATGGCATATGTTTTTAAGGTGGTTGAGTTTGTTCTTCTGGATGTATGGGTGTTTTTCCAACATTGTCTTAATCTGTTATGTCTTGAACAAAGTCAGGAATGTGTCCTTGATCAATTCCAATAACACATATTGGAATATCAACATATTCCTCTTCAAAGATAAAGTCCCTAGCCGTATTTCCCCTTGCAAACTCAACATTCTCGAAGAACTAAGCATTTCCTAACTCGAAAATCGAATTAGTCGTGGGATCATAAAACTTGTACCCCCATATCATTTTGAGTATCCAATAAAATAACAACTTACCGTCCTTGAGTCCAGTTTTTCTCATTAGGCCTATAAGGCCTTACCTTAGTTGGACAACCCCAAACATGCAAGTGTTTGAGACTAGGTTTCTTATATGTCCAAAGCTCGCAAGGGGTTTTGGTAGTCGCTTTAGTTGGAACTCTATTAAGGATATATGCTGCAGTCTTAAGTACTTCTCCCCAGAGTGATTTTGGTAAAGTAGAATGACAAATCATACTCCTTACCATGTCCTCAAGCGTCTTGTTTCGTCTTTCAACAACACCATTTATAGTGGATGAACCCATGATAGTGTACTATGGGACGATACCGCGTTCCTCTAAGAATTTAACAAAATTGTCCTGAACGTTGTTCACTTGAACCATTATATCTGCTATAGTATCTGCCACCACGGTCAGATCTTACGCTTTTGATTCTTTTGTCGAGTTGGTTCTCAACTTCAACCTTAAAAATTTTAAACATGTCCAAGGACTGTGACTTTTCATGGAGGAGATATGTGTAGCCATATCTAAAAAAAATCGTCTATGAACGTCATAAAATATTGTTGACCATTCCAAGCTGCCGCAAGAAATGGCCCACAAATGTCTGTATGAATGAGTTCTAAGACGTTCAAAGTCCTATTGGCTTCAAATCTCCTTTTATTGGTTTGTTTCCCTTTGATACAATTAACACAAATATCGAAATCTATAAATCTAAGGGGTCGAGAATTTCGTCTGACATAAGTCTCTCCATTTTCCGTCTAGAGATATGACCCAATCTTTTGTGCCATAACGCAATCGAATTCTCATTGGTTAATTTTCTCTTTAAACCTCGTGTACTTAATTGCAGGGATTCATTCAATTAAGCAATTGTGTCCATCAAATAAAATTACCATTGCCTGACAAAGAACTAAAACTAACCAGTTTTGAATTATGAAACAAACTAAAATTTGTATTCCCAAATGAACAAGAAAAGACCCTTTAGAACAAAGCCCCTTAGAATGTCTTTCTGCCTGCTCAGCTGAGGATAAATTTTGACATTATTAGATAAGGCAGAAGGATTCGATTCTAATAAAGAAGGTGTTGGTGGAGTGGGAGTTGATTATAATTATGGGATTGGATCTTGGATGGCAAGAGTTGATGTAGAGTTGTCTTGTACGATAATTGCCTTTTCTTGAAATCAAGCAAGTACAAAAGTTTCTAAGAGATTAATAGAGGGGAAAGAGAAGAATTAACATGGGTTGCAATTAATTTTATTACTTCTTACTCCAAAATATAATGAGAATCACTTATTTATAGTAACTCAACACAATTCTAATTCTAATTTAATTGGAATCCTAAAATCATAATTGTAATAAGAAAATCTAATCCTAATATGAAAGAAAATAATATAAACTACTACAGTCCTAATAGTGGAAGATTGATGAGGATGAGAACTAAGAAGTGCGTTTGTGAATTACAAACTAGGGCACTTAGGCTGTATTTTTTTTTCAACTTTTCTATTTATATTAAAAATAATTTTTTAAAAATTAATATTTGTACAGGTCTAGATTTTGGATTTGCAGGTTCATCTTAACCCTGATCCGGATATGTCCAGGTTCATAAATTGGCATTTGAATTCCGCATTAAATTAATTCTGAACCTGACCCAGATTATCCATGTTCATCTGGTTGCAGTTTATATTGCCATCCCTATTACTTTTGGTGAGGTAATAGCCTTGCGCTTTATCTTCATAAGTTGGTAGTGAAATTAGTTTATCTCTGTTGATTGTCAAATTAAATTCGTTATGCATGGTGTTAAAGCAAATTTTTTGAATTCATCATGTCTTTGGGAGTTTGTAATCAGGCCCCAAAATTTTTAATTGTTCTAATTCTTTTGAAAATTGGAAGTTTTTTCATCCAATTTTATTTGTCGATTTTGAAGTTTCTAATGATAAGAATTCTAGTTTCCATTAAAAAATAAATAAAATATTTACCATGCAATTATTGGAGAGTTCAAGTGTTTTCTTTTCCATATCATATTTATATACTATGTTTGAGTTCGAATTGCACTTATTGTACAAATATTTTTTGAAGAATGATATATATACCGAAAATAACACCTAGTATAAGAGGCACAAAAGAAAAAAAAAATTGTCTTGTATTAGATTTCTTTTGTCTTGTATTTATTATTTTTTTTTCTGGGTCATGGCGTACTATTTTTTGTGTTACTTTTTGTGCAGGTATCATTCTTGATATATTTTTTGGGGCAGAGTCCGAAATGACAACAGAAGGCAGAGTCAGCTCATTCACAACGTTCACGGCCATACCACCTGTGTACGTAGAAAACATAAGATACACACACACACACACACTTGGAATTTCAGTAACCAAGTCAAGTCATAGTTTGTTCTTGATGAATTTTCTTATACATACTCATGAATCCTACATTAGACATGGCAATAAAAATGATGGGATGGTGGAACACCAAAGCCAGAGGCATAGTTTGATGACACAGAATATGTTGGTTGGTGGTTTTTCCTTGATTTGTCAGGCTCAGGCAGTTTCTGTTCAACTCCTCTTCAAATCTTCTGAATCACCCTGAGCTTAGCACTCCTACAACGGCAATTAAGTCTTTCCTCCTCTGCAGATGGTGTTATCGGTCTCTTGGTGAGAATTTTTCCATTCCAACCTTGTATTATCTGTCTAATCCATGTTTCATTTACGTTGTTTTCATCTCTGATATTTCTCAAATCTTCTTCACTCCCCTCTGCATCTTCTCTGTTATGGTCAATGATGCTGAGAAACGTTTGTTTCACAATTCTATCCTCCAAACTGTGGAAAGAGATAACGGCAAGCCTACCCCCAGGAGCAAGACAGTCAAAACAAGCATAGAGAGAACTCTCCAGAGTTTTGAGTTCATCATTCACTGCTATTCTCAGAGCTTGAAACACGCGCGTAGCTGTCTTTATCCAACCTTGCCTACGTCCTGTAGGAATCAATCAACAATCAATATTAATCCAGTGGTGATAAGCTGCTATTCATCAGTTCTTTTCATAATGCAATTGCCCTATGTCACTGCAACTGAGGACAAAGTTCAAGCCTTCTTCCTCTTATACAGAGGTATATTAATATGGATTATCTCAGTAGGCATGGCTAAGAAATAGAACTACTTTGTGAATGTTCTATTCTCACATAGGTAAGCTAAACTATATAAGAGAATGGCAATAGACAGACAAATGAGCAAAACGGACCGCTCATCCCAGGAGTCACACTCTGAATTAGATCTACAAGTTCACCAGTAGAATGCAATCCACCACGAAGGCGAGCCTGAACTATTTTATTTTGAAGCAAACGCCAGTTGCTTTCTTCTCCATACTCCCGTAAGACTCGCCCCACTTCAGCATCTGGCCATGAATTTAATATGTCTTCTGCTTTCAGACTTGCCTGAAATGAGCCTGTTACAATTAGTTCAGTAGTAGAAAAAAAAATAATTATTTTGAGGCAAGCAATCATACCAGCCCTTCAGCACAACACTGACATGAAAAGGTAAGACCTTAATCACACATGAGATCCCTCAAAACCTAGTAGGATGTTGACATAAAGGTGTTACAAAGTAGGTAAATCAGTATCATGTCCCTCTTATCTCAGAGGGAACATGATGTTCCCTCTTAAGACTCTTAAGACTACCAAATTATCATAATTTTTATTTTTCTCCATAGTTCCACAAGCAAGCTACCTAATTGGTGCAAAACACTATAAGCCACAAACAAACAAACAAACACATTCAACAATCTCAGACAACTGATTCACATCTATTAATGTCCATAATAAATAATAGTATCAATTGTATAAGTTCATGCCACAATTACACTTGATAGGGTTAATACAAGATTAATAAGGACATAAGTTCAGTTAAGAAACAAGATGCACTAAATCTCCTGTCATCGAGTATGGGATTGTCATCTGGTCAGTTGTTGGAGACTAAAGAACTAAAATGTTCACTTTCCCTATTAATAACCATCTATCTAGGTTGACTGAATAATAAACTGGCCTCTCATATCACATGGTTTACACAATTGATTTCTAACAAAACTAACCTATTCTGAAGACTCATAGATCAATCATGCTCAAGAGGAGAAAAAAGAAAGGAAGAAACTGAAGCAGATTATTCCAGCTTAAGGGCATGTTCAGGATCGAGGTGCTGTATATTCAATCCACAGCCGGTGGTGGGATGGAATCTTTAGCGCTCCTGCTTTCAAAGTTAAGCTGAAGCAAAGCAGTCCTAAACATATCCTGAGCCAGTTCACTTCTATATAAGGTGTAAATATGCCATCAGCCTGGATTATTTGGATTTCACTAGAATTCCATTAGCAGAAAGTAATGTATTTTTGTAGATGTAAAGTGTGAAGTGGTTACCTGAGGATCCATCCGCATATCAAGAGGTCCATCGCCAAGCACACTGAAGCCTCTTTCAGGATTGTTCACCTAAAGAAAAGAGGATGAAAAAGAGGAATAGAAAGAATATTAACTCAAATGTCAACAGTCAGGGGACTAAAAATAAGTAACATTCATCAACATGACGAAGCATAAACAAATAACAAATAGAAAAGAATGAAATAAGAGTTGGAGAAAACAACATTTCCATCAGAGACGAGCAGAGCAAAACCTGCATTGATGACATTCCCAAGTCCATTAAGATGGCATCAACTCCAGAGCGTAATATATTCTCATCAATCTGACCAAGCACGGATTTGATATGTCTGAAGTTTTTCGCAAAAGTATGTGTTTTCAGGTGGGGATGAGCTTGGCCGTGCAATAAAGAATTGAGATGAGCTCGAGCCTTTGCAAGTGCCGAAGGATCAACATCCACACCTATATGAAGTTTCAATTCAGGGTGGGCCCGAATGATCTGTTGCATAAAGCCAAGTAAAAGTTTAAAAAAAAAATTAAGCAGGGAAAATGAAAACCTGATAATTAAAAAAGAAAAAGAAAAACAAAGACTGACCGCAGAGGAATGACCAGCAGCTCCCAAAGTGCAATCGACAAAAGAGGTAATTGTCCTCGACGATGAGAACACGTCCAATACTTCACCCAACATCACTGGGATGTGTGATGATTGCTGCTGCTGAATAATCGATTCATAGTCATAATCTTTGTTGGAACGAGTTCTCCTCTTTTCCTTCACCAGTCCCATTCCCACTCCCACTCTTGCTGACTTTGCTTTCGCCTTCGCCACCTTCTTATTCTTACTGTCATTTGCGGCGCGAAATGGAAACGTTCTGAAAACAGCAACCCCGGCCCAGGGATTGGGATTTGGAAGAGACTCTCCAAACACAGCAGCTGATTTTAATTTAACTGATGAAGGAAATACTAAGTAATTATTACTATTACAATTACAAGACAACAAAGATATTGATATTCCTCCTATTCTTCTGCCATTACCCATTCCAACCATTCTACTCCTCACAGCACAATACACGTCTCTTCCGGTGTTTCACTCCTGAGTCCTGCCCGGTCTTTCTCCTTTCGGACCTTTCCATGTTTGTATTTCACTGTAAGCCTACCAGTTTCGTGATTTAGTTTTCCCGTGGCCCATTACTTTGGGCTCCTGATCGCGCCACGTTTATTATTCAGTAGGCCGACAAAGCCCACTCATTAAAAGAAAATTAAAAAAACACTGTTCTCCTAAATAACAAAAATGGTGCTCTCGACATTTGTGTGGACCCACTGCATGGTTGTAAACTATGCCTAGAGCTGGCAAAATTAGGCACACCCGATTATCGATACAAACACGATCACGACATGAATAAATATGTATGAATCATTAAATTTGATAAGATTATTAAATATGTTGGGTTTAGGTTGACACGATTTTTTTCATGTCGGATTGGGGTTAGAGTTTTTAACTCATTTTGTAGATCAATGATACGATTATATTTTTTTTTTAAATTAATTTTTAAATTCTTATCCCTAAAAATCAAGTATTGGATATGATTATCTCTTTTTTATTTTTTAATTGGAAGGATAGACATATACTGAATGTTTTATTTATAAAATTTTATATAGATTTAAAATTTTAATAGTGTAAGTGTGTAAATTATTGAAACACATATATTTTATGATATTGATATACAATATTATTTACATATATATAATTAAAACTTTAATAGTATAGATGTGTAATATTTTGTAGTGTGTATATATGTATGTGTAATATTTGTTAAATATGTAGATATTAAACGAGTTATTGAGTAAACTATTTATTTTTTATGTCAAGTTTAGATCTCAATATTTTGACACAATTATGAAATGGATAATATTGAGTCGACTTAAATTTGACATGATAATTTTGTCGGCTCTAAATATACCAACCAACATGACCAAGGAGTGTTGTTGAATGTTGAAAGCCGAATCATAACAACTTGAGTCTGCTGTGCATTTCATTCAAATTTAGGAGCGGTATATCAGCCTCATTTCTTCCTGTGGTAGCTTCAAACATGATCAAATACTAATTCTCACTCACTCTCAAAAGATTCCCAATGGGTTACATAATATTGCATAATTGTTTTGTTTTTCGTAATTGTTCCATTGTCTAAGTAACCAATATTATGGGTAAAACCCAAAACTTGATATTTTGGACTAAATTAAAAAATTTATATTTTGGATTGAAAGTGAAATTTCACAAGTAGAAAAAATAAATATATTTAATAAAGGGATACTAATAGCCTTGTTCCTATAAATACTTTCAAAAATCATTTTATATAAACAAGTGCAGAAAATAAAAATACAAATCAAATGAAAAAATCACTACAGAAAATTGTACCTTTTTCAGGGACTGAAATAATAAAAATCATCAAATTATGAAAGTTTATATTGCAACCTATAAGAACATGTAATAATATAAGAATTAATAAATTAATTGAGAATTACAAGAATTAATAAATAAATTATAAGTGTAATAAATCAATACATATAAATATAATTACAATCAATTAAGAATTACAGAGAAAGAGCTTTTATGTTTGAAGTTAAGTACTTAATTAGCGAACTTAAATAAATTAAACATTTAAAATTTATTCATCTTTTCAGTTTTAAAAATGTTATTAGTCAAGAATTATATTAACAAACTAAGTTCAATCGAGTAAGAAAGGATTTGGTGCCACTGTCAAGCGCTATGGCTCTATTTGAAGAATCAAATAGTGATGATTTTCATAGATTGTTGAAAATACGCAAATTTTATTTTCTAATATACTCTTTTATGTCAATCTAACTATTTCAATCTTTAACGTAGGAAAGTAGTAATTAGGATGGTAATGATACAAGTGATCAATAACAGAAAGAATTGGGCTCAACTCATAAAGAAAAAGAACAACTAGGCTCTACTCATGAAGAAGGAGAACGGTAAAAGAACACTCACTAACAATTTTTCCGTGCAGTAGGCGAAGAGTAGTGAAGTCAATAGCAAACTTTAAGAGCGTGGCTGCATTAAAAATATGCAACCGTTCGCATATGAGAATGATTATATATATTTATTTTTTTCTCAATAGATCCTTAGCTAGTGAGAATTTTGTCCACCCTAAAATGTGGTGTCCATTTTCTCTCCATAGATCTGATGAAAGAATATACCGCCAAATTTGTGGTGACTGAAAGTTTTCATATTGTCATGTTGTGATAATAAGTGTTGACTATAGATCAGGTGAAGGGAAACCTAATGGGTGATTTCTTTATGCTGGTCTTGGGTGCATTAGTTTACCAATTATTGTTATAATATATTTTCTTTTGCCGCCATTTAACGGTAGATCTGAAAATTTTGCACTCCAAAATCTGAAAAAAATATAGTAGAATCTCTATAAATTAATAGGATTGGGACCATATAAAATTTATTAATTAAAAGAGATATTAAATAATGCATAAATTGATAATTAATAATTTATTAATTTACAGAGATTTGGAGCCTATTACACACAAACACAAAGCACTCAAAGCATCAACAATACTTCATAATTTCTAATTACAACCCGAGAAGTCAACTCCTAAACTTCTAGATGCAACAAGAAAAATAAGGAATCAAATTCAACTAAATATAAATTTTAAGAAAAAAAAGTAACAATAAAATCATATTTTATTTAATTAAAATATCATAATCAACTACATTTGTATTTTCAACAAATTATTAATTTATAATTTGAATAGAACCACAAAGTTATATAAGATTTTTTAAAAATAATATCTTGTTACTTTAATAAAAAAAATTATTATTTTAGTTCATTGGCCTAAATTTGAACCGAGAAAATTTATTATATAATAGAAATTATTGATTTATTGAGTATTAATTTATAGAAGTTCTATTGTATAAGGTGGTGCAAATCACTTTGTATGCATACTGATCTGGTTTGTCCTGGATTTTTATGTAATCTCATCTTTATGGCTGGCTACATCTCTAGCACAGATATTATGGAAGTTCTACTTTCCATAAAAAAGGGAAGAAGGAAGAATGTCCAGAAATACCTATTACATTGATGGGGACCAGGAACAATGGAATGTACATGAGATTAATAAACAAGGCAATACATCCATAACCATATGCTAAGCTCCAATCCAAAACTTACAAAAGCTAGACAAAGCAGGAGAATTCCAATGTTTCACATCTTCCTGAAGTGCCAAATAATAATGCACTGTTACAAAATGCTGCTGAGCTCTATATTTACAATATAACCAGCCCTTCCAGAGAAAATAAATGCTCACAAACCTTTATTTGAGCAGTAGATCTGTCGAAATATAAGAGAAAATGGATAAGAAAAGGAAATTCAGAAAGCTCTTAAAATATTTCTTACAACTTTAATTCCCAATAAAAACATATGACATTCGCATTATGTATAATAGCCCAAATTAATTTTCATCATAAACCACAGAAACATCAGATATGCTCAATCGTACACCATACCACCTTGTTCATGAATTCCAGAATCATGCATTAAACAGAATATGCTGCCAAATACACCTTCACTCACCCCTTCCAACAAACATTTAAGGTGCAAACAAGCATTCATGGATAACCTATTAAAATAATTTTCAAAGCTAAGTGGGGAGCTGGCAACATATAATCCATGCATCACATAAAAACTAGTAAATTGCATATGCCAAATTATATAGTCCTTAAAGACTATTTTGCTGGGTGACATTACTTAAACAGCCTGTATAGTTCCATATAATTTGTTCACAAGAACGAAACCTCCCTCTCTTATCTACGCTCAGTATCCCCTACAGTATGTTACACCAATAATTTCTGACACTGAGTTTTATGGCAAGTACCCCATTACTTAAGAGCCCACCCATTTTTTGGCTGCTAGGAGTATTAATGCTGCTAATCTACTTGCAATATCTAACGAAACCATTCAACGATATGTCTGCTAAAAACATTCAAAAGAAAAGACTAACGAAGGTCATATAATATAGGCAATGCAAAAAATGCCTACAAGCCAAGCTAGTCGAAAGGCGAAAATGACTATGCTACAAGATACATGAATATAATATTACAAAGATAGCAGCAATATAGATAACATTAGAATGCATGATCTTCCTATATTTTAATATCATGTCTATTAGTATGGTAAGCTCAACAGTCCATTTAATTTCTCAGAAATATTGAAAACACCAAAAAAAAGGACAAGGCATAGTTCTATTATATGAACTCATTATCTCTATTTCTTATTAGATTTTGAGCTTCCTTGCAACTTTTAACTTTTTCTCAATCTAGGGAACATGCCACTCCAAAATACATGCTTTTCACAGCAGCGTCCTGCTCACATAGAACAGCTTGCCATAATTTGGACACAGGCATTCAGATGAATGGGCTTATTTAAAGTTGTTTATTTATAAAATAGCAACCGTGATTTAAATGTGGAATGAAGAAAGAGAATGATAGGGACTAGGGGGAGTCAATGTCTCTCTTTTACACATGTAGTCATAACAAGAAACATACTTGGTATATAATTTTCTTTATAGAAGGTAGAGCTGTTTCAATTAAGTTATTTGATTAGCCCTAGAACTTCCTTATAGAATGTCAATAAGGTATTTATTAACTTGAAAGAAACACAAATACAGCCACATCCTAATACAAATATTGGCTACTAAAACTTATAAATACAATAAAAAACGAGAAAACAAGTTCGAGAAAAAAAAAAGGAGCATGGGAACTCTTACCTCCCATTGCAGGTTAAAATATTATAAGTTCACTCGCAGCACCAATATCTACAGAAACTTGGATGTAATAAACAACTTATACTTCTCAAACAACTTGGGATGAGAGGTTTGATGTCAAAAGTGTTCCCCGGAAGCCTTCTTCCACATGCTGCACATTCATTTTCTGGTCAGAAAGCTCATCTGTAGAACATCATCAAGCAGGTTAGTACAATGGAAAGCTTTACTTAAAAAGCGCTATAAGCTTATACTAATTTAAAATAAAACTGGCCACATGCCTTACTAAAGTACCAAAACAGGTGAAAGTTCTTAGATTTTATAATTAAAGCACTCATGTCTAGAGTCAATTATCTGGTTTGAGCCACAGCAGAAGTATACTCAATAATTTAGGAACATAACTAGAAACTTTGAATAATATAGAATCCTCATGGCTTTATTGAACATGTTAATTTAGGAACATAACTAGAAACTTTGAATAATATAGAATCCTCATGGCGTTATTGAACATGACATAGACAGTTTGTCTTCATTCAACATATTCACTATTATATTACAAAAGTGTCCCAGCTTGTAAATGTATTAGTGCAATTGAGCAAACAACATTGTGAGCTTCAATTTAATTTATGCGGTATCATGACCTTTGACTAGTGTTAACTGTTCTTGACAACCTTTAACAACGTTGCTCATCGTGCTCTCTACAATTTCTTTACGACCGATTTTGAAATTTTGAAATCATTTTAAATGTACATTAAAAATATCCACAATGCTTAATTGCTAGCATCACATCATTTCACATAAATCTATTGATATACATTTGTATCAGGAACATCAATATGTCAACATATAGGAAGTAAAATCTTCACAGTAAAGAATATAATATGGCATGCAAATTCTAGACTGCTTAAAGACTCAAAATCAGGATGAGTTATGCAAAGAGAATCAAAGAAAAAGGAATTTCACTAGAGGAAGAAAAAAAAAAAAAAAGACCAGCACAAGAATAAAACTGCTAATTACCAGCTATATCTCGATGCTCATGTATTTCTGAATCTTGCACCCAAAGCTTATCACCAGGGAATATATTCAAGTCTGCAAGAGTAGCACATTCCTGGTCAATTATTCTCTGACCTTTGTGAAGTATCTGGTTTTCTTTAACAACCTGCATATATTGACTTTTGACTTAGTTACATAATGTCCATCCAAACAAAACAAATTTAGACAGGATATCCATAATAGCTCATCTAACAAGCTTTGATGGAATCAATGTGCACGGTGTTAGACAATGAATATCATTGATTATCTAATAGATGCATAACAGAAAAGTAGTAATGTGTTAACTTTGGTGAAAGCAGGTATGAAAATTTTAAAAAATATAGCGGATTACTGAGAGATTATTTCAAATACAAGTCATATTAAATATTTGCTAAAGAAATCGCATGACATGCAAATATTGTCATACCAAAAAACAAGAAACAACATTTGAATTACAACTGCTAAATTTTCTTGCTAGATCAAAATCAAAGAAGAAAAATTACAACTTTATGTTCTGCAAATTAACTGGCATTTTTGCTCAAATTAATGAAATTAACATTTCAAGGGCAAAAATTCAAAATGCTTTTGAGTACAATAGACCATAAGCAACTAGAATTGAGGTGATATAGGCCATGTTTGGTATTAAGGTGTTGTGAAAAAAAGTTGTAGCTATGAAATAGAAGTTGATAGTGTATGATAGATATACTTTTAAATACTAATTTTGACAAAATAATAAAGATATTATAGATTTTGCATCATACAAGTGTGGGATAAAATTAACTTAACTTCTAAAATACAGCATCTTATGTTTACCAAACGCTTTAGTGCTGCATAGCTGTTGAAAAACAAAACCAAACAGGGCCATAAAGATAGTGAAGTTTAATGGGAAACCATGTGATAGTATATTTTCGTAATTATTTCAGAAAATCTGCAGTTAGGCATCCAAAAGTTCTCCCAGTTCAAATACTATGTAACACTTTCAGAGTATAAAATTTTATAATGAATACTGAAAATCAAATTACATATATATTCATACATACGGTCAATATAACTTACCCCAAGAGATTCCCATATCATCATTTTTAACTGGTATATGGATGTTGAAGCAGAAACTTTTAAATTTACGAAACTCCTGGTCTTCCTAGAGCGCTTTGAGGCTCGTCGATCTGGCTCAAACATGGACTCGGATGCCTCCAAAATTGACCTTGGAGCTTCCTTTCCACGTACAAGGAATACAGATATATCCTTGTCACAATAGTTGAGTTTCTGCATCAACTCGCAGCTTTCTCTTTCTCCAATGCAATCCTCACATATCTAGTGGAATTGAAAGATACATGAAAAGAGATTAAGCTTGAAAAGAATTATCAAAGTAAATTGTATCAACTAAAAATATATCCCTCATAGATGACATTTGCAAAATAGCAAATAACTTGTAGAAACAGCTTGCCTGTAACAAAAGGATGATGGTAGCTCTTTCGAACATATACCTCCAAGTAGTCAAAGTTTTTTTATGTTCTGCAAATTAACTGGCATTTTTGCTCAAATTAATGAAATTAACATTTCAAGGGCAAAAATTCAAAATGCTTTTGAGTACAATAGACCATAAGCAACTAGAATTGAGGTGATATAGGCCATGTTTGGTATTAAGGTGTTGTGAAAAAAAGTTGTAGCTATGAAATAGAAGTTGATAGTGTATGATAGATATACTTTTAAATACTAATTTTGACAAAATAATAAAGATATTATAGATTTTGCATCATACAAGTGTGGGATAAAATTAACTTAACTTCTAAAATACAGCATCTTATGTTTACCAAACGCTTTAGTGCTGCATAGCTGTTGAAAAACAAAACCAAACAGGGCCATAAAGATAGTGAAGTTTAATGGGAAACCATGTGATAGTATATTTTCGTAATTATTTCAGAAAATCTGCAGTTAGGCATCCAAAAGTTCTCCCAGTTCAAATACTATGTAACACTTTCAGAGTATAAAATTTTATAATGAATACTGAAAATCAAATTACATATATATTCATACATACGGTCAATATAACTTACCCCAAGAGATTCCCATATCATCATTTTTAACTGGTATATGGATGTTGAAGCAGAAACTTTTAAATTTACGAAACTCCTGGTCTTCCTAGAGCGCTTTGAGGCTCGTCGATCTGGCTCAAACATGGACTCGGATGCCTCCAAAATTGACCTTGGAGCTTCCTTTCCACGTACAAGGAATACAGATATATCCTTGTCACAATAGTTGAGTTTCTGCATCAACTCGCAGCTTTCTCTTTCTCCAATGCAATCCTCACATATCTAGTGGAATTGAAAGATACATGAAAAGAGATTAAGCTTGAAAAGAATTATCAAAGTAAATTGTATCAACTAAAAATATATCCCTCATAGATGACATTTGCAAAATAGCAAATAACTTGTAGAAACAGCTTGCCTGTAACAAAAGGATGATGGTAGCTCTTTCGAACATATACCTCCAAGTAGTCAAAGTTTGACTCCCGGAACAATTCAAAATTTGCCATGGCATGATAACAAAAACAAAAGAGTTCAAAACAGTTAACATTTTGAATTACCTCTGGGAAAGTCCTAACCACAGGCCGTTGGGATTCAATCTCATTATTTTCTTCATCACGAGGACCACAAGGCTCCTCAGACAAAAGGATCTCTTTGCAGGACCCAACCAATTCATTTCCTGCATTATTGCTGAAATCAACTATGACAGATAAGCCTTTCTCCTTGATGCCACCCCACTCTTCACAGAACCATTTCCAGTCATTCTCAGTCACAATTGTCAACCCATCTGTCTAGAATCCAATGACATGGTAAAAGGGAGTAAAAAAGATTATAATATTTGAGCACTCGTACACGTATTGACTCCAATAAGTAAAATAAAATGAAAAAGAATCAAACATCAAACATAACATATGAAAAAGATTCCATATTACGACTGGCAGCTTTCAAGCCAAACCATAAGCTAAAACTTCCACCATATCATGACGCAGATACATATACGAAGTACATACATCACATACTTACCGCAGAACCTTTCTGATAAATAGAACCACGTTTGCAAACCAGGTCAGGAGGCCTTTCAAGTAGTCGTAAATGCTGTTGCATCAAAATTGTATAAAACATATATTAAACAGTCATCATTACGTCTGGGAAAAAATTAGAGGGTAGAAAATGGAAACAACCAAACCATCTTAATTGTGTGTCATCTCTAGATAAAGTTTTAATACCAATTACCATGGTTCATTCCACAAGCTGGAAGCAAGTCATTTAAAACTATTGGTGATGACCATCTTTGAAACAAGTGATATTCCAACAAGTTTGACAACAATTGCATAGAACTCCATTAATTCAGATGATCAAGTTTCAATGTAAAAGGGGAGTTGTACACATCAAGTTTCTTTCCACAAGAAAAGGATAAAATATAAAGATAAAAAGAGATTCTATCTGCAGATGAGTCAAGAGTATGATTTATTATAAAAGCACCAGTAAACGAAGATGACAACTAACCTTTTCACATTTAAGTGAATCAATGACACCATCCAGGATTTCTGGTTCAATGGATGAAGCATTTTTTCCACTAGCACTAATGTAGTTTCTCCATTTGGTAAGCCAGGTTGAGGGCAACAAGTAATACTTGCAATCCAAAGACAGTGGAATACTTTTTCCAAAAGCTAGTTTTTCATGATTTTGGCGCTCTTTAAGCTTCCGAGCTCTGCACCAAAGATAACTAAAGTCAGGCAAGTATGTCAAAATTACAGCTAAATAATTAAAATAAGTGCTCTTTTTAAATGACCTTATAGAATCTTCGAGGCATGCCACTTCAGAAAGTGCATCACTGCACTCTGGGCACTCTTCAGAGTCTAAAGGAAAGGTTGAACAACCCAATAGATCGTCGGGCTTTACTTTCATGGCATCTTCATAAATAAAGAGCCAGAGAATCTCTGGAACCAGCAATCGCTTAGCACCACCAGCTTTCTCAGGCATCAACTGCCCATGGGGACACCTAATTGAAGTTGTTGGTCCTCCATCAGCTTCACTGGGAGCATCAAGGTTTTTTCTTCTTGTCCATTGTTGTAGCCTACAAAAACAGAATGATTATCAATACTATAAACCCACCAATAAACAAAGACTAAATAACTCCCAAAAGATATGTGATATCATAATTCCAAAACTCTGACGTCAACCAATTTCAAGACAGAAGGAAAACTTGCTTTGAGATTAAAATTAGTGATGACCTCAGCAAATTTCTGTGTCAAATAGAAACCTCACTGAAATTTCAAATTGAGGAAAGGCAAAAGAGAGAGAAAGAGCAAGCATTTGCTAAAGTATTGATTTGAAATAAAAATAAAGCATGGTAAAGGGAAAAGTTTTTTCTTTAGTTTATCGTTTTCAAAAGAAAAGAACATGTAGTTAAACATACTATATGATTCATGGTTACTTGATTTCCACGACAAGAAAAAGGAAACAAAATAAGGATGCAATAGAAAGATTTGCAGTTATACCATGACTTGGATACATAGTATGTTCCCTCGACAAGCTTCCCTGATAGCACATCATCTGCGAGCCCTTTCAATGATTTTCTTCGATCTCTATAGCTATCAGCACATACCACTGTGTGCGCACCATCAATAAGGCAAGTCATGCAGTAGTCATCATTGGTCAGTGCTGGGCCCCCATTGTACTGAATTTACAAGCATTTTACAGTAAGTCATATGTAATAGTTACACAAAAAATACAGAAACAAAAACAGGAAAACAATTCACAGACTTCTTAAGTAATCAGAAGAAATAAAGAATATTCAACCGTAAGAAGGGGTGATGTGAACATGATCCAAAGAACATAACTGGAGAAAAAATCCACATTCGTTTAAGCAAATATAGAATATATATTTTTATTTCAAAAGAATATGTACATACACCGAGAAGGTTAAACCAACAAAGGCGTGATCACATCATTGGCCATAAGATTCTCCCATCCTCCCTGTCGTCCAGGGTCTACTCATTGCTTACAAAAAGTTTCTGATTCTTTTTTCCAATTAGTATTGGTATAGAATTAAGTTTTATGGGTATACAAGTTGTGCTCTTTGTACCTCTCCTCTCTCTGTCCTCTAAAACTTCAATAACATTAATTAACAGTAGCAGCTTGGTAGCTCCCTCCCCCAACTCTCTTGCATAGGCACTGACACAATACAGCCAAGAAAAAACTTCTGCGTGTTCAAAAAAAAAAAGGGTATAGAAACGAAAAGGGTGGAGGAAGTAAAAAGACAACTCTCACTAACAAATGCACAAAAGCACACAGGCATACAAAAATTCACAACTTGTATCAATTCAACCACAATTTTACATGCTTCCATATGATTAAATTTTAACAGAATTGAAAGCATTCACCACAAGAATAGCCAACCGGAACTTATGAAGAGTTCCAAAAGGACAACAAATTACATATATAAAAGAATGCCATGAAAAAATTCAAAAAAGTAACTTCATACCATTACGAAGACTTCACGCATAATTGGAAGATTTCAAATGTGTAAATACCTTAAAGAACAATTTGTTCCAAGCTTTGGAGGAGATTCGCTTCATGGAGCCAATTTTTGATTCTGGGACTTTCCCGTGCAAGCACTGAATAGATGTATTGTCTAGAATACTGCAGCAGATTATAAGGCAAAACGTTAAGACTCAAATACCATAGGGACAGGCCTCAAGGTCAATAAGAGAAATGGAATAATATGAGCACCATACAAAGTCTTGAGGTATAAATAACTACCTACCCAGAAAAGCAAATGTCCTTGTCTACAAGAAATGAAGAAGATTTACAAACAAAAAACAAGGAAGCAGGTGAAAATACTTCAAACAATATAAGACGAACTCATACGTACGATGGGAAAATTTTATCAGCCCACTGGCGAAGCCAATCCGAAGAAATCCAATAAAATGGTTCTTCAAGTGATGGAACGGGAGCCTCAGAAAGAAGTGATCGGACTTCCTGTTTCCTTTCTGAAATGCAATCCAGTTCTCTATTCTTCCTTAATTTGAATTGTTCACAACCATCCAAATATGATCTGTTTAATTCTTTTATGTTTTTTCCAAGATGAGATGGAAGGAAAATGTCATCATTGAAAAAAATCATTTCACTTTCTATTTCCATATTGTTGACATCATGAACCACATCTTTCCTTTTGCTATCCTCCTTGTCACGCCGAAGATTATACATCAACATGTATGCATCATTGGATGTGAATCTCTCTACATTACTACCATTATAATATTCTGAAGACGGTAGGTGAACATCAACATGATTTTCGTTGGCACCTTCCACTCGTTCTGACACAGGTTGACAAACAACAGGTTCAGAACGAACAACTTTTGAACCAGAACTTGAAGAACCTTCTCCAAATGGATGATGGCCCAAGTTTGAAACATGTTCATCATCAAATTCCCACCACTGTCCTGTATTCTCATCCTTAATAAGTGCAATGTAGTGACCACTGTTCACAGCAGTTCCTTTGTGAATCAGAACAGCTGACAAGTCATATATCAAATCAAGTTGAGATGGTTCAGATAGTCTCCGCTGCATATTCAGTTCTCCCGGAAAACAAAAGGGAGAAGTGATTTTCTTCTTCATGGTAGTCTACTAGCACAAACAAAAAACACAAAGGAATGGTCAATATATGGACAGATGATGCTGAGAAGATGACAGAGTCCTTAGATAAGGAAGATTGCTCCACAGTAATATGACTACAATAAAAGAATTGATGAACTCTATTATGCACCATGTAAAATCTAGTAATTTCTATACAACAAAGTTAAAGCTGTCAAGAAACCAAATGCAATTTCCTAAGCTAATAAAAGTTTCATTACATGGCATACAGATAAGCCACACATAGTATCATACAATTGTATAAATACGCAAATAAGTTAAGAATATACAACTATACATAATTATTTTCTATGCATAAGGCTTTTCTTCTGTAATTATGTTCTGCCACACAAATGTTCCTTAGTGCATGAATTTTAAATTATAGTATGCCCTAAATTAAGTGTAACCCATATATTACCTTTGGAAGGAAAACACAGCGCTTAAGCTGAAAGTTAAGAACATCAGGCAGTGAGCGCAGCTTGATGCTACGTGTAGCATCAACTCTTGTTCCACATGAATCACAAAAATATTGATTATCTCCATGAAGCTCTTCCACACTAAGGTAGTCATCTAAACTCTCATCTAAAGTTTTCAAGCCTTTAACATTCAACTCAAGCTCATAAAAGTCTTCCATCTTTGCAGAAGCTTCAGAGTCTCTTCCACATTTTGAGCACCTAAACACAGAAAAGAGAAGTAAGAGCTAAACAATTATGAAAGTTGAAACCATATATTTATAATAACATGCCCCCTCCAATTTGAAAACAATGGATTCATTAAACAAGAGACATCAAAATATTTAAATACCCAAAAGGATGACCATATGTAGTCATCATGTACCTTGGCGAACCAGCCTATGCAAATCAAACCAGAAAGCATGCAGACAACTGAGAAAAATCTAATGTCAAACAAGGAAATAATATTTAGGGAGACATCAGTCGTTACTACCAGATGCTTGCATAAGCTCCTGACTTATTCATAGTTTATCATTTAAGGTATTTGCAACTACAGATGTGAGGTTAATAACAAAAGATAACAAAAAAGTGAGATTGAAATTTAACTTCAAATCAAGTGTTTTGAATAAATGAAACTAAGGAAAAAAGGCAAGAAATTTTTTTTTTGTTTTTGAAAAAATAATATTTATCATGGCCATTATCTTGTTCAGTATCTAGCTTTCTCAAGTTTCTTCATGTGGCATAGGCTGTTGTATTACTTCTCGTCAACAAAATGAGGTATAAAAGTCCTTATTATTGCACTTTCCCCACCCGAACAAGCACAAATGTGGGAGCAAAGTACTAATGCAGCATCAATATTAATCAAGTAATACAGAACAAAATGCCCAGAATCAAAATTTAAAAATCACAAGAAAAAGCAAAAAGAAGCTTTTGAGAAAATCCATTCTTACGTTGTCACATGCGACACACTTCCACGGAAAAGATCTTGAACAATTGTTCTAGCTTTGGAAACATTAGAATGGCTTAAACAACGCTCAAGCAAAGAAAGAAGTAATGTCAGAAACTCATGGCTATCCTGTTGAACTCCATTATCTAATTCCAAAGTTTTTATAAATGGAGCTGAGTCAATGAAAGTCCTATTAGAGGCATGCAACTGGGCAAAAAGTCTTGTAAGCTCATCCAACACGGGATGTTGTTTCAAGACATCAGGTTCAACAGAGAAAACACCTTCACGAAATGATTTATTCATGTATAGGCACTGCAGTATGCTATTTGCATAGCAAGTTGCACCCAGATTTGTAAGCCCAGCAGGTGAAGCAGCAGAGACACGAAGATCCTTGCATGGGTCTGGACCAAGAGCTTCAACAATATCTGAAACTTTCTGCCACAAGCCAGATTTCCGGCTTCCATTAGGAGGTGGAATCAGTGCACAGAAGCAATTAGGATTATCCTTAGTATTTACACGGCAGCCTTGACAAATTGGCTTTGAACTCTTATACAGCTGTTTTAAATCACCATCAGTTATCTCGCCTGTAGCATGGATTTTCCTACACAAGTCCCAAAAGAGAACAAAAACTATATAGAACAGAACATGGTTGGAAAGCAGAGCATTCAACTTGCATATGGAAACAGAGAAATGCCTGTACCTCAATATTTCAGAAGTTGTATCCACATCAGGTATTGGCCTGTGTCTTTTATTTTTACTCCGTGTGGTTGGTCTGCTCATGTTATAAACAACCAGCTCTGCAGGGGAATCATTGATAAAAAAGAATTTGTCATATTAATTTCAATCAACAAGGAAGTGAGAGAACATAGAAAACCATCAGGAGATACATATGTACTTTCCCATAAGAATACTTGATAATCAGGTTTCTTCAAGGAACGACAATGCTAACAATTTTATAGAGAACAAAACATAAGACTTTCTTTATTTTTCTTTTTTTTTTTCCGTCATAACATACTATCCTCAAAGAAGAACAATAAATTGCAAGTCCAATAAGCATTAATATGTAATGCAAGAGCTAGAGTAGAGAAGACTAAATTATCAGCATTAATGATCAGACAAAGAGCAACAATTTCATCAATTTAAATTAGCAACAAAATTATTGACAGGTGATTACAACACCACACATGCATTTTCGTTGGCAAACTAGTTCTGTTGTATAACAATAACTACCTTTCACAAAAGAGGAGGGGGGGGGGGAGAGAAGCCAAATATGGACCAAAACCCTAGAATATAATTAGAGCAAAATGAAATTTCGCATAAGTAATAAAAAATTTAAAAAATTCAAATCGTCAGAGTAATTCAAGACATTTTATCAAAAAATGTAAGAAAAATTTATAACCTAAAAGCAAGCGAATGCTTTCCTGATATCACAGAAACAAGTACACCAACTTGATTTGGGGGATATTTGAGTATTTTTTTCTCCAGTAACACGACGATTTGCTGTGGTCGTATTAAGATTTCGGAAAAAAGGAGAAGTCGCAGATTTTGAGAGAGGGAACACGGAAGGAGAGAGAAGTCTTCTATAATATTGCTCTTTTTTCTTCTAAATCCTTTTTTAGCTTTAACCAGATGATACGTGAGACAGATAATCTAACGCAGAGCAGCTGACTAATGACTAGCTTGAGATAGTCTGCTTAATTCCGGCTCGGGTGTTTGGGCTGCTAATAAATAGTCCAGCACAGTATAATTTGCGGTGTTCGATTTTATAAATGAACAATATAAATATTGGGTTCAATCTACGTTAGCCGTTGGATCGAACGAACTGTGTTTCTGTGGTTAGATAAAATTTAACTACGATTTGAGGAAGTGCATATAACGGCTGGACAACATTGAGATGAATGTATATTTTTTTTGGTTCTGGGGTTTGGGAAATTTATAAGAATAGCCTTAAAATTTTTGTGTTTTTCAACTTTAACTTCTTAAAGTTTTTTTCTATTACAATTAGCGAAACAATCTATTTTTGGATTAAATTACCCCATCACTTTCATCAAATTTATAAAGGCATGCCACTTTTTCAATTCCAGCTCAACTAAATATGGATCTTCGTCAACAATTTAATAAATCTTCATCACTTTCAACAAATTTCATCACTCTCAATAAATCAACAAATTCCATCAAACAAACATTGCATAATTGAAGATATAATCATCAATTGGAGAGCTTCTTAAAGTTAGTTTATGCTCTTACATAATGTAAACCTTTAATATATTGATTTTATCAATTAAGTTCGAAATTAAAGTGAGTTTCGTTGCAAATGTTGTTATTTTTCATTAATAAAATAATGTGATTTGTTAAAGTACTTAGTTTGAGTTGAGAAATGAAGAAAAATCATTGAAAACACAAAAAATGGGGCAAAAATTGAAGCCTAGAACAAGTGAGACAGTCACATGTCTCATTGCCTGTCTCACCAAATTTAGTGAGACAGGTGCCTATCGCGCATAAACCCACTGATTTTATAGAGTATATGATTTTGGATTTGATAGAGTATATGATTTTGGATTTGATTTGTCTCGTCGTAAGCTTCGAAACGGTATATTATACGCCTAAAACGGATATCATGTAGTCCAAGTTATGGCTTTCGAAACATATCTAAAACTTTTAGAAAAATATATCGAAAAATCCAAATTTTCCTTGAAGTTTGGAAAAAAATTCCATAGAAACTACTGAGGGGCTCAAAACAGACTCTCGTTTTTTTTGGTGGCATTGTTTTGCCTATGCCAAGGTGCGTATGAAAAAGGGTCAAAACTCCAAGGCAGCCCTAGAGAAGCTCATGAAAAAGGCCAAAACTAGTGTGATATAGCGTTTGGTTTTGGGGTCCGAGGAGAGAAGTTGGTTTTTTCTCTAAAAGCATCTGGTTTTTCTCTGCCAAAACATTTTTCAGGTTGCAACGAGCCATCACAAATGGTTCCACACAGTTGTCGAAAGGTTCTCATAGTTTTTTGGGAAAGTTTTCTAAAAATAAATCGAAAACCTAGTTTTTCTTTGAATTTTGAAAAACATTCCGTACAAACTACTCCTAGGGTTGAAACAGACTCTCATTTTTTCCGATGGTATCGTTTCACCCATGTCAAGATGCGTGCAAAAGATTGGGTCAAAATTCCAAGGGACCCCCAGAGAAGCCAATGAAAAAGTTCAGAACCAGTGTGTTATAATCTTTGGTTTTGGAGCCGGAGGAGAGAAGTTAGGTTTTTCTCTAAAGGGAACCAAATTTTTAGTTTTTCTTTGAATTTTGATAAAAATTCAGCCAAAACTACTGTGCGGCTCCAAACGGACTCTTGTTTTTCCAATGGCATCGTCTCCCCTGTGGGAAGGCTCGTGCAAAACACCGGGTCAAAATTCCAAGGCAACCCCATAGAGGCCCATGAAAAAGGCCAAAACCAGTGTGTAGTAACATTTGTCTTTAGGGTCTGAGGAGAAAAGTTGGGTTTTTCTCTAAAAGCAACCTAGTTTTTCCCCGCCAAAATATTCCTTGGGTCATAAGGAGTGTCCAAAGCAGTGCCACACTGCAATCGGGAGGCACTCATAGTTTTTGAGAATTTATTCCAAAAAGAAGTTGAAACACAAGTTTTCTTTGAATTTTAGAAAACAATTAAGCCAAAATTACTCCGGGGCTCCAAATGAACTCTCGGTTTTTTCCTTGACATCGTGTCACATGTGGGAAGGTGCATGTAGTAAATCGGGTCAGAATTCCATGACAGCCCCTGAGATACCTATGAAAAAGGCAAAACTAGTGCTTTATAGCCTTTGGATTTGGGGCTCTGGGAGAAAATTTGAGTTTTTCTCCAAAAGCAACCCGATTTTTCCTTGTCAAAACATTCCTTGGGTTGTAGGGAATGCTCCTAAATGGCACTACATCGTTTTTGGGAGGTTCTCCTAGATTTTTCGAAATTTATTAAAAAAACGGGAGTCCGTTTAGAGCCACAGAGTAGTTTGGGCAGAATTTATTTTAAATCTCAAAGAAAAACAAGTTTTTACGGCCTATTTTTGAAATAAATTCCCAAAAAACTATCAGAGCCTCCCCACGAGGGTGGCAAAATGCTTTGGAGCACTCTTGCCAGCCCAAGGAATATCCTAATAGAGAAAAAATGGGCTGCTTTTGGAGAAAAACCCAGCTTCTCTTCTCGGGCCCCAAAGCCAAAGGCTATATCACACTGGTTTTAGTTCTTTTCATGGGCCTCCTTGGGGTTGCCTTGGAATTTTGGCTCGGCTTTTTGCATGGACCTTCCCGCAGGCAACGCGATGCCATCAGAAAAAACGATAGTCTATTTGGAGCGCTAGAGTAGTTTTTGCGGAATTTATTCCAAAATTCAAAGAAAAATCGATTTTTTCGGCCTATTTTTGGAATAAATTTCTAAAAAATTATTTGAGCCTCTCTACAGGGGTGACAAAACACTTGAGAGCACTCATGCCGACTCAAGGAATGTCTTAGGAGATAAAAACCAGGCTGCATTTGGAGAAAAACCCAAACTTCTCTCCTTAGACCCCAAAGCCAAAGGCTAGAGCACAGCGATTTTGGTTCTTTTCATGGGCTTCCCTAGGGCTGCCTTGGAATTTTGGCCTGGATTTTTCCTCAAACCTTTCCGCAAGTGACGTGATGCCACCGAAAACGAGTGGAGTCCATTTGGAGCGCTAGAGTAGTTTTGGCATAATTTATTCCAAAATTCAAAGAAAAATNCTCTAAAGGGAACCAAATTTTTAGTTTTTCTTTGAATTTTGATAAAAATTCAGCCAAAACTACTGTGCGGCTCCAAACGGACTCTTGTTTTTCCAATGGCATCGTCTCCCCTGTGGGAAGGCTCGTGCAAAACACCGGGTCAAAATTCCAAGGCAACCCCATAGAGGCCCATGAAAAAGGCCAAAACCAGTGTGTAGTAACATTTGTCTTTAGGGTCTGAGGAGAAAAGTTGGGTTTTTCTCTAAAAGCAACCTAGTTTTTCCCCGCCAAAATATTCCTTGGGTCATAAGGAGTGTCCAAAGCAGTGCCACACTGCAATCGGGAGGCACTCATAGTTTTTGAGAATTTATTCCAAAAAGAAGTTGAAACACAAGTTTTCTTTGAATTTTAGAAAACAATTAAGCCAAAATTACTCCGGGGCTCCAAATGAACTCTCGGTTTTTTCCTTGACATCGTGTCACATGTGGGAAGGTGCATGTAGTAAATCGGGTCAGAATTCCATGACAGCCCCTGAGATACCTATGAAAAAGGCAAAACTAGTGCTTTATAGCCTTTGGATTTGGGGCTCTGGGAGAAAATTTGAGTTTTTCTCCAAAAGCAACCCGATTTTTCCTTGTCAAAACATTCCTTGGGTTGTAGGGAATGCTCCTAAATGGCACTACATCGTTTTTGGGAGGTTCTCCTAGATTTTTCGAAATTTATTAAAAAAACGGGAGTCCGTTTAGAGCCACAGAGTAGTTTGGGCAGAATTTATTTTAAATCTCAAAGAAAAACAAGTTTTTACGGCCTATTTTTGAAATAAATTCCCAAAAAACTATCAGAGCCTCCCCACGAGGGTGGCAAAATGCTTTGGAGCACTCTTGCCAGCCCAAGGAATATCCTAATAGAGAAAAAATGGGCTGCTTTTGGAGAAAAACCCAGCTTCTCTTCTCGGGCCCCAAAGCCAAAGGCTATATCACACTGGTTTTAGTTCTTTTCATGGGCCTCCTTGGGGTTGCCTTGGAATTTTGGCTCGGCTTTTTGCATGGACCTTCCCGCAGGCAACGCGATGCCATCAGAAAAAACGATAGTCTATTTGGAGCGCTAGAGTAGTTTTTGCGGAATTTATTCCAAAATTCAAAGAAAAATCGATTTTTTCGGCCTATTTTTGGAATAAATTTCTAAAAAATTATTTGAGCCTCTCTACAGGGGTGACAAAACACTTGAGAGCACTCATGCCGACTCAAGGAATGTCTTAGGAGATAAAAACCAGGCTGCATTTGGAGAAAAACCCAAACTTCTCTCCTTAGCCCCCAAAGCCAAAGGCTAGAGCACAGCGATTTTGGTTCTTTTCATGGGCTTCCCTAGGGCTGCCTTGGAATTTTGGCCTGGATTTTTCCTCAAACCTTTCCGCAAGTGACGTGATGCCACCGAAAACGAGTGGAGTCCATTTGGAGCGCTAGAGTAGTTTTGGCATAATTTATTCCAAAATTCAAAGAAAAATCGATTTTTTCGACTTATTTTTAAAATAAATTCCCAAAAAATTATCAGAACCTCCCCACGGTAGTGCCAAAATTCTTGGGATCACTCATGCTTGCCCAATGAATGTTCCAGGGGAGAAAAATCGAGTTGCTTTTGGAGAAAAACACAATTTCTCTCTTTAGATTGCAAAGCCAAAGGTTATAGCACACCATTTTTGGTCCTTTTCGTGGGCCTCCCTGGATTGTTTGCCCAATTTTTTGTACGCACCTTCATACGGACGACATGCTGCTACTGAAAAAATCAGGAGTCCATTTGGTACGCCGGAATAGTTTTTTGAAAGTTTATTCCAAAATGCAAAGAAAAATAGGTTTTTTTTGTTTTTGTTTTTAATAAATTTCACAAAACTATCAGATCCTCCCAACAACGGTGGGCAAACACTTAGGAGCACACCTGCCAGCCAAAGAAATGTCAGAAGGGAGAAAAACCAAGCAGCTGTTGGAGAAATATCTAATTTCTCACCTTGGGCCCCAAAGCAAATGTTATAGCACACCAGTTTTGGTTCTTTCCATGGGCCTTCCTTGGATTGCCTGGGAATTTTGGCCCGGTTTGTTGTACGCACCATCTCGTAGGCGACGCGATGCCGCAAAAAAAGGAGTCCATTTGGAGAGCTGGAGTAGTTTTGGCGGAATTTATTCCAAAAATTCATGAAAAATCGTTTAGAGCCCCAGAGTAGTTTGGGCAGAATTTATTTCAAATCTCAAAGTAAAATAAGTTTTTACGGCCTATTTTTGAAATAAATTCCCAAAAAACTATCAGAGCCTCCCCACGAGGGTGGCAAAATGCTTTGGAGCACTCTTGCCAGCCCAAAGAATATCTTAATGGAGAACAAACGGGCTGCTTTTGGAGAAAAACCCAACTTCTTTTCTCGGGCCCCAAAGCCAAAGGCTATAGCACACTGGTTTTAGTTCTTTTCATGGGCCTCCTTGGGGTTGCCTTGGAATTTTGGCCCGATTTTTTGCATGGACCTTCCCGCAGGCAACACGATGCCATCAGAAAAAACGATAGTCTATTTGGAGCGCTAGAGTAGTTTTTGCGGAATTTATTCCAAAATTCAAAGAAAAATCGATTTTTTCGGCCTATTTTTGGAATAAATTTCTAAAAAATTATTTGAGCCTCTCTACAGGGGTGACAAAACACTTGAGAGCACTCATGCCGACTCAAGGAATGTCTTAGGAGATAAAAACCAGGCTGTATTTGGAGAAAAACCCAAACTTCTCTCCTTAGCCCCCAAAGCCAAAGGCTAGAGCACAGCGATTTTGGTTCTTTTCATGGGCTTCCCTAGGGCTGCCTTGGAATTTTGGCCTGGATTTTTCCTCAAACCTTTCCGCAAGTGACGTGATGCCACCGAAAACGAGTGGAGTCCATTTGGAGCGCTAGAGTAGTTTTGGCATAATTTATTCCAAAATTCAAAGAAAAATCGATTTTTTCGACTTATTTTTAAAATAAATTCCCAAAAAATTATCAGAGCCTCCCCACGGTAGTGCCAAAATTCTTGGGATCACTCATGCTTGCCCAAGGAATGTTCCAGGGGAGAAAAATCGAGTTGCTTTTGGAGAAAAACACAATTTCTCTCCTTAGATTGCAAAGCCAAAGGTTATAGCACACCATTTTTGGTCCTTTTCGTGGGCCTCCCTGGATTGTTTGCCCGATTTTTTGTACGCACCTTCCTACGGACGACATGCTGCTACTGAAAAAATCAGGAGTCCATTTGGTACGCCGGAGTAGTTTTTTGAAAATTTATTCCAAAATGCAAAGAAAAATAGTTTTTTTTGTTTTTGTTTTTAATAAATTTCACAAAACTATCAGATCCTCCCAACAACGGTGGGCAAACACTTAGGAGCACACCTGCCAGCCAAAGAAATGTCAGAAGGGAGAAAAACCAAGCAGCTGTTGGAGAAATATCTAATTTCTCACCTTGGGCCCCAAAGCAAATGTTATAGCACACCAGTTTTGGTTCTTTCCATGGGCCTTCCTTGGATTGCCTGGGAATTTTGGCCCGGTTTGTTGTACGCACCATCTCGTAGGCGACGCGATGCCGCAAAAAAAGGAGTCCATTTGGAGAGCTGGAGTAGTTTTGGCGGAATTTATTCCAAAAATTCATGAAAAATCGTTTAGAGCCCCAGAGTAGTTTGGGCAGAATTTATTTCAAATCTCAAAGTAAAATAAGTTTTTACGGCCTATTTTTGAAATAAATTCCCAAAAAACTATCAGAGCCTCCCCACGAGGGTGGCAAAATGCTTTGGAGCACTCTTGCCAGCCCAAAGAATATCTTAATGGAGAACAAACGGGCTGCTTTTGGAGAAAAACCCAACTTCTTTTCTCGGGCCCCAAAGCCAAAGGCTATAGCACACTGGTTTTAGTTCTTTTTATGGGCCTCCTTGGGGTTGCCTTGGAATTTTGGCCCGATTTTTTGCATGGACCTTCCCGCAGGCAACACGATGCCATCAGAAAAAAGGATAGTCTATTTGGAGCGCTAGAGTAGTTTTTACGGAATTTATTCCAAAATTCAAAGAAAAATCACTTTTTTCGGCCTATTTTTGGAATAAATTTCCAAAAAATTATCTGAGCCTCTCTACAGGGGTGACAAAACACTTGAGAGCACTCATGCCGACTCAAGGAATGTCTTAGGGGATAAAAACCAGGCTGCATTTGGAGAAAAACCCAAATTTCTCTCCTCAGCCCCCAAAGCCAAAGGCTAGAGCACACCGATGTTGGTTCTTTTCATGGGCCTCCCTAGGGCTGCCTTAGAATTTTGGCCTAGACTTTACCTCAAACCTTTTCGCAAGTGACGTGATGCCACCGAAAATGAGTGGAGTCCATTTGGAGCGCTAGAGTAGTTTTGGCATAATTTATTCCAAAATTCAAAGAAAAATCGATTTTTTCGGCTTATTTTTTAAATAAATTCCCAAAAAACTATCAGAGCCTCCCCACGGTAGTGCCAAAACGCTTGGGAGCACTCCTGCTTGCCCAAGGAATGTTCCAGGGGAGAAAAATCGAGTTGTTTTTGGAGAAAAACACAATTTCTCTCCTTAGACCGCAAAGACAGGTTATAGAACACCATTTTTGGTCCTTTTCATGGGCCTCCCTGGAATGTTTGCCCGATTTTTTGTACGCACTTTCGTACGGGCGACATGCTGCTACTGAAAAAATCAGGAGTCCATTTGGAACGCCGGAGTAGTTTTTTGAAAATTTATTCCAAAATGCAAAGAAAAATAGGTTTTTTTTTGTTTTTGTTTTTAATAAATTTCACAAAACTATCAGAGCCTCCCAACAACGGTGGGCAAACACTTAGGAGCACACCTGCCAGCCAAAGAAATGTCAGAAGGGAGAAAAACCAAGCAGCTGTTGGAGAAATATCTAATTTCTCACCTTGGGCCCCAAAGCAAATGTTATAGCACACCAGTTTTGGTTCTTTCCATGGGCCTTCCTTGGATTGCCTGGGAATTTTGGCCCGGTTTGTTGTACGCACCATCTCGTAGGCGACGCGATGCCGCAAAAAAAGGAGTCCATTTGGAGAGCTGGAGTAGTTTTGGCGGAATTTATTCCAAAAATTCATGAAAAATCGTTTAGAGCCCCAGAGTAGTTTGGGCAGAATTTATTTCAAATCTCAAAGTAAAATAAGTTTTTACGGCCTATTTTTGAAATAAATTCCCAAAAAACTATCAGAGCCTCCCCACGAGGGTGGCAAAATGCTTTGGAGCACTCTTGCCAGCCCAAAGAATATCTTAATGGAGAACAAACGGGCTGCTTTTGGAGAAAAACCCAACTTCTTTTCTCGGGCCCCAAAGCCAAAGGCTATAGCACACTGGTTTTAGTTCTTTTTATGGGCCTCCTTGGGGTTGCCTTGGAATTTTGGCCCGATTTTTTGCATGGACCTTCCCGCAGGCAACACGATGCCATCAGAAAAAAGGATAGTCTATTTGGAGCGCTAGAGTAGTTTTTACGGAATTTATTCCAAAATTCAAAGAAAAATCACTTTTTTCGGCCTATTTTTGGAATAAATTTCCAAAAAATTATCTGAGCCTCTCTACAGGGGTGACAAAACACTTGAGAGCACTCATGCCGACTCAAGGAATGTCTTAGGGGATAAAAACCAGGCTGCATTTGGAGAAAAACCCAAATTTCTCTCCTCAGCCCCCAAAGCCAAAGGCTAGAGCACACCGATTTTGGTTCTTTTCATGGGCCTCCCTTGGGCTGCCTTGGAATTTTTGGCCTAGATTTTTCCTCAAACCTTTCCGCAAGTGACGTGATGCCACCGAAAATGAGTGGAGTCCATTTGGAGCGCTAGAGTAGTTTTGGCATAATTTATTCCAAAATTCAAAGAAAAATCGATTTTTTCGGCTTATTTTTGAAATAAATTCCCAAAAAACTATCAGAGCCTCCCCACGGTAGTGCCAAAACGCTTGGGAGCACTCCTGCTTGCCCAAGGAATGTTCCAGGGGAGAAAAATCGAGTTGTTTTTGGAGAAAAACACAATTTCTCTCCTTAGATCGCAAAGACAAAGGTTATAGAACACCATTTTTGGTCATTTTCATGGGTCTCCCTGGAATGTTTGCCCGATTTTTTGTACGCACCTTCGTACGGGCGACATGCTGCTACTGAAAAAATCAGGAGTCCATTTGGAACGCCGGAGTAGTTTTTTCAAAATTTATTCCAAAATGCAAAGAAAAATAGGGTTTTTTTTGTTTTTGTTTTTAATAAATTTCACAAAACTATCAGAGCCTCCCAACAACGGTGGGCAAACACTTAGGAGCACACCTGCCAGCCAAAGAAATGTCAGAAGGGAGAAAAACCAAGCAGCTGTTGGAGAAATATCTAATTTCTCACCTTGGGCCCCAAAGCAAATGTTATAGCACACCAGTTTTGGTTCTTTCCATGGGCCTTCCTTGGATTGCCTGGGAATTTTGGCCCGGTTTGTTGTACGCACCATCTCGTAGGCGACGCGATGCCGCAAAAAAAGGAGTCCATTTGGAGAGCTGGAGTAGTTTTGGCGGAATTTATTCCAAAAATTCATGAAAAATCGTTTAGAGCCCCAGAGTAGTTTGGGAAGAATTTATTTCAAATCTCAAAGAAAAATAAGTTTTTACGGCCTATTTTTGAAATAAATTCCCAAAAAACTATCAGAGCCTCCCCACGAGGGTGGCAAAATGCTTTGAAGCACTCTTGCCAGCCCAAGGAATATCTTAATGGAGAAAAAACGGGCTGCTTTTGGAGAAAAACCCAACTTCTCTTCTTGGGCCCCAAAGCCAAAGGCTATAGCACACTGGTTTTAGTTCTTTTCATGGGCCTCCTTGGGGTTGCCTTGGAATTTTGGCCCGGTTTTTTACATGGACCTTCCCGCAGGCAACACGATGCCATCAGAAAAAACGATAGTCTATTTGGAGCGCTAGAGTAGTTTTTGCGGAATTTATTCCAAAATTCAATGAAAAATAACTTTTTTCGGCCTATTTTTGGAATAAATTTCCAAAACATTATCTGAGCCTCTCTACAGGGGTGACAAAACAATTGAGAGCACTCATGCCGACTCAAGGAATGTCTTAGGGGATAAAAATCGGGCTGCATTTGGAGAAAAACCCAAACTTCTCTCCTTAGCCCCCAAAGCTAAAGGCTAAAGCACACTGATTTTGGTTCTTTTCATAGGCCTCCCTAGGGCTGCCTTGGAATTTTGGCCTGAATTTTACCTCAAACCTTTCCGCAAGTGACATGATGCCACCGAAAACGAGTGGAGTCCATTTGGAGCGCTAGAGTAGTTTTGGCATAATTTATTCCAAAATTCAAAGAAAAATTAATTTTTTCGGCCTATTTTTGAAATAAATTCCCAAAAAACTATCAGAGCCTCCCCACGGTAGTGCCAAAACGCTTGGGAGCACTCCTGCTTGCCCAAGGAATGTTCCAGGGGAGAAAAATCGAGTTGCTTTTGGAGAAAAACACAATTTCTCTCCTTAGATTGCAAAGCCAAACTTAGGAGCACAGCTGCCAGCCAAAGAATTGTCAGAAGGGAGAAAAACCAAGAAGCTGTTAGAGAAATATCCGATTTCTCACCTTGGGGCCCAAAGCAAATGTTATAGCACACCAGTTTTGGTTCTTTCCATGGGCCTTCCTTGGATTGCCTGGGAATTTTGGCTCGGTTTGTTGTACGCACCATCTCATAGGCGATGCGATGCCGCAAAAAAAGGAGTCCATTTGGAGAGCTGGAGTAGTTTTGGTTGAATTTATTCCAAAATTCATAAAAAATCATTTAGAGCCCCAGAGTAGTTTGGGAAGAATTTATTTCAAATCTCAAAGAAAAATAAGTTTTTACGGCCTATTTTTGAAATAAATTCCCAAAAAACTATCAGAGCCTCCCCACGAGAGTGGCAAAATGCTTTGAAGCACTCTTGCCAGCCCAAGGAATATCTTAATGGAGAAAAAACGGGCTGCTTTTGGAGAAAAACCCAACTTCTCTTCTTGGGCCCCAAAGCCAAAGGCTATAGCACACTGGTTTTAGTTCTTTTCATGGGCCTCCTTGGGGTTGCCTTGGAATTTTGGCCCGGTTTTTTACATGGACCTTCCCGCAGGCAACACGATGCCATCAGAAAAAACGATAGTCTATTTGGAGCGCTAGAGTAGTTTTTGCGGAATTTATTCCAAAATTCAATGAAAAATAACTTTTTTCGGCCTATTTTTGGAATAAATTTCCAAAACATTATCTGAGCCTCTCTACAGGGGTGACAAAACAATTGAGAGCACTCATGCCGACTCAAGGAATGTCTTAGGGGATAAAAATCGGGCTGCATTTGGAGAAAAACCCAAACTTCTCTCCTTAGCCCCCAAAGCTAAAGGCTAAAGCACACTGATTTTGGTTCTTTTCATAGGCCTCCCTAGGGCTGCCTTGGAATTTTGGCCTGAATTTTACCTCAAACCTTTCCGCAAGTGACATGATGCCACCGAAAACGAGTGGAGTCCATTTGGAGCGCTAGAGTAGTTTTGGCATAATTTATTCCAAAATTCAAAGAAAAATTAATTTTTTCGGCCTATTTTTGAAATAAATTCCCAAAAAACTATCAGAGCCTCCCCACGGTAGTGCCAAAACGCTTGGGAGCACTCCTGCTTGCCCAAGGAATGTTCCAGGGGAGAAAAATCGAGCTGCTTTTAGAGAAAAAACACAACTTCTCTCCTTAGATCGCAAAGCTAAAGTTTATAACACACCATTTTTGGTCCTTTTCATGGACCTCCCTGGAATGTTTGCCCGATTTTTTGTACGCACCTTCCAACGGGTGACACGGTGCTACTGAAAAAATAAAGAGTCCATTTGTAGCGCCGTAGTAGGTTTTTGAAAATTTATTCCAAAATGCAAAGAAAAATTATTATTATTATTTTTTGGAATAAATTCCACAAAACTATCAGAGCTTCCCAACAACGGTGGGCAAACACTTAGGAGCATACTTGCCAGCCAAGGAAATGTCAGAAGGGAGAAAAACCAAGCAGCTGTTGGAGAAATATCCAATTTCTCACCTTGGGCCCCAAAGCAAATGTTATAGCACACCAGTTTTGGTTCTTTCCATGGGCCTTCCTTGGATTGCCCGGGAATTTTGGCCTGGTTTGTTGTACGCACCATCTCGTAGGCGACGCGATGCCGCAAAAAAAGGAGTCCATTTGGAGAGCTGGAGTAGTTTTGGCGGAATTTATTCCAAAATTCATGAAAAATCGTTTAGAGCCCCAGAGTAGTTTGGGAAGAATTTATTTCAAATCTCAAAGAAAAATAAGTTTTTACTGCCTATTTTTGAAATAAATTCCCNAAAACATTATTTGAGCCTCTCTACAAGGGTGACAAAACACTTGAGAGCACTCATGCCGACTCAAAGAATGTCTTAGGGGATAAAAACCAGGCTGCATTTGGAGAAAAACCCATATTTCTCTCCTTAGCCCCTAAAGCCAAAGGCTAGAGCACACCGATTTTGGTTCTTTTCATGGGCCTCCCTAGGGCTGCCTTGGAATTTTAGCCTAGATTTTACCTCAAACCTTTCCGCAAGTGACGTGATGCTACCGAAAACGAGTGGAGTCCATTTGGAGCGCTAGAGTAGTTTTGGCATAATTTATTCCAAAATTCAAAGAAAAATCGATTTTTCGACTTATTTTTGAAATAAATTCCCAAAAAACTATCAGAGCCTCCCCACGGTAGTGCCAAAACGCTTGGGAGCACTCCTGCTTGCCCAAGGAATGTTCCAGGGGAGAAAAATCGAGTTGCTTTTGGAGAAAAACACAATTTCTCTCCTTAGATTGCAAAGCCAAAGGTTATAGAACACCATTTTTGGTTCTTTTCATGGGGCTCCCTCGAATGTTTGCCCGATTTTTTGTACGCACCTTCCTACGGGCGACATGCTGCTACTGAAAAAATCAGGAGTCCATTTGGAACGCCGGAGTAGTTTTTTCAAAATTTATTCCAAAATGGAAAGAAAAATATGTTTTTTTTATTTTTTTTTTGAATAAATTTCACAAAACTATCAGAGCCTCCCAACAACGGTGGGCAAACACTTAGGAGCATACTTGCCAGCCAAAGAAATGTCAGAAGGGAGAAAAACCAAGCAGCTGTTGGAGAAATATCCAATTTCTCACCTTGGGCCCAAAAGCAAATGTTTTAGCACACCAGTTTTGGCTCTTTCCATGGGCCTTCCTTGGATTGCCTGGGAATTTTGGCTCGGTTTGTTGTACGCACCATTTCGTAGACGACGCGATGCCGCAAAAAAAGGAGTCCATTTGGAGAGCTGGAGTAGTTTTGGCGGAATTTATTCCAAAAATTCATGAAAAATCGTTTAGAGCCCTAGAGTAGTTTGGGAAGAATTTATTTCAAATCTCAAAGAAAAACAAGTTTTTACGGCCTATTTTTTAAATAAATTCCCAAAAAACTATCAGAGCCTCCCCACGAGGGTGGCAAAATGCTTTGGAGCACTCTTGCCAGCCCAAGGAATATCTTAATGGAGAAAAAACGGGCTGCTTTTGGAGAAAATCCCAACTTCTCTTCTCGGGCCCCAAAGCCAAAGGCTATAGCACACTGGTTTTAGTTCTTTTCATGGGCCTCCTTGGGGTTGCCTTGGAATTTTGGCCCGGTTTTTTGCATGGACCTTCCCGCAGGCAACACGATGCCATCAGAAAAAACGATAGTCTATTTGGAGCGCTAGAGTAGTTTTTGCGGAATTTATTCCAAAATTCAAAGAAAAATCGATTTTTTCAGCCTATTTTTTGAATAAATTTCTAAAAAATTATTTGAGCCTCTCTACAAGGGTGACAAAACACTTGAGAGCACTCATGCCGACTCAAAGAATGTCTTAGGGGATAAAAACCAGGCTGCATTTGGAGAAAAACCCATATTTCTCTCCTTAGCCCCTAAAGCCAAAGGCTAGAGCACACCGATTTTGGTTCTTTTCATGGGCCTCCCTAGGGCTGCCTTGGAATTTTAGCCTAGATTTTACCTCAAACCTTTCCGCAAGTGACGTGATGCTACCGAAAACGAGTGGAGTCCATTTGGAGCGCTAGAGTAGTTTTGGCATAATTTATTCCAAAATTCAAAGAAAAATCGATTTTTTCGGCTTATTTTTGAAATAAATTCCCAAAAAATTATCAGAGCCTCCCCACGGTAGTGCCAAAACGCTTGGGATCACTCATGCTTGCCCAAGGAATGTTCCAGGGGAGAAAAATCGAGTTGCTTTTGGAGAAAAACACAATTTCTCTCCTTAGATTGCAAAGCCAAAGGTTATAGAACACCATTTTTGGTTCTTTTCATGGGGCTCCCTCGAATGTTTGCCCGATTTTTTGTACGCACCTTCCTACGGGCGACATGCTGCTACTGAAAAAATCAGGAGTCCATTTGGAACGCCGGAGTAGTTTTTTCAAAATTTATTCCAAAATGGAAAGAAAAATATGTTTTTTTTATTTTTTTTTTAATAAATTTCACAAAACTATCAGAGCCTCCCAACAACGGTGGGCAAACACTTAGGAGCATACTTGCCAGCCAAAGAAATGTCAGAAGGGAGAAAAACCAAGCAGCTGTTGGAGAAATATCCAATTTCTCACCTTGGGCCCCAAAGCAAATGTTATAGCACACCAGTTTTGGTTCTTTCCATGGGCCTTCCTTGGATTGCCTGGGAATTTTGGCCCGGTTTGTTGTACGCACCATCTCGTAGGCGACGCGATGCCGCAAAAAAAGGAGTCCATTTGGAGAGCTGGAGTAGTTTTGGCGGAATTTATTCCAAAAATTCATGAAAAATCGTTTAGAGCCCCAGAGTAGTTTGGGCAGAATTTATTTCAAATCTCAAAGTAAAATAAGTTTTTACGGCCTATTTTTGAAATAAATTCCCAAAAAACTATCAGAGCCTCCCCACGAGGGTGGCAAAATGCTTTGGAGCACTCTTGCCAGCCCAAAGAATATCTTAATGGAGAACAAACGGGCTGCTTTTGGAGAAAAACCCAACTTCTTTTCTCGGGCCCCAAAGCCAAAGGCTATAGCACACTGGTTTTAGTTCTTTTTATGGGCCTCCTTGGGGTTGCCTTGGAATTTTGGCCCGATTTTTTGCATGGACCTTCCCGCAGGCAACACGATGCCATCAGAAAAAAGGATAGTCTATTTGGAGCGCTAGAGTAGTTTTTGCGGAATTTATTCCAAAATTCAAAGAAAAATCACTTTTTTCGGCCTATTTTTGGAATAAATTTCCAAAAAATTATCTGAGCCTCTCTACAGGGGTGACAAAACACTTGAGAGCACTCATGCCGACTCAAGGAATGTCTTAGGGGATAAAAACCAGGCTGCATTTGGAGAAAAACCCAAATTTCTCTCCTCAGCCCCCAAAGCCAAAGGCTAGAGCACACCGATGTTGGTTCTTTTCATGGGCCTCCCTAGGGCTGCCTTAGAATTTTGGCCTAGATTTTACCTCAAACCTTTTCGCAAGTGACGTGATGCCACCGAAAATGAGTGGAGTCCATTTGGAGCGCTAGAGTAGTTTTGGCATAATTTATTCCAAAATTCAAAGAAAAATCGATTTTTTCGGCTTATTTTTTAAATAAATTCCCAAAAAACTATCAGAGCCTCCCCACGGTAGTGCCAAAACGCTTGGGAGCACTCCTGCTTGCCCAAGGAATGTTCCAGGGGAGAAAAATCGAGTTGCTTTTGGAGAAAAACACAATTTCTCTCCTTAGATTGCAAAGCCAAAGGTTATAGAACACCATTTTTGGTTCTTTTCATGGGGCTCCCTCGAATGTTTGCCCGATTTTTTGTACGCACCTTCCTACGGGCGACATGCTGCTACTGAAAAAATCAGGAGTCCATTTGGAACGCCGGAGTAGTTTTTTCAAAATTTATTCCAAAATGGAAAGAAAAATATGTTTTTTTTATTTTTTTTTTAATAAATTTCACAAAACTATCAGAGCCTCCCAACAACGGTGGGCAAACACTTAGGAGCATACTTGCCAGCCAAAGAAATGTCAGAAGGGAGAAAAACCAAGCAGCTGTTGGAGAAATATCCAATTTCTCACCTTGGGCCCAAAAGCAAATGTTTTAGCACACCAGTTTTGGCTCTTTCCATGGGCCTTCCTTGGATTGCCTGGGAATTTTGGCTCGGTTTGTTGTACGCACCATTTCGTAGACGACGCGATGCCGCAAAAAAAGGAGTCCATTTGGAGAGCTGGAGTAGTTTTGGCGGAATTTATTCCAAAAATTCATGAAAAATCGTTTAGAGCCCTAGAGTAGTTTGGGCAGAATTTATTTCAAATCTCAAAGTAAAATAAGTTTTTACGGCCTATTTTTGAAATAAATTCCCAAAAAACTATCAGAGCCTCCCCACGAGGGTGGCAAAATGCTTTGGAGCACTCTTGCCAGCCCAAAGAATATCTTAATGGAGAACAAACGGGCTGCTTTTGGAGAAAAACCCAACTTCTTTTCTCGGGCCCCAAAGCCAAAGGCTATAGCACACTGGTTTTAGTTCTTTTTATGGGCCTCCTTGGGGTTGCCTTGGAATTTTGGCCCGATTTTTTGCATGGACCTTCCCGCAGGCAACACGATGCCATCAGAAAAAAGGATAGTCTATTTGGAGCGCTAGAGTAGTTTTTACGGAATTTATTCCAAAATTCAAAGAAAAATCACTTTTTTCGGCCTATTTTTGGAATAAATTTCCAAAAAATTATCTGAGCCTCTCTACAGGGGTGACAAAACACTTGAGAGCACTCATGCCGACTCAAGGAATGTCTTAGGGGATAAAAACCAGGCTGCATTTGGAGAAAAACCCAAATTTCTCTCCTCAGCCCCCAAAGCCAAAGGCTAGAGCACACCGATGTTGGTTCTTTTCATGGGCCTCCCTAGGGCTGCCTTAGAATTTTGGCCTAGATTTTACCTCAAACCTTTTCGCAAGTGACGTGATGCCACCGAAAATGAGTGGAGTCCATTTGGAGCGCTAGAGTAGTTTTGGCATAATTTATTCCAAAATTCAAAGAAAAATCGATTTTTTCGGCTTATTTTTTAAATAAATTCCCAAAAAACTATCAGAGCCTCCCCACGGTAGTGCCAAAACGCTTGGGAGCACTCCTGCTTGCCCAAGGAATGTTCCAGGGGAGAAAAATCGAGTTGCTTTTGGAGAAAAACACAATTTCTCTCCTTAGATTGCAAAGCCAAAGGTTATAGAACACCATTTTTGGTTCTTTTCATGGGGCTCCCTCGAATGTTTGCCCGATTTTTTGTACGCACCTTCCTACGGGCGACATGCTGCTACTGAAAAAATCAGGAGTCCATTTGGAACGCCGGAGTAGTTTTTTCAAAATTTATTCCAAAATGGAAAGAAAAATATGTTTTTTTTATTTTTTTTTTAATAAATTTCACAAAACTATCAGAGCCTCCCAACAACGGTGGGCAAACACTTAGGAGCATACTTGCCAGCCAAAGAAATGTCAGAAGGGAGAAAAACCAAGCAGCTGTTGGAGAAATATCCAATTTCTCACCTTGGGCCCCAAAGCAAATGTTATAGCACACCAGTTTTGGTTCTTTCCATGGGCCTTCCTTGGATTGCCTGGGAATTTTGGCCCGGTTTGTTGTACGCACCATCTCGTAGGCGACGCGATGCCGCAAAAAAAGGAGTCCATTTGGAGAGCTGGAGTAGTTTTGGCGGAATTTATTCCAAAAATTCATGAAAAATCGTTTAGAGCCCCAGAGTAGTTTGGGCAGAATTTATTTCAAATCTCAAAGTAAAATAAGTTTTTACGGCCTATTTTTGAAATAAATTCCCAAAAAACTATCAGAGCCTCCCCACGAGGGTGGCAAAATGCTTTGGAGCACTCTTGCCAGCCCAAAGAATATCTTAATGGAGAAAAAACGGGCTGCTTTTGGAGAAAAACCCAACTTCTCTTCTCGGGCCCCAAAGCCAAAGGCTATAGCACACTGGTTTTAGTTCTTTTCATGGGCCTCCTTGGGGTTGCCTTGGAATTTTGGCCCGGTTTTTTGCATGGACCTTCCCGCAGGCAACACGATGCCATCAGAAAAAACGATAGTCTATTTGGAGCGCTAGAGTAGTTTTTGCGGAATTTATTCCAAAATTCAAAGAAAAATCACTTTTTTCGGCCTATTTTTGGAATAAATTTCCAAAAAATTATCTGAGCCTCTCTACAGGGGTGACAAAACACTTGAGAGCACTCATGCCGACTCAAGGAATGTCTTAGGGGATAAAAACCAGGCTGCATTTGGAGAAAAACCCAAATTTCTCTCCTCAGCCCCCAAAGCCAAAGGCTAGAGCACACCGATGTTGGTTCTTTTCATGGGCCTCCCTTGGGCTGCCTTGGAATTTTTGGCCTAGATTTTACCTCAAACCTTTCCGCAAGTGACGTGATGCCACCGAAAATGAGTGGAGTCCATTTGGAGCGCTAGAGTAGTTTTGGCATAATTTATTCCAAAATTCAAAGAAAAATCGATTTTTTCGGCTTATTTTTTAAATAAATTCCCAAAAAACTATCAGAGCCTCCCCACGGTAGTGCCAAAACGCTTGGGAGCACTCCTGCTTGCCCAAGGAATGTTCCAGGGGAGAAAAATCGAGTTGCTTTTGGAGAAAAACACAATTTCTCTCCTTAGATTGCAAAGCCAAAGGTTATAGAACACCATTTTTGGTTCTTTTCATGGGGCTCCCTCGAATGTTTGCCCGATTTTTTGTACGCACCTTCCTACGGGCGACATGCTGCTACTGAAAAAATCAGGAGTCCATTTGGAACGCCGGAGTAGTTTTTTCAAAATTTATTCCAAAATGGAAAGAAAAATATGTTTTTTTTATTTTTTTTTTAATAAATTTCACAAAACTATCAGAGCCTCCCAACAACGGTGGGCAAACACTTAGGAGCATACTTGCCAGCCAAAGAAATGTCAGAAGGGAGAAAAACCAAGCAGCTGTTGGAGAAATATCCAATTTCTCACCTTGGGCCCCAAAGCAAATGTTATAGCACACCAGTTTTGGTTCTTTCCATGGGCCTTCCTTGGATTGCCTGGGAATTTTGGCCCGGTTTGTTGTACGCACCATCTCGTAGGCGACGCGATGCCGCAAAAAAAGGAGTCCATTTGGAGAGCTGGAGTAGTTTTGGCGGAATTTATTCCAAAAATTCATGAAAAATCGTTTAGAGCCCCAGAGTAGTTTGGGCAGAATTTATTTCAAATCTCAAAGTAAAATAAGTTTTTACGGCCTATTTTTGAAATAAATTCCCAAAAAACTATCAGAGCCTCCCCACGAGGGTGGCAAAATGCTTTGGAGCACTCTTGCCAGCCCAAAGAATATCTTAATGGAGAAAAAACGGGCTGCTTTTGGAGAAAAACCCAACTTCTCTTCTCGGGCCCCAAAGCCAAAGGCTATAGCACACTGGTTTTAGTTCTTTTCATGGGCCTCCTTGGGGTTGCCTTGGAATTTTGGCCCGGTTTTTTGCATGGACCTTCCCGCAGGCAACACGATGCCATCAGAAAAAACGATAGTCTATTTGGAGCGCTAGAGTAGTTTTTGCGGAATTTATTCCAAAATTCAAAGAAAAATCACTTTTTTCGGCCTATTTTTGGAATAAATTTCCAAAAAATTATCTGAGCCTCTCTACAGGGGTGACAAAACACTTGAGAGCACTCATGCCGACTCAAGGAATGTCTTAGGGGATAAAAACCAGGCTGCATTTGGAGAAAAACCCAAATTTCTCTCCTCAGCCCCCAAAGCCAAAGGCTAGAGCACACCGATGTTGGTTCTTTTCATGGGCCTCCCTTGGGCTGCCTTGGAATTTTTGGCCTAGATTTTACCTCAAACCTTTCCGCAAGTGACGTGATGCCACCGAAAATGAGTGGAGTCCATTTGGAGCGCTAGAGTAGTTTTGGCATAATTTATTCCAAAATTCAAAGAAAAATCGATTTTTTCGGCTTATTTTTTAAATAAATTCCCAAAAAACTATCAGAGCCTCCCCACGAGGGTGGCAAAATGCTTTGGAGCACTCTTGCCAGCCCAAGGAATATCTTAATGGAGAAAAAACGGGCTGCTTTTGGAGAAAAACCCAACTTCTCTTCTCGGGCCCCAAAGCCAAAGGCTATAGCACACTGGTTTTAGTTCTTTTCATGGGCCTCCTTGGGGTTGCCTTGGAATTTTGGCCCGGTTTTTTGCATGGACCTTCCCGCAGGCAACACGATGCCATCAGAAAAAACGATAGTCTATTTGGAGCGCTAGAGTAGTTTTTGCGGAATTTATTCCAAAATTCAATGAAAAATAACTTTTTTCGGCCTATTTTTGGAATAAATTTCCAAAACATTATCTGAGCCTCTCTACAGGGGTGACAAAACACTTGAGAGCACTCATGCCGACTCAAGGAATGTCTTAGGGGATAAAAACCAGGCTGCGTTTGGAGAAAAACCCAAACTTCTCTCCTTAGCCCCCAAAGCCAAAGGCTAAAGCACACCGATTTTGGTTCTTTTCATGGGCCTGCCTAGGGCTACCTTGGAATTTTGCCCTGGATTTTACCTCAAACCTTTCCGCAAGTGACGTGATGCCACCGAAAACGAGTGGAGTCCATTTGGAGCGCTAGAGAAGTTTTGGCATAATTTATTCCAAAATTCAAAGAAAAATTGATTTTTTCGGCCTATTTTTGAAATAAATTCCCAAAAAACTATCAGAGCCTCCCCACGGTAGTGCTAAAACGCTTGGGAGCACTCCTGCTTGCCCAAGGAATGTTCCAGGGGAGAAAAATCGAGCTGCTTTTGGAGAAAAACACAACTTCTCTCCTTAGATCGCAAAGCCAAAGTTTATAACACACCATTTTTGGTCCTTTTCATGGGCCTCCCTGGAATGTTTGCCCGATTTTTTGTACGCACCTTCCTAAGGGCGACACGTGGCTACTGAAAAAATCAAGAGTCCATTTGTAGCGCCGTAGTAGTTTTTCAAAATTTATTCCAAAATGCAAAGAAAAATTATTATTATTATTTTTTGGAATAAATTCCACAAAACTATCAGAGCTTCCCAACAACGGTGGGAAAACACTTAGGAGCACACCTGCCAACCAAAGAAATGTCATAAGGGAGAAAAACCATGCATATGTTGGAAAAATATCCAATTTCTCACCTTGGTCCCGAAAGCAAATATTATAGCACACCAGTTTTGGTTCTTTCCATGGGCCTTCCTTGGATTGCCCGAGAATTTTGTCCCAGTTTGTTGTACGCACCATCCTGTAGGCGACGCGATGCCACAAAAAAAAGAGTCCATTTGGAGAGCTAGAGTAGTTTTGGCGGAATTTATTCCAAAATTCATGAAAAACCAGTTTTTTCGCCCTATTTTTGGAATAAATTCCCAAAATACTATTAGTGCCTTCCCAGTCCCCACAGTGTTGGCAAAATGCTTGGGAGCACTCCCGCCGGCCCTAGGAATGTCCCAAGCGAGACAAACCCAATTGTTTTTGGAGAAAAGCCCAACTTCTCTGATCGGGCGCCAAAGCCAAAGGCTATAACACATCGGTTTTGGTTCTTTTCATGGGCCTCTCTAGGGTTGCCTTGGAATTTTGGCCTATTTTTTTGCACGCACCTTCTCGCGGGCGACATGTTGCCACTGAAAAAAATGAGAGTCCATTTAGTGCTCCAAAGTAGTTTTTGCGGTATTTATTCCAAAATTCAAAGAAAAATAAGTTTTTTCAGCCTATTTTAGGAATAAATTCTTAAAAACCTCCCCATAAGGGTGGCAAAGTTCTTGGGGCACTCCCGCCAGTCTAAGCAATGTCCCAGGGGAGAAAACCCTGGCTGCTTTTGGAGAAAAATCAAACATCGCTCATCGGGCCCCAAGGCCAAAGGGTATAGCACACCAGTTTTAGCCTTTTCCATGGGCCTCCCTAGGGCTGCTTTGGAATTTGGCTCGGTCTTTTGTATACACCTTCCTGCCGCTGACGCAATACCACCGGAAAAAAACGAGAGTCCATGTGGAGCCTTTGAGTAGTTTTGGTATAATTTATTCCAAAATGCTACGAAAAACAAGTTTTTTCAGTTTTAGAATAAATTCCCAAAAAACTATCAGAGCCTCCCAAAGGTGATGAGAAAACACTTGGAAGTAGTCCTGCCAACCCAAGGAATGCCCTAACTCAACTTCTCTCCTCAGTCCCAAAAGCCAAAGGTTATAACTGTTGTGCAAATTTTATTGAACTCGCAAGTGCACGAATTCTTTGTAGAATAGATCAATGGTGACAAGTGTCGATCCCACGAGGAGGTAGATGTTCCTTTTCATGGGCCTCCCTGGAATGTTTGCCCGATTTTTTGTACGCACCTTCCTAAGGGCGACACGTGGCTACTGAAAAAATCAAGAGTCCATTTGTAGCGCCGTAGTAGTTTTTCAAAATTTATTCCAAAATGCAAAGAAAAATTATTATTATTATTTTTTGGAATAAATTCCACAAAACTATCAGAGCTTCCCAACAACGGTGGGAAAACACTTAGGAGCACACCTGCCAACCAAAGAAATGTCATAAGGGAGAAAAACCATGCATATGTTGGAAAAATATCCAATTTCTCACCTTGGTCCCGAAAGCAAATATTATAGCACACCAGTTTTGGTTCTTTCCATGGGCCTTCCTTGGATTGCCCGAGAATTTTGTCCCAGTTTGTTGTACGCACCATCCTGTAGGCGACGCGATGCCACAAAAAAAAGAGTCCATTTGGAGAGCTAGAGTAGTTTTGGCGGAATTTATTCCAAAATTCATGAAAAACCAGTTTTTTCGCCCTATTTTTGGAATAAATTCCCAAAATACTATTAGTGCCTTCCCAGTCCCCACAGTGTTGGCAAAATGCTTGGGAGCACTCCCGCCGGCCCTAGGAATGTCCCAAGCGAGACAAACCCAATTGTTTTTGGAGAAAAGCCCAACTTCTCTGATCGGGCGCCAAAGCCAAAGGCTATAACACATCGGTTTTGGTTCTTTTCATGGGCCTCTCTAGGGTTGCCTTGGAATTTTGGCCTATTTTTTTGCACGCACCTTCTCGCGGGCGACATGTTGCCACTGAAAAAAATGAGAGTCCATTTAGTGCTCCAAAGTAGTTTTTGCGGTATTTATTCCAAAATTCAAAGAAAAATAAGTTTTTTCAGCCTATTTTAGGAATAAATTCTTAAAAACCTCCCCATAAGGGTGGCAAAGTTCTTGGGGCACTCCCGCCAGTCTAAGCAATGTCCCAGGGGAGAAAACCCTGGCTGCTTTTGGAGAAAAATCAAACATCGCTCATCGGGCCCCAAGGCCAAAGGGTATAGCACACCAGTTTTAGCCTTTTCCATGGGCCTCCCTAGGGCTGCTTTGGAATTTGGCTCGGTCTTTTGTATACACCTTCCTGCCGCTGACGCAATACCACCGGAAAAAAACGAGAGTCCATGTGGAGCCTTTGAGTAGTTTTGGTATAATTTATTCCAAAATGCTACGAAAAACAAGTTTTTTCAGTTTTAGAATAAATTCCCAAAAAACTATCAGAGCCTCCCAAAGGTGATGAGAAAACACTTGGAAGTAGTCCTGCCAACCCAAGGAATGCCCTAACTCAACTTCTCTCCTCAGTCCCAAAAGCCAAAGGTTATAACTGTTGTGCAAATTTTATTGAACTCGCAAGTGCACGAATTCTTTGTAGAATAGATCAATGGTGACAAGTGTCGATCCCACGAGGAGGTAGATGTTAATTGTGTGTAGAATTAATTTTTCTAAATGGGTGGTTGGATTTGTGGTGAAAGTGATTTAGACTATCTTGGAATGGCGGAATTAAATTAAAGTGGAAACTATTATAATTGAAGCGCTTGGGTATCTGAATCCGCATCAACATGCACCATGGGCTAAATATTGCTCATTAATGTCAATTAAATCATAAGGGGGATTTCCACTCCTCATGAACCACACTCTAATCAATATGGTGCTAAGGACTTATCGTGCCAAATAATAATAACCTTGTACTAGGGAGCCGGTGAAACCAGGGCGGTGTCTAGACAAGATTATTATTATTTGTCGATGAAAATCAAAACATCCACAAAAATTAGAGGGGAAGAGAAAATAAATTTATCAAATAAAGTCCATGGCACATGTTGAGACTTCACCTTCAACCCAAACTTGAAAGAAAATTAGCTACTCATAATTGAACTAGGGATAAAATAGAAATGTATTAAAATACGTAGAAAATACAAGATGGAGAAAGAATTACAGAAAATGGAACTACAAAATGAATTAAGGAATGCCAAATTAGAGGGGGAGAGCCCCATTTTTATAGATACATTGAGTAAATCATGGCCATCGGATTAAAAATATTTTTGGACGTTCAGAATTTCACCACATCATCAGTCAGCAGTCAACAGTACTACCCCTGGGGCCTTTTGGCGCCCCGACCTTCAGGCACTAATTTTGGGCGGGGCTCTACCCTCGACTCTTAGAAATGCACCTTGAGGCCAGTCGCAAACCCTCACCCCATTCCGAGTCCGGCGGATGAACTTCGCCCGCGCCCCCCACCAAGGCTATAGCCCACTCGTCTCGGGGCCCCTGAGGCCTTTTGGCACTCGACCTTCGGAGTAGTATTTTATTGTCGGGGCTCTACCCGCGACTCTTAGAAATTTACCCTGAGGCACTTCGCAAAGCCTTGCCCCATTCCGAGTCCGGCGGACGAACTTCGCCCGTGCCCCCCACCAAGGTAGCCCACCCGTCTCAGGGCCCCTGGGGCCTTTTGGCGCCCCTACCTTCGGGCACTAGTTTTGGGAGGGGCTCTGCCCATGACTCTTAAAAATGCACCTCGAGGCCCCTCGCAAATCCACGCCCCATTTTGAGTCCGGCAGACGAACTGCGCCCGCGCCCCCCACCAAGGCAGCCCACCCGTCTCGGGGCCCCTGGGGCCTTTTGGCACCCTGACCTTCGGGGTAGTATTTTTGGGCAGGGTTGTGCCCGCGACTCTTAAAAAAGCAAACCAAGGCCCCTCGCAAAGCCTTTCCCCATTCCGAGTCCGGTGGACGAACTTCGCCCGCGCCCCCCGCCAAGGCTATAGCCCACCCGTCTCGGGGCTCCTAGGGCCATTGGCGCGCCAACCTTCGGGGCACTATTATTGGTTGCGGCTCTGCCTGCGACTCCCCATGGGTACACTGGCCTCTCGCAAAGGCTCGCCCTATTCCGAGTCTGGCGGACGAACTTCGCCTGCGCCCCCCACCAAGGCTATAGCGCACCCGTCTCGGGGCCCCTAAGGCCTTTTGGTACCCCGACCTTCGGGCACTAATTTTCATCGGGGCTCTGCTCGTGACTCTTAGAAATGCACCCTGAGGCCCCTTGCAAAGTCTAGCCCCATTCCGAGTCCGGGGTACGAACTTCGCCTACCCGCCACCAAGGCTATAGCCCACCCGTCTCGGGGCCCCTGGGGCCTTTTGGCACCCCGACCTTCGGGGTAGTATTTTTGGGCAGGGATGTGCCCGCGACTGTTACAAATGCACCCCAAGACCCCTCGCAAAGCGTCGCCCCATTCCGAGTCCGGCAGACGAACTTTGCCCGTGCCCCCCACCAAGGCAGCCTACCCGTCTCGTGGCCCCTGGGGCCTTTTGGCGCCCCGACCTTCGAGCACTAGTTTTTGGCGGGGCTCTGCCCGCGACTCTTAGAAATGCACCCTGAGGCCCCTCGCAAATCCACGCTCCATTCTGAGTCCGGCAGATGAACTTCGCCCGCACCCCCACCAAGGCAGCCCACCCGTCTCGGGGCCCGTGGGACCTTTTGGTACCCGGACCTTAGGGGCATCATTTTTGGGTGGGGCTGTGCCCAGGACTCTTAGAAATGCACGCCGAGACCCCTCGTAAAGCCATGCCCTATTCAGAGTCCGACGGACGAACTTCGGCCGCGCCCCCCACCAAGGCTATAGCCCACCCATGTCGGGGCCCCTGGGGCCTTTTGGCACCCCGACCTTCGGGGCATTATTTTTGGGCGAGGCTGTGACCGCGACTATTTGAAATGCACCCCAAGGCTTGTCGCAAAGGCTCACCCCATTCCGAGTCCGGCGGACGAACTTCGCCTGTGCCCCCCACCAAGGCTATAACCCACCCTTCGTGGGGCCCCTGGGGCCTTTTGGCCCCCCAACCTTCAGACACTAATATTGGGTGGGGATGTGCCCCCGACACTTAGATATTCACCCTGAGGCCCCTCGCAAAGCCTCGTCCCATTCTGAGTCCGGCGGATGAACTTCGCCCACCCCCGCACCAATGCTATAGCCCACCGGTGTCGGGGCCCCTAAGGCCTTTTGGCGCCCCGACGTTCAGGCACTAATATTGGATGGGGCTGTGCCCGCGACTCTTAAAAATGCACACTGAGACCCCTCGCAAAGCCTCTTCCCCACTAAGGCTATAGCTCACCCGTCTCGGGGCCCCAGGGGCCTTTTGGCTCCCCGACCTTCGGGCACTAATTTTGGATGGGGTTGTGCCCACGACTTTTAGAAATGCACCCCGAGGCACCTCGCAAACTCTCGCCCCATTCCGAGTCCGGCAGACGAACTTCACCAGCCCCCCCCACCAAGGCTATATCCCACTCGTCTTGGGGCCCCTAGGGTTTTTTGGCGCCTCGATCTTCGGGTACTAATTTTGGACGGGGCTGTGCCTGTGACTCTTAGAAATACACCCCGAGACCCCTCGCAAAGCCTCGCCCCTTACCGAGTCCGGCGGACGAACTTCGCCCGCTCCCCCACCAGGGCTATAGCCCACCTGTCTCGGGGCCCTTGAGGCCTTTTGGCGCCCCGACCTTCGGGACAGTATTTTTGGGCAGCGCATTGCCGGAGACTCTTAGATATGTACGTCGAGGTGTGCCCCATTCCGAGTTCACCGGTTGAACTTCGCCCGCGCCCCCCTCCAAGGCTATAGCCCACCCGTCTCGAGGCCCTTGGGGCCCTTTGGCGCCCCGACCTTCAGGGCAGTATTTTTGGACAGGGCTGTGCCCACGACCCTTTGAAATGCACCCCAAGGTCCCTCGCAAAGCCTCACCACATTCCGAGTTCGGGGGACAATCAATGCCTGTGCCTCCACCAAGGCTGTAGCCCACCCATCTTGGGGCCCCTGGGGCCTTTTGGCACCCCGACCTTCAGGGCATTATTTTTGGCATGGCTGTGACCGCGACTATTTGAAATGCACCCCAAGGCTTGTCGCAAAGGCTCACCCCATTCCGAGTCCGGCGGACGAACTTCGCCTGTGCCCCCCACCAAGGCTATAACCCACCCTTCGTGGGGCCCCTGGGGCCTTTTGGCCCCCCAACCTTCAGACACTAATATTGGGTGGGGATGTGCCCCCGACACTTAGATATTCACCCCGAGGCCCCTCGCAAAGCCTCGTCCCATTCCGAGTCCGGCGGACAAACTTCGCCCACCCCGCACCAATACTATAGCCCACCGGTCTCGGGGCCCCTAAGGCCTTTTGGCGCCCCGACCTTCAGGCACTAATATTGGATGGGGATGTGCCCGTGACTCTTAAAAATGCACACTGAGACCCCTCGCAAAGCCTCGTCCCCACCAAGGCTAGGGATGGCAAAATCCGGGTCCGGGTCCGGGTTTGGCCTTCCCGGTTCTGGACCCGGATACTAAAATGTTATACCGGACCCGGATTTAAATCCACTTTTTGTGACATCGGGTCCGGTACGGGTTAAACTCGGATTATTACGGGTTTCCGGATTGCGGGTTTTCAACCCGGATCACATACAAATAAAAAAAAATCAAATACACTTCACAAATTTGCAAAACCAGATTCAACATAAATCAAATACAAAGTAATAAACCATTTTAATTTTACAGATTTTTAATTTCAAAACAATAAACCATTTACAAATACAGATCCATGACATACACTCACAAAATACAAATCCATGTCTACAACTCAAAATCGTGATTCACGGATTTGGTTCACAAACTTCAACAATCGGTGTCCGGCGAAGTAACAAACATCAGTGGCTGATGATATGATGATAATGAACACGTCACAGCCGCCAGCGCGATTCGCAAAAGGCGGATGAACGGCAGCCAAAACAGAGATCGCAATGGACAAATGAAGGCTGGTGATGATGATGAATGCGAACACAGCGAAGCGAAGTGAAAATGAGTGACGACGATGAGTTGATGAAGAGAAGAATTGAAGAGAAAAAGGATGATTTGATGAAGAGAAGAATTGAAGAGAAAAAGGATGATTTGATGAAGAGAAGAAGTGAATGGGAACGAAAATGATGATTTGATGAAGAGAAAAGAAAAAGGTGAAGAGAGGCGGCTGTGAAAGTAGAAAATAAAGAGAAGAGAAAAGAAAGAGGACGAAAAGGATGATTAGGGCATCAACATTTTTT
>MKYO02026751.1:0-10574 GCA_002013955.2 Citrus medica | reverse complement strand
CCCCCCCACCAAGGCTATATCCCACTCGTCTTGGGGCCCCTAGGGTTTTTTGGCGCCTCGATCTTCGGGTACTAATTTTGGACGGGGCTGTGCCTGTGACTCTTAGAAATACACCCCGAGACCCCTCGCAAAGCCTCGCCCCATACCGAGTCCGGCGGACGAACTTCGCCCGCTCCCCCACCAGGGCTATAGCCCACCTGTCTCGGGGTCCTTGAGGCCTTTTGGCGCCCCGACCATCGGGACAGTATTTTTGGGCAGCGCATTGCCCGAGACTCTTAGATATGTACGTCGAGGTGTGCCCTATTCCAAGTCCACCGGTTGAACTTCGCCCGCGCCCCCGTCCAAGGCTATAGCCCACCCGTCTTGAGGCCCTTGGGGCCTTTTGACGCCCCGACCTTTAGGGTAGTATTTTTCGGCAGGATTGTGCCCACGACCCTTAGAAATGCACCCCAAGGTCCCTCGCAAAGCCTCACCACATTCCGAGTCCGGGGGACAATCAACGCCTGCGCCCCCACCAAGGCTATAGCCCACCCATCTCGGGGCCTCTGGGGCCTTTCGGCACCCCGACCTTCGGGGCATTATTTTTGGGCAGCGCATTGCCGAAGACTCTTAGATATGTACGTCGAGGTGTGCCCCATTCCGAGTTCACCGGTTGAACTTCGCCCGCGCCCCCCTCCAAGGCTATAGCCCACCCGTCTCGAGGCCCTTGGGGCCTTTTGGCGCCCCGACCTTCAGGGCAGTATTTTTGGGCAGGGCTGTGCCCACGACCCTTAGAAATGAACCCCAAGGTCCCTCGCAAAGCCTCACCACATTCCGAGTCCGGGGGACAATCAACGCCTGCGCCCCCCACCAAGGATATAGCCCACCCGTTTTTATGGCCTTTTTCCACTGGGGGGTTTTGGCGCCTCGACCTTCGGGCACTTATTTTTGGGTGCAGCTGTGCCCGCCGCTTATTTTTGGCACACGGAGGCCACTCGCAATGTCTCGCCCCATTCCGAGTCCGGTGGACGAACTTCACCAGCCCTTCCCCCGCCACCAAGGCTATATAGCCCACCCGTTTTTATGGCCATTTTTCCGCTGGGGGGTTTTGGCGCCCCGACCTTCGGGTGCTTATTTTTGGGTACGGCTGTGCCCGCGGCTTATTTTTGGCACACGGAGGCCCCTCACAAAGTCTCGCCCCATTCCGAGTCCGGTAGATGAACTTCGCCAACCCCCCCCCACCAAGGCTATAGCCCACCGGTTTTTATGGCCTTTTTTCGTGGGGGGTGTTGGCGCCCCGACCTTCGGGCGCCTATTTTTGGGCGCGGCTGTGCCCACAGTTTATTTTTAGCACACGGAGGACCCTCGCAAAGTCTCGCCCCATTCCGAGTCCGGTGGACGAACTTCACCAGCCCCCCTACCAAGGCTATAGCCCACCCGTTTTTATGGCCTTTTTCTGCTGCGGGGTTTTGGCACCCCCACAATCGGGCGCTTATTTTTAGGCGTAGCTGTGGCCACGACTTATTTTTGGCTCACGGAGACCCTTCGCAAAGTCTCGCCNCTTGAGGCCCTTGGGGCCTTTTGACGCCCCGACCTTTAGGGTAGTATTTTTCGGCAGGATTGTGCCCACGACCCTTAGAAATGCACCCCAAGGTCCCTCGCAAAGCCTCACCACATTCCGAGTCCGGGGGACAATCAACGCCTGCGCCCCCACCAAGGCTATAGCCCACCCATCTCGGGGCCTCTGGGGCCTTTCGGCACCCCGACCTTCGGGGCATTATTTTTGGGCAGCGCATTGCCGAAGACTCTTAGATATGTACGTCGAGGTGTGCCCCATTCCGAGTTCACCGGTTGAACTTCGCCCGCGCCCCCCTCCAAGGCTATAGCCCACCCGTCTCGAGGCCCTTGGGGCCTTTTGGCGCCCCGACCTTCAGGGCAGTATTTTTGGGCAGGGCTGTGCCCACGACCCTTAGAAATGAACCCCAAGGTCCCTCGCAAAGCCTCACCACATTCCGAGTCCGGGGGACAATCAACGCCTGCGCCCCCCACCAAGGATATAGCCCACCCGTTTTTATGGCCTTTTTCCACTGGGGGGTTTTGGCGCCTCGACCTTCGGGCACTTATTTTTGGGTGCAGCTGTGCCCGCCGCTTATTTTTGGCACACGGAGGCCACTCGCAATGTCTCGCCCCATTCCGAGTCCGGTGGACGAACTTCACCAGCCCTTCCCCCGCCACCAAGGCTATATAGCCCACCCGTTTTTATGGCCATTTTTCCGCTGGGGGGTTTTGGCGCCTCGACCTTCGGGTGCTTATTTTTGGGTACGGCTGTGCCCGCGGCTTATTTTTGGCACACGGAGGCCCCTCACAAAGTCTCGCCCCATTCCGAGTCCGGTAGATGAACTTCGCCAACCCCCCCCCACCAAGGCTATAGCCCACCGGTTTTTATGGCCTTTTTTCGTGGGGGGTGTTGGCGCCCCGACCTTCGGGCGCCTATTTTTGGGCGCGGCTGTGCCCACAGTTTATTTTTAGCACACGGAGGACCCTCGCAAAGTCTCGCCCCATTCCGAGTCCGGTGGACGAACTTCACCAGCCCCCCTACCAAGGCTATAGCCCACCCGTTTTTATGGCCTTTTTCTGCTGCGGGGTTTTGGCACCCCCACAATCGGGCGCTTATTTTTAGGCGTAGCTGTGGCCACGACTTATTTTTGGCTCACGGAGACCCTTCGCAAAGTCTCGCCCCATTCCGAGTCCGGCGGACAAACTTCGCCTGTGCCCCCCACCAAGGCTATAACCCACCCTTCGTGGGGCCCCTGGGGCCTTTTGGCCCCCCAACCTTCAGACACTAATATTGGGCGGGGATGTGCCCCCGACACTTAGATATTCATCCCGAGGCCCCTCGCAAAGCCTCGTCCCATTCCGAGTCTGGTGGACGAACTTTGCCCACCACCGCACCAATGTTATAGCCCACCGGTCTCGGGGCCCTAAGGCCTTTTGGCGCCCCGACCTTCAGGCACTAATATTGGATGGGGCTGTGCCCGCGACTGTTAAAAATGCACACCGAGACCCCTCGCAAAGCCTCGCCCCCACCAAGGCTATAGCTCACCCGTCTCGGGGCCCCAGGGGCCTTTTGGCTCCCCGACCTTCGGGCACTATTTTTGGATGGGGTTGTGCCCACGACTTTTAGAAATGCACCCCGAGACCCCTCGCAAACTCTCGCCCTATTCCGAGTCCGGCAGACGAACTTCACCAGCCCCCCCCACCAAGGCTATAGCCCACTCGTCTTGGGGCCCCTAGGGTCTTTTGGCGCCTCGATCTTCGGATACTAATTTTGGACGGGGCTGTGCCTGTGACTCTTAGAAATACACCCCGAGACCCCTCGCAAAGCCTTGCCCCTTACCGAGTCCGGCGGACGAAATTCGCCCGCTCCCCCACCAGGGCTATAGCCCACCTGTCTCGGGGCCCTTGAGGCCTTTTGGCGCCCCGACCTTCGGGACAGTATTTTTGGGCAGCGCATTGCCGAAGACTCTTAGATATGTACGTCGAGGTGTGCCCCATTCCGAGTTCACCGGTTGAACTTCGCCCGCGCCCCCCTCCAAGGCTATAGCCCACCCGTCTCGAGGCCCTTGGGGCCTTTTGGCGCCCCGACCTTCAGGGCAGTATTTTTGGGCAGGGCTGTGCCCACGACCCTTAGAAATGAACCCCAAGGTCCCTCGCAAAGCCTCACCACATTCCGAGTCCGGGGGACAATCAACGCCTGCGCCCCCCACCAAGGATATAGCCCACCCGTTTTTATGGCCTTTTTCCACTGGGGGGTTTTGGCGCCTCGACCTTCGGGCACTTATTTTTGGGTGCAGCTGTGCCCGCCGCTTATTTTTGGCACACGGAGGCCACTCGCAATGTCTCGCCCCATTCCGAGTCCGGTGGACGAACTTCACCAGCCCTTCCCCCGCCACCAAGGCTATATAGCCCACCCGTTTTTATGGCCATTTTTCCGCTGGGGGGTTTTGGCGCCTCGACCTTCGGGTGCTTATTTTTGGGTACGGCTGTGCCCGCGGCTTATTTTTGGCACACGGAGGCCCCTCACAAAGTCTCGCCCCATTCCGAGTCCGGTAGATGAACTTCGCCAACCCCCCCCCACCAAGGCTATAGCCCACCGGTTTTTATGGCCTTTTTTCGTGGGGGGTGTTGGCGCCCCGACCTTCGGGCGCCTATTTTTGGGCGCGGCTGTGCCCTCGACTCCCCGCGGGCAAAAGATGTGTATAAGAGACAGGTTTTGGCGCCCCGACCTTCAGGACAGGATTTTTGGGCAGCGCATTGCCGAAGACTCTTAGATATGTATGTCGAGGTGTGCCCCATTCCGACTTCACCGGTTGAACTTCGCCCGCGCCCCCGTCCAAGGCTATAGCCCACCGGTTTTTATGGCCTTTTTTCGTGGGGGGTGTTGGCGCCCCGACCTTCAGGACAGGATTTTTGGGCAGCGCATTGCCGAAGACTCTTAGATATGTATGTCGAGGTGTGCCCCATTCCGACTTCACCGGTTGAACTTCGCCCGCGCCCCCGTCCAAGGCTATAGCCCACCGGTTTTTATGGCCTTTTTTCGTGGGGGGTGTTGGCGCCCCGACCTTCAGGACAGGATTTTTGGGCAGCGCATTGCCGAAGACTCTTAGATATGTATGTCGAGGTGTGCCCCATTCCGACTTCACCGGTTGAACTTCGCCCGCGCCCCCGTCCAAGGCTATAGCCCACCGGTTTTTATGGCCTTTTTTCGTGGGGGGTGTTGGCGCCCCGACCTTCAGGACAGGATTTTTGGGCAGCGCATTGCCGAAGACTCTTAGATATGTATGTCGAGGTGTGCCCCATTCCGACTTCACCGGTTGAACTTCGCCCGCGCCCCCGTCCAAGGCTATAGCCCACCGGTTTTTATGGCCTTTTTTCGTGGGGGGTGTTGGCGCCCCGACCTTCAGGACAGGATTTTTGGGCAGCGCATTGCCGAAGACTCTTAGATATGTATGTCGAGGTGTGCCCCATTCCGACTTCACCGGTTGAACTTCGCCCGCGCCCCCGTCCAAGGCTATAGCCCACCGGTTTTTATGGCCTTTTTTCGTGGGGGGTGTTGGCGCCCCGACCTTCAGGACAGGATTTTTGGGCAGCGCATTGCCGAAGACTCTTAGATATGTATGTCGAGGTGTGCCCCATTCCGACTTCACCGGTTGAACTTCGCCCGCGCCCCCGTCCAAGGCTATAGCCCACCGGTTTTTATGGCCTTTTTTCGTGGGGGGTGTTGGCGCCCCGACCTTCAGGACAGGATTTTTGGGCAGCGCATTGCCGAAGACTCTTAGATATGTATGTCGAGGTGTGCCCCATTCCGACTTCACCGGTTGAACTTCGCCCGCGCCCCCGTCCAAGGCTATAGCCCACCGGTTTTTATGGCCTTTTTTCGTGGGGGGTGTTGGCGCCCCGACCTTCAGGACAGGATTTTTGGGCAGCGCATTGCCGAAGACTCTTAGATATGTATGTCGAGGTGTGCCCCATTCCGACTTCACCGGTTGAACTTCGCCCGCGCCCCCGTCCAAGGCTATAGCCCACCGGTTTTTATGGCCTTTTTTCGTGGGGGGTGTTGGCGCCCCGACCTTCAGGACAGGATTTTTGGGCAGCGCATTGCCGAAGACTCTTAGATATGTATGTCGAGGTGTGCCCCATTCCGACTTCACCGGTTGAACTTCGCCCGCGCCCCCGTCCAAGGCTATAGCCCACCGGTTTTTATGGCCTTTTTTCGTGGGGGGTGTTGGCGCCCCGACCTTCAGGACAGGATTTTTGGGCAGCGCATTGCCGAAGACTCTTAGATATGTATGTCGAGGTGTGCCCCATTCCGACTTCACCGGTTGAACTTCGCCCGCGCCCCCGTCCAAGGCTATAGCCCACCCATTTTTTGGGCATTTTTCCGCAGGGGGGCTTTGGCGGCCCGACCTTCGGGCGCCTATTTTTGGGCGTGGCTGTGCCCGCGGCTTATTTTTGGCACACGGAGGCCCCTCGCAATGTCTCGCCCCATTCCGAGTCCGGTGGACGAACTTCACCAGCCCTTCCCCCGCCACCAAGGCTATATAGCCCACCCGTTTTTATGGCCATTTTTCCGCTGGGGGGTTTTGGCGCCCCGACCTTCGGGTGCTTATTTTTGGGTACGGCTGTGCCCGCGGCTTATTTTTGGCACACGGAGGCCCCTCACAAAGTCTCGCCCCATTCCGAGTCCGGTAGATGAACTTCGCCAACCCCCCCCCACCAAGGCTATAGCCCACCGGTTTTTATGGCCTTTTTTCGTGGGGGGTGTTGGCGCCCCGACCTTCGGGCGCCTATTTTTGGGCGCGGCTGTGCCCACAGTTTATTTTTAGCACACGGAGGACCCTCGCAAAGTCTCGCCCCATTCCGAGTCCGGTGGACGAACTTCACCAGCCCCCCTACCAAGGCTATAGCCCACCCGTTTTTATGGCCTTTTTCTGCTGCGGGGTTTTGGCACCCCCACAATCGGGCGCTTATTTTTAGGCGTAGCTGTGGCCACGACTTATTTTTGGCTCACGGAGACCCTTCGCAAAGTCTCGCCGCATTCCTAGTCCGGCGGACGAACTTCGCCGGCCCCCTCCCCACCAAAGCTATAGCCCACCCGTTTTTTTGGCATTTTTCCACTGGGGGGTTTTGGCGCCCTGACCTTCGGGCGCTTATTTTTGGGCGCGGCTGTGCCCGCGGCTTATTTTTGGCACACAGAGGCCCCTCGCAAAGTCTCGCCCTATTCCGAGTCCGGTAGATGAACTTCGCCAGCCCCCCCACCAAGGCTATAGCCCACCCGTTTTTATGGCCATTTTTCCACTGGGGGGTTTTGGCGCCCTGACCTTCGGGCGCTTATTTTTGGGCGCGGCTGTGCCCGCGGCTTATTTTTGGCACACAGAGGCCTCTCGTAAAGTCTCACCCCATTCCGAGACCGGTAGACTAACTTCGCCACCCCCCCCACCAAGGCAGTAGCCCACCCGTTTTAATGACTTTTTTCCACTAGGGGGTTTTGGCGCCCCGACCTTCGGGCACTTATAATTGATCGCGGCTGTGCCCGCGGCTTATTTTTGGCACACGGAGGCCCCTCGCAAAGTCTCGCCCTATTCCGAGTTCGGTGGACGAACTTCGACAGCCCCCCCACCAAGGCTATAGCCCACCCGTTTTTTTGGTCTTTTTTCGCTGGGAGCTTTTGGCACCCCTACCTTCGGATAGTTATTTTTTCGCGCGGTTGTGCCGGCACCTCCCCGCTGGCACACGGAGGCCCCTCGCAAAGTCGGAGCCCATTCCGAGTCCGGCGGACGAACTTCGCCCTCGCCCCCCACCAAGGCTATAGCCAGATGTGTATAAGAGACAGGCTATAGCCTTGGTGGGGGGCGAGGGCGAAGAAGTGTATAAGAGACAGGCTATAGCCTTGGTGGGGGGCGAGGGCGAAGAAGTGTATAAGAGACAGGCTATAGCCTTGGTGGGGGGCGAGGGCGAAGAAGTGTATAAGAGACAGGCTATAGCCTTGGTGGGGGGCGAGGGCGAAGAAGTGTATAAGAGACAGGCTATAGCCTTGGTGGGGGGCGAGGGCGAAGAAGTGTATAAGAGACAGGCTATAGCCTTGGTGGGGGGCGAGGGCGAAGAAGTGTATAAGAGACAGGCTATAGCCTTGGTGGGGGGCGAGGGCGAAGAAGTGTATAAGAGACAGGCTATAGCCTTGGTGGGGGGCGAGGGCGAAGAAGTGTATAAGAGACAGGCTATAGCCTTGGTGGGGGGCGAGGGCGAAGAAGTGTATAAGAGACAGGCTATAGCCTTGGTGGGGGGCGAGGGCGAAGAAGTGTATAAGAGACAGGCTATAGCCTTGGTGGGGGGCGAGGGCGAAGAAGTGTATAAGAGACAGGCTATAGCCTTGGTGGGGGGCGAGGGCGAAGAAGTGTATAAGAGACAGGCTATAGCCTTGGTGGGGGGCGAGGGCGAAGAAGTGTATAAGAGACAGGCTATAGCCTTGGTGGGGGGCGAGGGCGAAGAAGTGTATAAGAGACAGGCTATAGCCTTGGTGGGGGGCGAGGGCGAAGAAGTGTATAAGAGACAGGCTATAGCCTTGGTGGGGGGCGAGGGCGAAGAAGTGTATAAGAGACAGGCTATAGCCTTGGTGGGGGGCGAGGGCGAAGAAGTGTATAAGAGACAGGCTATAGCCTTGGTGGGGGGCGAGGGCGAAGAAGTGTATAAGAGACAGGCTATAGCCTTGGTGGGGGGCGAGGGCGAAGAAGTGTATAAGAGACAGGCTATAGCCTTGGTGGGGGGCGAGGGCGAAGAAGTGTATAAGAGACAGGCTATAGCCTTGGTGGGGGGCGAGGGCGAAGAAGTGTATAAGAGACAGGCTATAGCCTTGGTGGGGGGCGAGGGCGAAGAAGTGTATAAGAGACAGGCTATAGCCTTGGTGGGGGGCGAGGGCGAAGAAGTGTATAAGAGACAGGCTATAGCCTTGGTGGGGGGCGAGGGCGAAGAAGTGTATAAGAGACAGGCTATAGCCTTGGTGGGGGGCGAGGGCGAAGAAGTGTATAAGAGACAGGCTATAGCCTTGGTGGGGGGCGAGGGCGAAGAAGTGTATAAGAGACAGGCTATAGCCTTGGTGGGGGGCGAGGGCGAAGAAGTGTATAAGAGACAGGCTATAGCCTTGGTGGGGGGCGAGGGCGAAGAAGTGTATAAGAGACAGGCTATAGCCTTGGTGGGGGGCGAGGGCGAAGAAGTGTATAAGAGACAGGCTATAGCCTTGGTGGGGGGCGAGGGCGAAGAAGTGTATAAGAGACAGGCTATAGCCTTGGTGGGGGGCGAGGGCGAAGAAGTGTATAAGAGACAGGCTATAGCCTTGGTGGGGGGCACGGGCGAAGTTCGTCCGCCGGACTCGGAATGGGCTCCGACTTTGCGAGGGGCCTCCGTGTGCCAAAAATAAGCGGCGGGCACAGCTGCACCCAAAAATAAGTGCCCGAAGGTCGGGGCGCCAAAAGGCCTCAAGGGCCCCGAGACAGGTGGGCCTGTCTCTTATACACATCTGGCTATAGCCCACCCGTTTTGATGACTTTTTTCCACTAGGGGGTTTTGGCGCCTCGACCTTCGGGTGCTTATTTTTGGGTGCAGCTGTGCCCGCCGCTTATTTTTGGCACACGGAGGCCCCTCGCAAAGTCTCGCCGCATTCCGAGTCCGGCGGACGAACTTCGCCCTCGCCCCCCACCAAGGCTATAGCCCACCTGTTTTTTTAGCCTTTTTTCCGTTGGGGGCTTTTGGAATCCCGACCTTCGGGCACTTAATTTTGGGCGCGGCTGTGCCCTCGACTCCCCGCGGGCAAACAGAGGCCCCTCGCAAAGTCGAAGCCCATTCCGAGTCCGGCGGACGAACTTCGCTAGCCCCCCGCACGAAGGCTATAGCCCACCTGTTTTTTCGGCCTTTTTCCGCTGGGGGCTTTTGGCACCTCGACCTTCGGGAGCTTATTTTTGGGCACGGTTGTGCCAGAGACTCCCCGCGGGCACTTAGAGACCCCACGCAAGTTCTCGCCCCATTCCGAGTCCGGCGGACGAACTTCGCCCGCACCCCCACCCGTTTTTTTGGCACACGGAGGCCCCTCGCAAAGTCTTGGGTCATTCCGAGTCCGGCGGACAAACTTCGCCAGGCCCCCCACCAAGGCTATAGCCTACCCGTTTTTTTGGCATTTTTCTGCTGGGGGGTTTTGGCACTCCGACCTTCGGCCTCTTAATTTTGCGCGCGGTTGTGCCCTTGACCCCCCGCGGGCAAACGTAGGCCCCTTACAAAGTCTCGCTCAATTCCGAGTCTGGCGTACGAATTTCGCCTGCACCCCCAACCAAGGCTATAGCCCACCCGTTTTTTTGGCCTTTTTCCGCTGGGGGCTTTTGGCACCCTGACCTTCGTGTGCTTCCTTTTGGGCGCGGTTGTGTCCGCGACTACCCGCTGGCGATCGGAGGCCCCTCGCAAAGTCCGAGCCCATTCCCAGTCCTGCGGACGAACTTCGCCCGTGCCCCCCACCAAGGCTATAACCCACCCGTTTTTTTGGCCTTTTTCCGCTAGGGGCTTTTGGCAGCCCGACCATGGGCACTTATTTTTTGGATCGGCTGTGCCTGTGACTCCCTGCGGGCACACAGAGGCCCCTCGCAAAGTCTCGCCCCATTCCAAGTCCGGAGGACAAACTTCGCTCACGCCCCTCACCACGGCTATAGCCCACCCGTTTTTTTGGCCTTTTTCTGCTGGGGCCTTTTGGAATCCCGAACTTCTGGAGCTTATTTTTGGGAATGGCTGTGCCTGTGACTCCCCGCGGATCCACGGAGGCCCCTCGTAAAGTCTCGCCCCATTACGAGTCCGGCGGACGAACTACGCCCGCGCCCCCCACTGAGGCTATTGCCCACTCATTTTTATGGGCTTTTTCCGCTAGGGCCTTTTGGCACCACCACCTTCGGATGCTTATTTTTGGGTGCGGCTGTGCCCGCTACTCTCTGCGGGCACACAGAGGCCCCTCGCAAAGTCTCGCCCCATTCCGAGTGCGGCGGACGAACTTCGCCCGCCCC
>MKYO02026740.1:37826-250934 GCA_002013955.2 Citrus medica | reverse complement strand
TGCATGTTTCTTGGATTCCAATTTTTGTTTCATATGATGAAGCTAATTTAATTCCTCCTTTTTAATATCAACTTTGTTCATCTAGGTTTGCAATTTTGATCTTTCTCATTTGAAGGCAAACACATTTGTGTCATCAAAACTTCCAATGTTTTTTATTTTATAGTATCCAAACTGCTTATGACAATATGAAATTGTGAAAATTTCTTTCATCGTATTAACCTGAGTGGATGGCGGATGATGTTTGTGTAAAAGATTTAAGTTATTTGTATTATAGAATATGTCTTATGTTTCGATTTGCAATTTCACCATTAAATTGGCTTTGTAAATGATTAGAAGCTAAATGCATAAAATGAAAACAATAGTAGCATTTCTGAGTGGGGTATAATCAGATGCTAAGATGGTGATCTATGACTTGTAATTTCTATTGTCGTTATAATTGGACTAGATCGAGGTAAACTGACTTTTCTTGTTCTGGTATTTTTTCATTTCTTTGTTTTACTTCTGGTTTCTTCTTCAGCATATTCAATAACTGGCAGGAGCAAATGGAGAGGAAGAGGGTAGAATATGCTTTAAAAAAAAGAAAAGAAAAAAAAAAGAGATAGCTCTAATTCAAAAATAAGAAGAAGAGAAAAGGGCAATGATTGAAGATGTAGAGAAGAAATTCTTAATGCATAGGAGATGACAACAAAGTGTTGCAAGTGGGAGCAGTTTTAAAGTGCTATTCGATTGTTTTAGTAATCAAATTGTCTTTTGTACCTATTTATACACACACATATTTGTATTTGTAATTTGAATTTTACATTTTCTCAAGACAACTATGTTTATTTTTTTTAAAATCTGAATGTAACTAAAATATTAAAGATTTTGTACTTATTACTCTATTTGATGATTTTTTATTTTTTAGCTGACGAACATTCCATGTCAATCTTTTTCCCTTCAGCGTGTTTAAGGTGTTTTATTGTCTGATGTGATATTTGGTGCTTGGGAGGAAGGGTGTTTTAAGTCTTTTTTGGTGTCGGGGGCAAATTTGTCTTTACGTCAGTCAACAAACAGTCAATGGATGGAAATGCAAACAGCAGGGGAGGTGTCTGATAATACACGGATACTTTCCATCAAACTGATAATAAACAAAACCTTAGGGGAGTTTTTGAAAATTACCCCTTCTTTCTCTAAATGATTACAAGTGGATTAAATGAAAAAAATATGTAAATTACCCGTTATGTACGTTTAAGCGCTTTGAAATTCTATCTAGTGCTCTTTATCCTCTTTTACCATAACTGAAGCCTTGCTATGAAAATCTGAGGAAACCAAAAATATCATCACTAATAACGCCGAAATCTTCAACCTCGTTCCATTCTGATAGTCCTATCAATACTTGCGAATTATTATCATGTCTTCTTCCAGCTAATATGAGATCAAAGTCATCAGCAATGGCATGAAGCATATATGCTGCCGTATCAGCTCCTTCTTTTAACACTTCTCTTTATGTACTTAACATTCTTGTTGTCAATATTATTCCTTCTGAACTCACTAATCATGTTTGAATCCTGCTTTTCCTCCATCAAATCATTAGTGGAATGATTATTCATAGCGATGAATCGGATTATTGTAAGCATAATGCTAGTATTATCAGCCATACGCAAGAGCCTCGCAATCATCGGACCCTCCTATGACGTTTATCTTCAAACTACGTGCGAATATGTGTGTGTACAATCTGAAAATATCCCACGATCGAACAAGATTCCAACTGAACAAGGGGCTACTTTGAGTACTTTTTTTAGCACTAGTTTAGTAGTTTATAATATAAGATATGAATATGGTTACCATAAATGGTAGCAAAAAAGATCCAATGCCTTTAAAAATTGCTAGCTGGCCTCCCAGCCTTTTTAACAATGCTTATGTATACTCGTGCCGCTGAGCAAGAATAGCACGTAAAAGAGGCCAAATGCATCAAAGACGTTAAGGACTGTCGAAACCTTTGGGGAGAACATTTTCTTGCTGAACTTTTCATTGCGTTCAAGGAACGAAGGGCCGAGGGCAATTCCAGCCTGCGGCACAAAAAGGAGTGTTAATGAAACCCATTGATGACAATCAATGCAGTAAAAGAATGAGATTTGTATTTAGTATTTGTTCTTAGATTTGTGCTACCCTTTTTTTTATAAGTTTGTGATGACAATTTTTCAATATACAAGAATATTGTAAGTTGATTAAATCTCAATCAAACATTTATAGATACTTATGTTTATGGGCAGAACCAATTAAGCACATGATTGTTTGTAATTTGTGTTAAATTGGTGTAATCAATAATGTTGAATTACTAACGATTATATGCAAGTATGCATTTCATGAAATACGGACGTTAATTTAGACAAAAAAGTGTGAAATTATGCAGTATAATAATAAGAATAATAATCATCATCATCATCATTAAAAAAAAAAAAACTGTAAAGGCTTACTAGAATTTGTGAAATGAATGCTACTTGGCCAAAAGGCTTGAGAATGAGCTGGAAAAATGACGTGAGAAAAGTAACGACGGCAATGGGATAAAGAAATTGAAGAAATTGGAAGAATGTGGTCTCTTCTTGGATTATCGAATCTACCACTCGAGTTTTTTTTTTATACGATTCACAAAATGCAGTGAAATTGTCCCATTCTTGGAGCCTAGCCATTCTTAGTTCGCCAGTTTCACCGTCGCCGGAAAATGTTGCAAAAGCAGAACATGAATGTCTTTAGAAGGAGAGCTTTCTACGAACACAAAATGCAAATGAATTGTAGACCCGGGGGGGGGGGGGGTCTAAAACTAATTTTAATTTATTATGTGGCTTGCAGGGGCATAAATTCTAATAAAAAAAAATTAAAACCCATCTAAGCAAAAATGAAGCCGAAAACAATGCTTCCTGACTGGACTATACTTATTTAGAAATTGCAAGTGAGAACAGATAACCATCTCATCTGGGGGGGGGGGGGGGAAAAAAAAAAAAAAAACCAAATAAATTTTGTGCCACATCCAAAACAGACTCGAATCAATTACTTGGTTTATTCTATCCACATTTTTCGTTTGCCCTGTAGGTGTTCATGGCCTTAATTTTATTAGTCAGAATGTCAGAGCATAACTATTTCTAAAGAATTGTGCATCTTAAATAAGTCGAAATTCTGTTGTTAATTTACCAAATATTTTATGCTTTTTTATTTTTTTTTTTTAAAAAAAAAGATAGCAGGGCCGTGCGTGGGAGAATGACATATTGAATATTTCAAGTTCTATTTCTCCTTTTCGACCTCGCCTTATGATAATATGAACAGTTCATGAAATCTTGGGGAAGAGTAACCAAAAAAAAAAAAAGATTGTGGTACAATTGAGAGTTTGGGATTTTCAGTAGAGAGTTGGGGTATTATTATCCATTTCTGTAGAGTGTGTGATTTACTTCATATATACATTTGCGAATCCCACAGAATTTGCAATAGGCAAAGCTATATAGTCATTAATTAGTAGTAAATTTGATACAACAACACACTGACCCTGAGTTTTCAGGACAAATTATAGACTAATATATAAAGAAAGTAACAATCTCTCCAAATTTCTGATAATACTGTTGCATCACTCTTTCAAACACCAATATAGAGGAGAGGTGGACGACTGATCCCCAACAACTGCATTTTTTTTTTTTTTTTTTTTTTGAGGCTCACTGAACGGTACACAAATTCTGAGAGATCTCGACACTTAATAGAACGATATTAGTTAGTGGAAAATAATTGCCTCCTTTTCTTTCACCCTGCAATATCTTCAAAACGATTTCCTGATCTTCGCCGGCTCAATCCACGGGCAAATCGAGGAAGCTTCACTAAAGAATTAACTCTACTAACTCCTTTAAGTGCGCTATATTCTTCCAGGGACATCCTGCTGTGCACGGACAATTCGGTCTCTGTTGCTTGACTTCTCATTGATCTACTACCAGCGGCATGCGGATAACTTACTTGACTTATGCTGCTGCAATAGCTCGTGTCAGATTTTGATTTTGTTAACAGAGGCTTGTGTCCCAGGAATAAGCAAATCGCGGCACAATCGTCAATCTTGGAACCTGGATATTTTGTTCTCCAGGCTCTAACTGCTCGACTTACTACCATTTTTGCTGCCATTTCTTTCTTGCTCGCACAAGCTACTGTTCTTATCACCTCACTGTTTGTCAAAACATCCCATACCTGCAAAGACCAGATTGATTAGGAGATGTCTTTTAATAGTTCTCGATACAAAGAATCGATGATTCAAATTTAACAAAATGTGAACATCTATGTAGATAATTTGTTAACACATGAGTCTAATATCATAATTTTGGACTGAGTACTTCTCTTTTGCAGACACATACATTTTTTTGGTGGAAAAAAAAAGAAAGATCCTATTTATATAAAGATTTGCTAGAAGACTCAAATTTACGTCCTTAACTTTCTTTACAAATAGTTGTCAATCTTTTGCCTTTTGGTAGTTCTATGCACATAGAATTGTTAGTCTAAATTATATCAAAATGCAAATGTCGGCACATGTGAATACTTAATTAAATTTTGGCAGATCAACAATAGATAAATAGCTCGGGTTGTGCCTTTTTTCTTACCCCATCGGTTGCTAGAACCACAAACTGATCCTCTCTAGTAAGTTTTCTGTAAGAAATTTCAGGAATTGCGATAAGGCCGTAATCCTTCAAGCAAAAATCTCCGAAAGCCCTGGCCATGGCTAGACCAGGGCAATCTTCATCAGGCATCCATATTCTATACACGTCTGGTTCTTCATCCATTGCAAAAACTCTGCCTTTACAATTCCTGATTCTTTCAGCTTCACCTGAATAACAAAAAAAACCATTAGATTGATGAAATTAGTTGGGCTTTTAGGCCAAATGAAAACAACCTACTTGCAATCTCAGGTTTCAAATCAGTTGTGAGTTGGACAGGAACGAGTTGGTTTCTATCATCTCTAGTGCAAAGAACAGCTCTAGAATCACCCAAATTGGCAATTATCAAGTGTTCTCCCTGCAAATCGAAAACAACAGCAGGAAGGAAGTCCAGTTTATTCCACAATAGTAGTAAATTAAAAGCTGCAGAACTCTAATCCTGAGCATTCCCTAAATTGAATTGATTAAGGGTCCAAGGGTACCTTTTTGATGACATTTACAGCAGTTGCACCACTGCTGTAGCTGTCCACTGCAGATCCCAAGCCAAGTTCATCATCAAGTTCTTCATAAGCTTTAACTAAGCTAGCCTCCAAAGCACGAAAGAATGGATTTTGACTAGATTTGGAACCATTACTATAATCTTCATGATTTCTCTTGAGAAGCTTGATTGCTGTAGAGAGCTTTGATGGTAAATTGTCACGTACATGACGAGCAATCTTGTGACCCGCAGGTCCGTGGCCATCAAACACTCCGCAGAAGACTGTATCTTTATCACCAGTAAAGTTCTGAATCAAAATTGGACGTCAAGTTTCATTTGTTAAATTTTACTTTCTCTATTTTGAATCTAACAGTTGGAAGTAGGAACTTTAGGATTCATGTCCTTTTAAATTGCGGCCATGAACTAAAGCCTTTTCAAAAAGTTTAATTCATGAATTACAGAACAAGATTGCATTTCTTTAATCATAAGTCCCATAATGCTGAGAGTGCATGTCTATGGTGCAAAAATAAATAGATAAATAAATAAACTATTTTGATCTAGGAACGTTGTGATCACAAATATCAAATTAAATTATTATATCACAGGTCTAATAAGTTTGGCTAGATGAAAATGATTAATAATTCCCAGATAACAGCCAGGTAAGAGAAATGGAAACCAAAAAGAAAAAAATAAAGAAAACACATGTATATAAATGAAATCATATTGTTGAGATCAAAATTAGAGAATTAGTTGGATGAAATAATTACCTCCCAAACAGTCATGGCATCTTGATTTATACCTTTTCTTCCTTGTTGTGTAAACATAGAAATATTCTTAGAAGATCCTTGTAATCTGACAGAGGCTCCATTATCACCAACTCTCACAAAATCATCTTCCTCACCAATTTTCTTATTATTATAATTATCTTTGCGTTCCATTTCCTCCTCCTCATAGACGGATCCATACCTAACCTCTATGCTACAACAACCTCCCATGTTATGTGTTATGAAGCACCCACTAAAGCCCCTACAAATACCCAAATATTTTCCGGGAAAATGGGAAGGATTTTCTTGGGATCCAAAAGGCTCATATCATCATTTTCATGAAGAGGCAGGCAGCCCCAGAAGGAGAGGAAATATTAATTCAAGGTGATGGTGAGGAGGTTGGTACATAAATGTATATGAAACAGCATATTTATTTTAAAAGACAAAAAGGAAGTTAAAGATCAAGAAGAAGGGACCAATCATGAAACATTTTTTTTCTTAATTTTATTTTGTTTATTTATCTTGTTTTAGAGGATTAGGGAAAATTGGAGCAGATAATTTGGTGAATGGCGATATTAAGAATAAAAAACGGCGTGTTGGTCGTTTGTATCTCAAGAGTTTGTTTTATGAATTATCGACGTGCTCATCTCTTACTCTTGCCATGTAATGTCAAAAGAGCTCTTTTCGCTGGCACGATAATGAGGGTGATTAATGACTAATTTATCCCCTTTCTTGTTTCATCTCACTCTTCAACTACTATTTAACCATGGCAAGAAATCGTTTCCAATAATTTTAGTCTCATAACATTTACTAAATATTGGTTTCTGATACTGCTATCAAAGATGTTTGGGTAATTTTAAATTTTGCTGGAGAAAATGATCATTCCCTCCCTCAATACAATCTCAATCAGCAGCTCATAACACAATAAATCTACTGATGTTTGGGATTGTGGCACTGGCATGAGAATAAATCTTACAGCTCATAATCGAAGTCAAATTTTATGACTGGGGGAAGAGGGTATATAAGAAATTATGCCATTCAGATTAGTTTTCATTTACGCAAATAATGTTACGGGATAAACATAATTCAGCCAGTTTGTTTGCCAAAGCTGGTGCTAAAATGACGTGGTCTATAATCTATAATGTAACCATATAACAAGACTCAAGCCAGCAAAGAGCAGTCAACACTGTTTACCAAATATGATACCCAGCTCAGCATATTTTCTTCAGCTCATTGCTGCAGTCAATGTCATACCTGACAAGTTCTCTGCCCCTTCCCTTATAGATCAGAACCATCTATTCGATGTTGATGTTGATGCAAATGTAGCATCTAACAAGTTTTTAGAAATTTTTAGAAGCTTTCAACCGCTTGAAAGAGAGAGAGAGATACACAAAGCAATTGTGTTTGTTCTTCATTATGGACGAGAAAAATTATAACACAAACACTGCGATAGATTGTTTAAGAATGTTGGGGTTTGGGATGAACAACCTCGATTCTCAAATAAAACACAAAAAGTTTTATGTAAATTGAGCTCCCAGTGCCACCACCATGAAATCCATAGCATCAGAACTGCCAGCCAACAAACAACTCAACAACATTTCTATCTTACAAGTTAAACAATCAATGAGTGAAATTCAAGGTGCCCCAGACAAATCAAAACATTTACTCATTTTAGCTGAACAACACTTCAAAATTTCCTCTCTAGTTTACAGCTGCAAGCTAAACCCATTGATACATAAGAAAAAGGAAACTGAAGATGCCAATAAGCAGGACGTAACAGAATTTTCATTTGTAATTGCAATTCTTACAACAAAAGAAATCTGGTCAGAATGAAATACTATTAAAAAAAAAAAAAATGGGGGGGGGGGGGGGGGGGGGGGGGGGGGGGGGGGGGGGGGGGGGGGGGGGGGGGGGGGGGGGGGGGGGGGGGGGGGGGGGGGGGGGGGGGGGGGGGGGGGGGGGGGGATCCTATGGTTTTGAAAGGTTTAAAAAAAAAACATTGGAGAGGTAATGTGGAATCGTTACCGATCACCACCATTGATGAACTAGAACACCATTCTGTCTGAGAGAAGTAAATAACTCCAAGCATTGCTCATATGTCTTCTCATACTTCGGACTCCTTTGTCCGGGACAGCATCTCTGCCACCTATTGTAATGGCATTCAAGAAAGACCTCATCTATCAAACATATCGCCCCAGTCTCAAACAACCTCGGGATCAAATCAAACTCAGTCCCTTCAACATCCATTTTCATAACCACAAAATCCTTATCCGTCACAGTGTTCTTCAACCAATCTGCAAAATCAAACCCCTGAATCCTATCCACTTCACCATCAAACCCACCATCTGATAACGACTGCACAGGCTGAATTCTCCCCATGCCCCTACCTTTAACCACCACTTCCTTATCCGGGTCATGATTAATTTCAAACGACAAAGTCTCATTCCTCACCCAAGCTGCATAGGGCAACAATTTCACCTTTTTCTTCACCTTATACTCTTCGTGAAAAGTCTTATCAGCCTCAATTGCATACACATCAAAGGTTTTGTTTTGTTTCGGATACTGCTTCTTAAACCAACTCCCTATACTAGAACCATAACTCCTAGCTCCCACATCAACATACACATATCTATTCTTGAAACTTATATCAGCCATTGATGGTAAATACTTTATATTCTTTATATTTCTCTTCATCGTAATCCATGGCTTCAATGGCTCCTCCATAATCAACGGCTCTGCTTTCCGGACAAATGCTTGCTTATAGCCCGGAACTGAGCACTTATTTGCGACATTGCCATCGGGTAAATTCTCCCGATGGCCAAGAATCAAATCACTCTCTTTCTTTAACACAATTTCTCTACTGTAAGGCAATGAAGAATCAAACCCATCAATATCACGTGACTTGACTAACTTGCAAGAATTGAATAAATCAAGAAACGAATTGAAACTATACTCATCTTTAGCCCTCACGTGGACCACAGCAAACCCTTCGGGTTTCAGCGTCCGTACGATCTCTGAGGCAAAATCCAACGGTTTGGATGCTTTCTCCAATCTGGCCCCACCGACAAAGACAAAATCAAACGTATTACCACCAAACGGTATCCGATGCCCCTCGCCCGAAATCACCAATGGCTTCGACGACTTTTTAAAAATTCCAATCGAGTCCTCAACGCCGATCTCTTTCAAAGCGAAAACGTCCTGGCCGTATTGCGTCTCAACGCACAAAGATTTCGCGTTTTGCGAGAGGTAGCCTTCGGAAATCAGATCTTGGAAAACGGACGAGTAGAAATTAACGGCCTTGATCCACTCTTTGCTGGTGTACATATCACGGCGGCTGGGACTCACAACATTAGATCGGACCGCTTTGTTGGCGGTTATCCCCGAAGCTCCGGTACCGGCGCCGATAGTAACGAGGTTGAAATTGTCCGGTAGTGAGAAGAAACAAAAGTCGCCGAGACTGCATGATTCGCCGGCGATTGTAACGACGTAAGCAAATCGGACGACTATGATTAAAACGCTGAATAAAAGCACCCGCACTAGAATATTCCTCAAAAAGCTCGGTTTTCCTACGGTGGGCTCCATCATCTTCTTGCTTCTTTTGATTTACGAATTTTTCTATTTTTTTCTCCTATAAAAAAATCAAAAAATCAAAACAAAAAAAGGAATATGAAGTGCATGGAAAGGGGAGGCGATTAGCGGGAGCAGAAGCGGGCGGAAGTGTGGTTGCCGCCGATGAGAGTTCTACAGAGGGAGAGCGAGGAGCAGATTGGGAGATTGAGAAATTTAGGAGAGGCAAAACGGAAAAGCATTTTGGTAATGCAAAAAACAAGGGATTGGGATTCTGTTACGGACGGGGCAAGGCCATGAATCATCAATATGATCAGCTCAAGTGAGTAGAGAGTGAAGAGTTTTTGACTGAGACTAGGCTTTCGTATTTTTTTTCTCTCCGTGGCGATAAGCTTCGACGAGGGCTTTGTAGGGAGAGGGGAACGCGGCAAGGTGACCGGATGAACCGGTTACACGCGGAATAAGAGAGGGGGAGGGAAGGGACGCTTGCTCCGTGGAAAGTGCGTGGGATGAGTTGGATTTTGGAGATGGATTTTGGTCATATTTACAATACTGCCATCCCACTTGCTTCCTTGGCAGTCTTTAGATTTCGGCGTGGATTATCTTCTAGTTGGGTCCCAATTTGATGAGTAAATAAAAACTCTAAACTTTTTATATTAATTAAAATTATTGTTAATAAACAAAAATATTTTTTTAAAAAAAATTGCTGCGGTTTAATAAAGTATTATCTCATTTAGGATTTAATTGCCTGTGATATGAAGAACTATTTAATAAAGTATTAACTATGAAATAATTAAATTTTGGATTTTGGAGTCTATTTTTGTAATAACAGCAATTGTATCATTGAAATTTGTACTTGAAATAAGCATGTTTATATGGAATTGTTTGTTAATAATTGCAAGAAAAGGGTCCGTTGGTTGAGTCTAAAGCCACAATTCTGCTTTTTTGCAAAAATTGGCGATTGTGGGTCCCCGTCTTCACGTTTTCGCTGTCCCAAATGACATTATTTGGTGCCCACCATATTCTACTTCATTTTCTACATTGGGTTAGTTCCACCACCGCTACATTAATGTAGTTTATTTTCTTTTGGAGAAAATACTTTATTGAGGGAAGTAATTTTCAAAAATATAATTTATTTTTGGAAAAACTTGGGGTCTGATTTTCTAAATCATAGTGTCTAAACATTGCTGTAGTTATAAAATTTACTAAATTTAATAAGGGTTAATTTTGTCCTGCCCCCAAATGTTTCAATATTTTTCGCCACGCACCCATATGTTTCGACAATGCTCACTCCACACCCAATTCCGTTAATTTGACCGTTATGTTTAACGGAGCTATTTGAAATTTAAGTAAATGTCCGAAATACCCCTTATCTTGAATTAGAGAAAAATAAAATGAGATAAAATGTTAATTTAATAATTAATGTTTATATTAAAAAATTTTATTTAAAGGTAATTAATAATAATTCTATCAATTAAATTATTAAATAAATTTAATTTATCATCATAAAATAATATTTAGGATATGAATTTTCAAATTTACCCTTTGACCGTTAGAATAAATGGTCAAAATAATGGATTTGGGTGTGGAGTGAGTATTGTTGAAACATTTGGGGACGCGGTAAAAAATGTTGAAACATTTGGGGGCAGGACAAAATTAACCCATTTAATAACAAAACAATTTATTGTTTGGCGACCATAATACAAGAGTTTAAAATTATAATATAAAAATTTTCAGCTCAACAACCACAAACTAACTGAAGAAGAATATATTTATAAAAATGAATCGAAGAAGTCAAATTCTCGGAACTGGAGGAAGAATCATTAAAACACAAACTGAAGGACGCTGCATATTAGTAAGTGTAGTGAAGTAATTGCAACTTCTAAATATGATTAAAGCGAGAGATTAATAATTAATTTAACACGGCAATATTTGACCCAATTGGATTGCATTAATGACCCGCGAGGAATTCTAGGGGCACCAAACATCATCTACCCACGAGCACGAGTCCTGTGGCTGTGGGCGCACCAAACGCCGGACTAGCCGTTAATTTACTTTCTGCACGACAGTTCAAAACAATTAAACAAAAGCCTGTGTAGGACACTGCTTTTAATTCACTTTGGCCGTATTTTGTTATTTGTTGTTTTCCTTTTCTTTTCTTTTTCTTTCTTTTTTTTTATAGACAGGGATGTAGTGTTGATCATATTGACTCCGCATACTTCCAGCTATAACATTTATTTTTTTTGAGAAATTTAAATATATTTCATTTAATATAAGTACAACATGTACGTATTTATTTTAAAAAATTATTATATAAGTGATAATTAATTTAATTCATACACATATATTATACATATGTTAAATGAGTGTTTAACCGCGTAGTCACTACTCGAAATCTCTCTCCATTTTTTATGTTTTAAATTTTGTTATAAATATTTAATTAATAATTTATATATATTTTTAAAATATTAATATCAAAATTTTATTGATATTTATAACTAAAAAATAATTAAAATTTTCTTTTTATGATGTTAATATGGTATAGCTTCCTTGCTTAATATTTAATTATTAACTTATATTTAAAAAAAAAAAAAAGGAACTTGGAAATTGGAATCACCTTGAGGGTGATTTATTGTGAAAGAAAATGGATGTTGCTTTGTCAGGAAATGTTGTAAAGTGACCGCTGACGCTGAGTATCAGGAGGTGTTCATAACTATGCCGTGGCTTGATTGGCAGTTGAAATGTGGTACAGTATGAACTGGAAAGACTCATTGCGTGGAATACATCTGCGAATCAATTTTTATTTGTTTTTCTTCTGAAATTAATCAATTTATTATTTTAATACTTAAATCTTGATCATTTTACTAATATTCTAATATTATATTCCAGTGAGGATAATGTAATTATGATTCTGGTTGGTTGGTTATTTCCAGGGTGTGCCACGTGAAGGGTCACAGATAAAACTCTAGAATTTTTAGTTCCGCCATGAGAGAAAGTGCCGAAGAACAAAAGAGCAAGGGCCCACTTTCAGTAATCCCAGCCGAATTCAACGGCCTTTTATGACCCGCTGCTTTTACAAAGCCGAACATAACTTACAATTTGTCCGACGTGGTGTCGATACTGTGGGGAGCATCCCATGATAATCTACATACGCTCTCCCACCTTGGCATATCAAAGTTAATTTCTTTTAAAAGGGGTATCAACGCGCTTGTTTCGTTTCCATTTTTCGGATTCCGTGAGTGTGCGTTAAGTTTCGTTTCTACGGCAGGCACTTGAGCAGGGATGGCCACCGGTTCGCATCGGTTTTGTTTCGTAATAAATTAAAATTTGTGATTCAGTTTGTCTTAAAATTTTCAAAAAATTTATTTAGTAATTTCTATTCAGTTCATTTCGGTATTAATCCATTCATTTTTTTAAGTTATAAAACACCTAATGGAATAGAAAAAAACCGAATTGAACCAAATTCTTTTAGGTCAGCATTTTGATAAAGTTCTTTGGAATATTATTATTTGTCCATCTAAATTCTTTTAGGTCAGCATTTGTTGAAAGTTACATTTTATCACTAAATGTTTATATTGTTATCACTTTACCACCATATTTATTTTTTAACGTTGTTATCACGCAGTTAAAAATTTGTTGATGTTGTAATGACATTTAAAGAATTTCATGTTAAATTCAAAACGCACCTTTCAACTGTGCAATAAATATTTTCTTTTGTTCACTGAAAGTTTTCTGACATATTAATTCAATATTAAGGTTTCTTGAAACCTATATTTTATCACTTAATATTTAGGCTATTATCATTTTACTGCCAAAATATCATAATGGTAAAAATTTTGCTGATTTCATAAGGACATTTAAGGAATTTCATGTTGAAACTATTAACACATTTGTTAAATGATGGAGGGTTAAACTTAGGGTGTTTGGCTTGCCATTGTAATGTTTGAAATGACTTAGGGTTATTGATAATATCAAAACTAAAGTGTTTGGCTTGTATTACTCGGAATTTGATACTTGAATACACAACAGCATGTTGATGTAATAAAAAAAAAGTAATTTTTTGTTTTAATATAATGGCTACTTTTCCAGCAGTAATTTCTCTTTTGTAATTTTTTTCTTTTCAAATAACAAAATCATCTTTACAATTTATTAAATACTTAGTTGTTTTTAACATTTGATGATAAAGTGATAACAGCTTAAATATTAGGTGGTATCATGTAGTTTTCAAGAAACCTTGATACTGAATTGATATGTCAGAAAAATTTAGGTGGAAAAATGATAAATTTCTCTGTTGTATTTTCTTTCTTTTTAAAGGAAAAAAAAATCATCTTTTATACTCTACGAGTACAATTGACTTTTAACTCATATTTTGTTAAATATTAACTTATTTTTAAAGAAATGATAGTAAAGTGATAACAATATAAATATATGGTGGTAAAACATAATTTTTACCAAAACTTGGGTTCCGCCTACGGTGCAACTGTGATACCGTGCCACAGTTGTATCTAGCTGTTGGATGCACTTAAATGAGTGGGGTTCACTAGTATCTAACTATGCAACTCTAGCAAGGTACCAGTTGCACCACATATTTTCCCCAAAACTTAATACTAATTTGGTATGTCAGAAAAATTCGTATAGGTAAATGATAATATTGAATGAGTTAAGGAAAGATCGTGGAACAAACAAAAGGAAAAATGGGGGCCTACTTTTGAGAATATTTTTGTTAAAAAGGGTTTAAAGAAATGGATAATAAATGAACAAAGGTCCCAAAATCAATTATGTAAATGATGACATTTGTCCTGCCTGTTAATATCATATCGTTTGGTCGTTAGCTTTAATTAATTTGTGAATTCCATAAAGGAAGAGTTCTTGACTTCGTTATTAGAATTCTGAATTATTTAATTTAATTTTACTTTCTTTTGAAAAAAAAACAGTGTTGATCGAGTATAATTAGGTTATAAAGTTCTCCTTAACAGTTTTCCTTTTCACATGCCTAAAATTAAAATATCAAATATAATTGCATATCGATGATAAATAAAAATATAAAAAATAATTGCATAGAGATTGTTTATAACCTTTGTTATATCACCATTCCTGTAATTTTTTTTCAAATGCCATTTTACATATATAAATAAAAATCAAATAATTATAGACCAAATAATGATGTAGGAAGCAATAGTGCTCACCTTACAATATCACATGACATTATTTGGTTAATTCATAGTGTAAAAGTTGTATACAAAAAGCCACATAATTGCGTCACCTATTCAGAGATTTACCTGATCATCTTCATTTTATCCCATCATTACATTAGCATATTTTGTTTTTGCATAGAATCATATATACTTAGATAATTTTAGGCTCATCAGTCTATTAGTGTATATTTGTATAAAAATTTACAACAATAAATGACCGAAACATATATTTTTCATAATTTGTAACTTTTGTTTCTTGATGCATAACATTAAGCCACTTTTACTGTTCACGTGAGGGGGATGTATCTTACATGCATGTAAGATAGAGATTGCCATATATATATAAACAATAGATTAGGCCACTTTTCAATATTCCTTTTTCCTTTCTAGATGGCCTGGCTTGAATGCATTGATATTTATTATTACTTTATGTCTAGATTATAATCGTTAATAAGATTTTAGAGAATCTTTTTTAAAGAAAAAAAATATATAATTAATAAAAGATTTAATGATTTAGTAGTCGTTGGGCTGTTGTGAAGTGAGTGTTGCTATTACGGGTGTTCAGAATCCAATCTGATCCGCTCAATCCGTCCGATCCGCTCAATCCGATCCGTATAAATCCGATCCGTGGATTGGTGGATTGGATATGGATTGAAAATTTAAAAATCCACAGTCGATGGATTGGGTATTGATTTACTTCTGTAAATCCGCAGAAATCCGTGAATCCGCAAAAAATATATATATATATATAATTAAAAAATTATTATAAATTTAATTCAAAAAAATTATAAATGTGACATAGTTACATAAGCACTATAACATATCTTAGCCATTACCCAATAATAATATAAAATAAAATAAATAATTAAATAATCAAATATACAAATATAACTTGTAAAAATTGTAAAACAAAATAAAAGCAAAGTCACACGCACTAGCAAAAGTAAAGTAACATAACGTCAAGTCACTAACAATTTGTAAAGTCACCCAAAAGTAAAGGAACATGTCATCAAGTCACCAACAATTTGCAAACAAAAAACCCTAAGCTTCCCTGCCGTCATACACACTAGCAACACTCAATACTGGTTGGATACACTCTCGACACGAATTTGAAGGACATCAGCCGCGCGATCCCAACGAGAGCAAGCCATCTTCTTTCCCAAGTCCATCGATCCACTTCACATTCATTGGTTCCAGCTGAACAATTTTACTATCACAACCTTCAAGATCGCCACCCGTACGGCTTCTCTTGGTTCCCATTGTGGATGGCTCAGTAATCACCAATTTTCGATAGGTGCAACAACCCTGGTGAAGGATCAGACTGTGTTTGGTTTCTGAAACTTCGCCATTTCAATTAATTGTGGCTTTATGTGAACAATTAATTTCGGTGTTATAGTAACGTATTATTGTAACTTTATTTGAACAATTAAGCTTGGTGTGTTATATTTTGAAACTTTGAACATATTATTGTAGCTTTATTTGAATAATTAGTCTCGATGTGTTATATTTTGAAACTTTAAATGTATTATTTTAACTTTATTTAAATAATTAATTTATTTAAATTTTATTCAATTTTAAATTTAATTGGTAGCAAAATTATTTTTATATTAGATTTTTTTTTATTAGTTGGAGAGAACTAAAAAATTTTAATTTGAAAACTAATGCGCAAAATGGTGGATTGGATATAGATTGAGTCAAATCCACATTCGATCCGCAGATGTATGGATTGGATTTGGATTGAATTTTATCAATCCGTGGATTGGATTAGATTGAAAAATTATAAACCGTAAAATTATGAATCGGATATGAATTGATGTTCAATCCGTAAAATCCGATCTGTGAACACCCCTAGTTGCTATGTTACAGTATAATGCGAGAACAATTATTAGGGTTTCTAATTTTGATGGCTAACATGCACATGCATCCAATTGCCAAACAAGAAGCAGCAGCAGAAGGAAATTGGAAAAGAGCACATGCCGTTAGTCAATAAAAAAACGACTTGTCATTTTGGGGTCGATGTAGATCAGCCACACGATTCGCACATTGGAGAGTATTGCTATAAAAAAAGCTTTAGAATAAAAGTGTTTTATTGTCAAAAACACATTTATAGTGTTTTTAATTTTTTTATCGAATCACTTAACGTGTTTTTAGCTCATTTTTTTTAAAATTCATTTATTTTTATTCAAGAGAGAAAAGAATTACAATGTATCAGGATTAAAGGCTGGTAAATCTTCCAACCATACCACTAATTAGTTAACCTTAAAGCATATTTAGCTAACTTATGAGTAGTACAATTTAAAAGCCGCGAATTATGCCAAAGATTTTCGAATTTACTATATCAAATTGAAAAAAAAATTGTTTGGCCCAAATATTAAGTCGTAGATAATAAGTAAAAATATAATAATAACATTTAAAATAAGTCTCAATAGACACTCTCATGATAAATGTAAACTAAGATAGAAGCCAAATGAACTTAAAAAATGAGCTAATAAATTGAAATAAAAATTTGAAAATAGATTTTTTCCTCAAATTTTTGGTAACAATAAGATAAAAAAAAAAGTAATGACTTAGAAATCTAGTTAATTAGAAAATTAAATAAGTTGGGGCGATATAATAAATGTGACACAGAATTTAACATAGTCTAATTACGTACACAAACATGAATTAATTGCTTTTGTTATTAAAACAAATACAATTTTTGTTATCATAATGTCTTTTCTTTCATGATTCTATTTACTCTTTTTGACTTTTCACATTTCTCGTTATAACATGAAGTAATTCTTCCATAAAGACAACTCGTATACAGCTATTTCCGAAAAATGTAGAAACACATTTGTATCATATCACATACTAAACTGTAAACTCTAGCTCAAATGACTAGAAGAAGAAGGTAAAATGGCAATTTATAGATTTGGTTTTTTGTTGGGGGGGAAGGGAAGTTAATTGTTTCTCATTAATTGCAAATTTATTGTAGCTACAACACAAACAATGTCACATCGAAAGAAAGAAACAGCCTTTCTGCTAATCACAAGTACCATTCAGAATCTAATATGAGCTGAGCAATTCTCGCAAAAAATTCTGAAAAATTAAATTGCTAAATGACACAACGAACGTTGTAAGGAAAGGAAAGGACCCAGAACTCTCTGTCTTTAATCTATTGTCCTAATAATAAAAAATACAACCCAGCCAGAGATCATCGTTGTAAGGAGTGGACCAAACCAAAGGGGGGGCCTCACTTTGATAACAACTCCTCAAATTGCCGGGCAGCGGAAAAATGATCTTGCCTTGCAAATGGTAATGTCAGAGAGATATTGACAGCAACCTGAGCTAAGGGACCCAAACCAGTAACCTGATCGAGAAGAACCAATGGATGATAGAAAAGATGGAACTTGTTATTAAATAATTTTTGTCCAGATCTAAACGGCATCCCCTCCGGCTGTGTGGATTTATAAAACGTTATAAACCTTGGGGGGGGGGGAAGGGAAGTTAATTGTTTCTCATTAATTGCAAATTTATTGTAGCTACAACACAAACAATGTCACATCGAAAGAAAGAAACAGCCTTTCTGCTAATCACAAGTACCATTCAGAATCTAATATGAGCTGAGCAATTCTCGCAAAAAATTCTGAAAAATTAAATTGCTAAATGACACAACGAACGTTGTAAGGAAAGGAAAGGACCCAGAACTCTCTGTCTTTAATCTATTGTCCTAATAATAAAAAATACAACCCAGCCAGAGATCATCGTTGTAAGGAGTGGACCAAACCAAAGGGGGGGCCTCACTTTGATAACAACTCCTCAAATTGCCGGGCAGCGGAAAAATGATCTTGCCTTGCAAATGGTAATGTCAGAGAGATATTGACAGCAACCTGAGCTAAGGGACCCAAACCAGTAACCTGATCGAGAAGAACCAATGGATGATAGAAAAGATGGAACTTGTTATTAAATAATTTTTGTCCAGATCTAAACGGCATCCCCTCCGGCTGTGTGGATTTATAAAACGTTATAAACCTCGAGTTAGAGGTGTAAAATGGACCGTGCCAATACTGCTGTGCCAACACGGTATCAGAGTTTTAATGTGCTTAAGAGTTAAGGTCCTGACGAAGATAAACTATTTGGTACATCAGATAATGTAAATATCGAGTGATTAATTAACTCATAAGTATAATCGAATTTAATATAACTTTTAGTTTTTTAAAATAAATGCACACACTGTATAATATCATGAGATTATTATTATATAACTGACGTAGTTACTCTGATATATTTTAAAATTTCTATCTCACATGTTACATATATGTTAAGCGGAATTGAATGGGATTTCGGTGATGACACAATCGGAGAAGGCAAATGGGTCGGGTTGTGTCGTCGATCTGAGTTTTAATAGTCAGCTTAAGAGATAAACCTAGATTTTGTTTTGTGTGAACCACATTGGCACAATACCAGGTATATTTCCACCATTTCCAGGACAATCAGCGTTTTGTTTTCCATTTGTTTTCTGTTCACCAGCTATTAATTTGTTTGTTATACATGTGATATTAAAAATATGTGGAACTATTTGTCACATAAGATAAATGGGCTGGGTTGCTCGTAAGCATTGATGATGGGCCTCTATCTCGGGCTTTCACTGGCAGGGTGGACATCAATCAAAGTCGGCCTTATAAACTACATTTAAGGGAAAATATGGATCTTATTAACCCAATTTACAATTTTTTCCGCATTGTAGTTTTACTATTGTATCCCAATCTTTCAACATATCTGATCATTCAATTGAATGATTGGTATATACATCGGCCCTTGGTGCAATCAAGTAGTTTGTATGACGATGATGACGATGATGTCACAATCCAGTAGCAGCTGGTCCAATTCCAATTTGTTGTTGCTGTTGTTGATGCCATTGTTATTGCCGTTGTTCCATTTGGTCCGATTTTGATTATTATTATTATTATTGATAAAAAAAGATTATAATTAATTAAAATATTAATGTTGTTGTTGTTGTTGTTGCTGCCGCTGCTATTATTATTATTATTATTATTATTAGAATAATAATAATAATCACAATAATTAAAATACAAAACAATAATTATGACTATGGTTAATTAAGACATTTTAGTATTTTAGAATAATTTAACTCATTCTAATTTCAATTTTAAAATGAAGTGAACACATCAATGGTAATACAACTCATTTTGATTCAGATTCCTACAATTAAAGTATAAATTTATTATGATTTCATTCCTAATTCCAATTTCCATTTAATAAATGCACTATTAATGTATAGTAGTCTTGATAGATTTCTAATTATAATATGTATATGTGTGTGTATCACTATTTGAAAAAAAAACAAAAAAAAGTTTATAATATCAACTTGCTTGGGCTATAATCAATCTTCTTATTCTCGTTTATTTATTTATTCTACAAGGTTCTTTAAAGGGGTAAGCTTACGTTACATTTTATGTAAGAAACATAACTGACATGACCATTTAATTGATGTAAGCGCAACATGTGTTAATTTGGGGCAGTAATAAAAAATTGTTGAAACCGGTTGGAAACCAGTTGCAAAATGGGTCAACGGTAAAGTCAATCCCATGCGTTTCTCATTACAGCCGGTTGAAGGTACGGCGGTAATCACTGAAAATTTTGAAAAGAAAGGAACATCTTTTTTTAAAGAGAAAACGTCGGGAGTTATTCACGAGATCGGAGAAGCCCTTCACGTGGGAGGAGGGCAAAAGGAGGAGGACAAACACAAGGGAGAGCACCATAGTGGGGACCACCACACTACTGATGTTCACCATCAGCAGCAACATCACGGCGGGGAACAAAGGGAGGGCGAACACAAGGAGGGCTTGGTGGACAAGATCAAGCAGAAGATCCCCGGTGCTCGCCGCCGCCCACAGTGAAGAGAAGAAAAATAAGAAGGAGAAGAAGGAGAAGAAGAAGCACGAGGACAGACACGAGAGCAGCAGTGACAACGATTAAATTAATTAACTTTAATGAGAGATGTGTGACGTATCATTGTCAGCATAATCATCCACCATCTTAGATCTATTCTATAATAAAAATTTGGTGTGTGTATGTGGTCACAGTATGAGCTTGCTGCTTTATTTTTAGGGTGTCTACTCAAGGTGGTGTTGTGTTTTAATTATTGCTTTTGCGAGACTCTGTTTTTAATTTACCCAGTCGGTGTGTAATTCGCCTTTTTTGTCAATGTAAATTTTGATTATCAATCATATGATAAGATTAGGTAAGGCCGCTCTTTGTTCTGCCCACAGTTTACCTACAACGGAAGCCAATCACTCGGGCACACACCTAATTACTGTACTTTCTGTCTTGAATTTTTAGGATTTTTGTCACTCATCATTTTCATCTAAAATTATCTTTACCGACTAACCCCTTAGCTTGTATTTTTCGACAACCGTTTTAGTAGGTTGCCATTCTTTTGTTTTTAAAAATGAATTTCCAACCAGTACCTGAACCTAATTTTACGTTATATTTCATCACAGCCGTTGAATATGCAAATTAAGGAATCCAACGATTCATTTTTTCGAAATGTTACTTCCATCAAATGTAAGTTAAGCGCTGCCTCTTTAAAGAAGCATACAGATTCATTCATCATTCTTGGTGAAAGCATCAAAGATCTAGAAGATGTTTCTCCCTACTTTAATATTATATTTTGAAGGTGACCCATTATGCGAAAACAAAGAAATTCTCATGCATCTCTGCCTTCGCTCTTATTTACTTGCTTCGCCCGTTCTCTATTGAAATTTGAAAGCACGACTTGTCGTTACAATAATTTTCAATCTAACGATGTGTCGTCCAGAAAAGTAACGATTTGCCGTCGGGTCGCTCAAAGTGAAGAAATACAATTATGTATTTTGATTATACATTAATAGGCTATGACAATCTGGTTCATGTCTTCATGATGAATAATTAGTAAAAATAGGTTGGCAGTGTCTCCGCGTTAAGCTTCCACTATTATTAATAAATTAAAGTATTAGTGGTCCATTATATATATATATATATATAATATCCAATTTTTGACGCTTAAAGTCATATGAACTTATATAAATAATGGATCATTAATACTTTAGCCGAGAAAATGGAGAACGCGTTAAGGTTTATCAAATAATAATTGCTCGTAATAATAATTTTTTGTTCAGTCGTGACTCATGATAATTACTTAGCGTTGAAAATGACCAATGTTTTAAACATTAATATATAAATATTTATGCATTCTTAAAAGATATCATAGATATATTAATAAATTAGAAGAATTCTTCCGCACAATGCATGAGCCTTAACATAATATGAATTGTGCAACAATATAATCACTATAAGATAAGAAATTTTTGTATATATTATTTTTTCCGAGAGATAAAAACCCGACAAATGAATTGCAATTTAAATATAGGGAGAAAATAGAACAAAAAATCGAACTTTATTATCGACATTTTACTAAAATAACGCCATTGGTCCACGTGTAGCCAGATAAATCTTAAGGCCGGCTTTGTTTCACTGCAAGACCGTATCAACTATGAAGTTAGTTACGAAGTTTGTGTCTCCGTGAAGACAAAGCTGAGTTGTCATGCCTTTTGGTGACAAATTTAGAAACCGAAACGAAATCACAAGGCTTCCTCTTTGCCTTCTTCAGTTTCTTCTGATCTTTGTCCAGACAATTTTTTTTTTTTTTACCATTCATTAAAATCCCATCTCAATCCACAAACATAAACACGGAACACACTTTCTCAGTTCCGACATTGTTGTTTCCTCGTACTGGGAGATGTCAGAAATGGAGGAGAAAAAAGGAGTGGAGTCACCACAATTCGAGACCCGAAGGGATGCGCCGACGGCTGACGTGGAGAACCAGACGCCGTCGTCGGGGTTCGGTGTCGCGGCGATTACAAGGCGATGGAAGAGGGAGGATTTGCTGAAGAGAGGGTCTCTGGCTTTGAGGGGATTGGCTATGGTATTTTCTCTGCTTGCTTTCATTGTCATGGCCAGTAACCGGCATGGTGATTGGAAAGATTTTGATAAATACGAAGAGTTCAGGTAAAAATTTTATTTTTGATTTTTCTCTTTTTAGATTTTCCCGTATTGTCTGATTTGATCAAATTTTGATCTTTTTTTTTTTGTTTTTGCAGATATGTTTTGGCGATAGCAATTCTTTCGACTCTCTATACTCTAGGGCAAGTTTTGCGTCATGTTCACGAGTTATCAACAGGCAGACAAATGATGCAGAAGCGAACCTCTGCATTAATTGACTTCTTTGGAGATCAGGTTTGAGTTTTTGCTTTACAGTTCAATTCTATTGCCTTGTCATGTTGCTTTTACTTGAAGAAAAAAAAAATTAATGGTTTTGATGCGTTAATCTCAAAGTTAACACACTTTTTGTAGTCAAGAAGAATAATTTGATCTTGAATTTTATTAAGTTTTTTTTTTCATATTTGCTGGGTTGATTTGATAGAATAGGGAGTATAGTTTTTTCTCAGGGAAAAATGATTGAGATATGGAAACTTTTCAGATAATTACAAATGTTAATCAGTTAGTTTAAAACCAACTTTAGGATAAGGTGGGCGAATTGGTAAAAGGGCAATTGCCATCTCCTTCATTTTTGCCTTTATATTTTGTGTTTGGCCAAATAGGCCTACCCTAAATTGAAGGGGGGTCCTGGTAGCATCTGGAACATCCGTAACAAGTTGGAATCTTTAGCAATACTATATTTTATGTCACAGTTGCAGCTTCGAATACAAGCTTTTATTCTCTAAGCTATATTGAATTTAAAGACTTGTCTTTGGGTTTTTTTGTGTGTCACGCAGATTATGTCTTATCTGTTGATATCATCAGCATCTTCGGCGGTTCCCATGACAAATAGGATGAGAGAGGGAGCTGATAATTTATTTACAGACTCCTTAGCGGCTTCCATTAGCATGCAGTTCTTAGCATTCCTAGCATTGGCATTTTCAGCACTCATTTCGGGGTATAAGTTATCATCTCAGTCTTACATCTAAGGGTGGCAATTTCGCTGGCAATGTTTTGTGCATCCATTGTTCATTTTTCACCTATAAACATATTTATCTAAGATTTCGAGTTTGTACAGAGAGCTGTTATCAGCGGAAAGCTCTTCTTGCTGTTCGTTTTTTTGGACTATTGTTTGTAACCAAAGTGACAAAGGAACGCACTTAGATGCTTTATTCTAATTGTGCAGTATTATATTTTGAAGTTCCTTTGATTTTCAGCTATGTTTTTCATTCAATTTTGTATGCTAAATCTTTCAATTGTAATGAGCATGTGTTGTGACTTAAACAACATAAAAAGTATCAGAAATCAGCTATTGGATACAAAAATGACACAAAAAGAAGAGAAAAAAATTCTAAGTGAGGCCGGTGGAACTGTCAAGTTCAGTGTGGCCTCGAACAAATGAATAAATACATGTAAGTCTACCTATCCGGGTCCCAAAATCTACAGAACATAAAAATTCATTGCTAATTGATAGAACTTGATGCACTCCCAAGTTAGCTATTTGAATTTAGGAATGATTCCAGGAATGAGTCATCCCGTGGCTCGTCTTTGGCTCTATTGAACAAATCATCTGATTGTTGAATCTGATTCATCATGTATGAACCTGTTGGCTTTGCAAATCCCGAGATTCCATAACTCCCTGTGCTCTGCAGCATTGCGGCTGTATATGGCGCTTGACTTCCTGATGATGATGGAAACCTAGTGTTGTTAAGGGAGTTAGAGTAATTTGATAAATTAGAATGACTAGCCATGGCAGTTACAGATGGCCTTATCGGCACAGGCACATTGCCGGTATTAGTATTAGGTAAAGGTCTAGTCAATGTATAGCCGCTACCACGAGCTGCTGGAACATCATGATTGTGTTTCCCTTCATAGGTTGTGATCACAGCTCTCATATCATGTGATGCTCGTTCTACATGTTTCCTTACCGGACATCCAGTAGTTGTACACTTGTAGTAGCTCCTACATATAATGAAAACTTGCAATAAGAAACCAAATTCATAACGGTTTCTGAAAAAATAAGGTGGTAAATAATAAAGAGTAATAATCACCTTGGATTAGGATTCCCTTTCACTACTTTCTGTCCATATTTCCTCCACCTGTATCCATCATCAAGTATGTCTATATCACTTGTTGTTTGAACTACAATTCTTGGCTCCCTCACAGTTCTGCTCCCGGTACCAATAACCCCCTCAATGTCATTTTCCCCCTTCCTGCAGAATCAAGAACCATTATAATCAGAACCCATATGCAAGCTCATCATACACAAATAGCACTTAATATTTGCGAAAGCTTACCATCTTTTAGCATCAGGTTCATTTTCATCATCATCTCCTATGGGATTACTCGTTGGTGATCCTTGCTCAACAAAATCGTCCTCTCCGAATGAGGTTGAAGACTCATTCTGCATAGAGAAAGAGTCTGTATGTGTGTTGCCTATCGGCCCGACAGACTGATCAGAAAGATCAGAATTGGCACATGTAGAGTGTTGCATTGATTGAGAAGATGATGATCTCCTAGTAGATGTAGGCTTGGGATGATTGTGACTCCCTTTATACACTATTTCAGTAATCTGTCCATCCAACGACCTCTCAACTTTTTTCTTCATCGGACAATCCGGGAAAGTACATTTGAAATAACTCCGGGGATTTTCGCTTCCTTTCACTTGCTTTTGCCCGTATTTTCTCCAATTATAACCATCTTCTGATCTTTTCTGCTCTCGTGTATATGCAGATGATTGATTGTAATGACCGTAATTACCAGATTGAGGAGCAGCATTGCTCTGAACATTTGTTTGATATGATGCCATATCTGAAGAGAAGCTTTCCATTGGGGCAAATTCTGATTTCACCCCTGGATTTTCTGTTGAAAAATCAGATTCCTTTGTGGGCTTATTGAAGTTCCATGGTTCTTGTTGCCTCTTAACTGATTCCTCCTGCTGAGATTAAATGATTGAAACTTATCAAATCAAAACTGACGATAAGAAATATATATGCATATAATGTATCTCAAAACTCTATTTGTACCAATAAGCGTTTTCTTTTATGAAATTTTCAAAATTTATTGAATGTTACCGTTTATTTAACTAGTAAAGTCCTGATACAATTCTATGTTTACAAAATAATATGATATTTTTTTTTAAATTTAAAAATTGAAATCATATATCATTTTAACAAACTATGTATGAGCCAAAATATCGCATAACTTTCATGCTATATACATAAAACTTGGAAGTCTAGAAGCTCTATGTGTTCCAAAGACGCTTGTTCAAATTTGTAAGCCAATTGAAAAAAAAGAAAAAAACAAAAGCGCTAGTGCTTAAATTATAAGCTTATTATGAGCAGTACAGAGGCTGACAAAAGGGTGCAAAAATGACAGGCACCAAGAGTTTTAAAAATAGCCTAAAACAGAAAGAAACTAAAAATGGACAAAAGAGAATCTGTTCCTAAAAGGCAAAGTTAAACAAGTAACAGCAATAAATATTTGAGGATGAAATATGAGCAAAAGAATGAAATGAACTGAAGTGTGTGTATAGTTTATACCACTGAAACAGAGTTGGAAGAAGGCCTTGTTTGGGTTTGAAAAGAGAAATCAAAGTAGTTATTCTCTTCCATCTTGGAGATATTTTGCTGATTGCTAATCCAGTTGAAGGCTTCAGTTGTTGGTGAAGCAAGAATCTAAACCCAAAAAACAAAAGAAAAGAAACCCATTATTACTATAATGACGATCATGCACATACATATATATGACATCATGTTTATATATAATTCATAATTAACTTGAGAAAAAAAAAACTTACGTTAGAGAAAAGAACAGGGGAGTCCAAGAGCGCACCGGGGCTTAAACCAGTAGGTGGGATCGATAAGAAAGAAGAAGGAGAAACAGGAGGAGGAGATAAGGGAAGTGAAGACGGTGAGAGTGATTTAAACTTTGGAATTTCAAGGCCAATTTGATGATCATAATTTGTATAATTAGTGAATCCCCAGCTACTAGTAATAGTTGAAGAAGAAGAAGAAGAAGTAGTATTAGCAGTAGTAGTTGTTCTGTTTTGGCTGAAACTGTCCATGCTGTTGTTCATAAAAAATGAAGAGGATGCCATCAAATGAAAGCTCAGCTTTCTTGTTTCCTTTTTGTCGAGAAGAAACAAGACGGCGTCTGGAAATTATAGACGAATTGAATTGTATTAGAATTTGGAGTCCAGTCTTTGTGGTAGCAGAGGAAAGAAAGAAATGAAGTTTATGATGGTCTGTGTTGTATTTTTTTTTAAGGTGACTTTGATGGTGGTGGTGTGTCTCCCATTAATAAGTTAAGGTGACTTTGAACAATCGCTTCTTCTCAGAAGCTTAAAAAGCCTTGTTTGACCGTGGAAAAAAATTATTCTTGGTCAAAGCTTGTGGGTTTGACTGGACTTGCCCAGCTTAGCTTAAGTTAGCCGTTTGATATTTTCTGAGTCGACTTAAACAGCTCCAGGCTAGATAGACACACCGATGTTTGCCACGTATACTCTTTTTTTTTAACCTTTGATTTAGATTTTTTATTTATTTATTTAGCTTCTAATAATTTTCTATCACGCATGTATTTGTAACAGATAATTGAATTTTAATTACAAATTTTTAAAATGTTAGCACAAAAAGCAAGTTAGCTTAAATTTTTATTTTTATTTTTTTGCCAAATATTTATTTTACCAAAAGTAACTAAAATTTTTAAAAAGATTGATTATCAAAGGCATTGGAAGTGCTTTAAATTTAATACCATAAAACTGAAAAATAATTAAGTATTTGAAATATGAATTTTTTTGTTGCAAGAATTTTGCAAATTATTCTGCTCCAAGGAATTAAAAGTTATTTATACAAATAATGTGAGATGACACAAATAATTCAAATAAAAATTTAACTAATAAAAAAATTTATTTGAATTGTGTGGTGTTTTCATCTCAGTAGTATTCCTACATTATATCAATGTTTACAAAATAGTTTGTCGAAAAAAAACTCGTAGTTTTAGCCATATTGTTTTTTTTATTAATTTAAAAAGCATTAGTAAGAAGAGCATTATCTAGAATCACACTCCAAGAACATGGGAACAAAAAAAATAAAAAAAAGAATGAAACAAAATGGTGAAACAAAAGATCCAAAATAATGAAATCTGTTTCAAATAAGCTAAGATTATATGTAAAGTAGTGTTTCTTTCAAAGATTATTTTAGAGTCTAAAGAGTGACTAGATCTCAATATATTTTCATCCGCAATAATCAAAATTTTTTATGAAAATACATACTTTTCACATAATAATCTATTTTACAAAAGCTACTAAGTAAACACAAATCTTTTTTGTAAACTACAACATTCATCTCATTTCCTTGAGACGTACCTTTAATTCCAAATTATCACTGTTTAATGTACATATTTATATATAGGGATAAACTTTAGGTGCAACAGTGGTACCGTGCCACATTTGCATCTAGCCGTTGGATGTTATTAGACCCCACTAATTTAATTGTATTTAACGGTTAGATATAATTATAACACGATACCATAATTACACCGTAACATGATCCTTATATATAGTATTATTATCCAATGATTGAGAAAAAAATTCAGTCAATAATATTGATTGACTAACTATATTGACCAATTCAAATGACATAAATTAGCCGCCAAGTCGCCAACGAAGAGAAATATTTTAAGGCTGTGGAGCTGGTGGCTGTAAGCCAAATCTTTTTCTGTTTTGTCTTTTTTTGGGCATGAAATGACATGGTCGCCCTCACTCTCTAATTCTGACACATCCTTACTGGCCGCGTAGTTCTAAAATCGATTTTTAAGTTATTTCCATTATTGACTTTGTCAACCAACTTATGTGTCCCTTCTATTTCAAGACTACGATGTCCGTAGGAACAGGAAAATTTAACTCAAATTTTTTAATTACTTATGATTTCTATTTGTGGATTCAAAAGTCAATGACAGTTTTATAAATTTTAAACTAATGATCAAGACTGCCACAATATTTACCCAAAAATTTTAAAGGACGAAAAAGTAATAAATATGAAGTACTTACTATCAGTTTAATTTAAGAGTAATGATACAGCCACAAACTCTTGTACAAACTTATTTTGTATAAACTGATGTGGCATGATAAGATTGGTTGAATTAAATATCACTTGGTCCACATGATGTATTTTTATTAATTTATATTTTTATTCTACCAATGAATTAATGCCACGTCAGTTTGTACAAAATAAATTTGTACAAGAATTTGTGGCTGTATCATTACTCTTAATTTAACCATTCTCTATGTCAAAAGATGCATGATGTCATCTTACCAATCCCACCTCCATTGCTTCTCTTGTACTCATCTTATCTTAATTTAAACTTCAAAACATGCGTACAGAATAAGTTATTAATCATATGTTTTGGGTGGTCTTTGGTAGGGGGTGTTTAGAATCTCATCCAATTCGTTCAATTCATCTGATCTATAAAAATTCAATCCGTGGATTGATAGATCAGATTGGATTGAAAATTTGATAATCCGTAATCGGTGGATTGGATATGAATCTACTTTTGTAAATCCATAAAAATTTGTAAATTCGTAAAAAAATATAAAAAGTATTTATTTACTTAAAAAATAAAATTTGTAAATGTGATATTAGTACTTATTAGTAAGTAAATAAGTGAAAATATAGTTAAATTAACATTATATTATATCTTATCCGATAATATATAAAAATAAATAAATATAGCTTCCTAAACAGTAAATTTTCATGTACTGATATAAATAAATGATATTTTTTTCTTTTTGGTATGTTATATTTTGAAACTTTAAATGTATTTTCTATCTTTATTTAAAAAATTAATTAATTTAAATCTTATTTGATTATAAATTTAATCGGTAGTAAAATTATTTTTATATTAATTTTTTTATTCAGTTAGTTTTTGAATTGGACATGAATTGAATGAAATCCACATCCAATCTGCAGATGTATGGATTGGATTTCACCAATTCGTGGATTAGATTAAATTAAAAATTTATAATCCGCAAAATCGTAAATTGAATATGGATTGATATCTAATTCGTAAAATTCGATCCGCGAGCACCCTAGCCTTTGGATGGAGTTTGATAGCATCAATCCACTAAATCTGGTTTTAGTTCTGCATGTGGGCATGATGAAATCTTTGCCTCCTCGAGGAAGAAACAAAATAGAGATCACATCAGATTCGCCAAGTTTTTTTTATCATCACAGTTTTCTTTTTTATTCCAACAGGGTAAAGAGAATTAAGATCATAAATTCAGAATGATGCACTTTCCAAGATTTTGTGAAGCTTCAATAATACACACTACACAACATAGCTCTCTTATCAAAAGGCTAAAACAATTCCCTCACCAAAGGTACGAGTAATTATTAGGAGACAGACCGAAAAATTCCGGTTTCCTGTCAACTTTGCTGGGTTTCTCAGCGCGGAATCTATATTTTGTATAGAATGTTGGAACGGGGTCGCGGTCTTATTCCTTCCTGGCAAGACCTTAAAAAATCTCTATGGCACCGTATCTTCTAACAGCAACTTCCAGCTCTTGGGATCCAGTTCAGCCTGTCAATTGCATTATAGAATCACTCAACAACAATTTTATAAGCAATTTTTCATTCAAAATTATTCTCTGTGCCTTAGCTTGCAGGTAGGTTTGTTTGCATGTTTGTCAACTTTTTGGTTAGATAATGTAAGCAAACCATGCAATTGATTAGATAAATAAATAATGAGCTTGCGATCCTCATAACAGATTCAAATACACGTACCTGAAATACCTTATTTCTCCACTGAAACACACAACCCCGTGCTTGCAAATGATCGATAAGAGGCTGCGGAAGCAACTGTTTAAAGGCTGCTTGGAGTTTTACTTTTGTTATCCCTCCACATGCCAACAAAGCAGCCGCTAGTCCATTCGGACTCAAGCCCTTCAAGTGCAAGATAGTCATGTTCTGTAGGCAGCTGATGCTTGCCAGGGACAAGAGCCCCACATCCGTAACTGAGGTATATGATAAATTAATCTGCAAGAAAAGTGTGAATCACAACAAGTGGTATGAACTTCCATTTTATGACATGTGGAAGTCACTGAAGAACAAAGAAGAAAGTAGCGGGAGTCTACCTGTCTGAGGTTTTGAGAGAAGTGAGCAAGTGGGAGCATTCCAACATCATTAATGTTGTGACACCACTTTATGTCTAGCTTGATTAGTTGTTTACATCCAACAGCAATTGCTGCCAGACCTAAAGATGTGATAAGAGGACATCCTCGAGATTCAAATGTGTTCAACCTCGAGCATTTCGACAAGGATAGCAAGGAACTATCAGTAATGTCTTTAAGGTAGGCTATATTGATCATCTCAAGGTTAGGGCAGCCACAAGCGATTGTCAAAATGCCTGAATCCGTTATTCCCACACATCTAATCAAAGTAACCACATTCAGATACAAATCAGTTCATGCAACATTAAGGCCAACACTGCTTTAATCAAACTAAGACTTAAAGCTTCGATTGATTATTCACAAAGAGAAACGAAACAGAGAAGCAGAAACAAACTTGCATTTTGCAGGTCACAAACCTGTACAAATCGAGCTCTTTGAGTTTCGAGCAGCACATGCCAACATGGGCAAGTCCCTCGTCAGTAATGTTTAGACAAATTCCTAGTTTCAAAACAGAGAGTTTGGAGCACCTAGAAATGGACTTCAGACCTGTATGGAGTAAAAGCATAAGCATGTCAAATTCATAAGTGGTTTTTATTCAAAAAACAGTAGAGTAAATGAAAAATATGAAACCTTCATCATCAATTTCGTTATCTGTCAGATCAAGCTCCTCAAGAAAACGGCATCGCTGTCCTATCAACACGAATGCTTCTCTAGGAACCAGGGTACAAGACTCCATCCTAAGAGAAGTCAGACCAGTGCATGAACTAGTAACGTGGGTGATGGAAACATCAGATATCTTGCGACAACACGTGATGTCTAGCTTCCTCAAGTCTCTGTGTTTTGTTGCAACATATGAGAGACCTTCGTCTGTCACTCCGTCGCACTTGCTTAAACTCAGCTCCTTCAGTGATACACACCAATCTCCAATGGCCTTCAGGCCAGCCCTGGTAACGACAGAACCATCTAATTTGATTGATTGCAACATGGAAAGCTTTTTTAAACCATTGGCAATAGAAAGAGTGACCTGATGATCAGAAATGGGAACTGTAAATTATAAGTTAAAAATGATAAACCTCAGTACATAAGAAGACAACAAAGTTGAGGTGCATACAGGAGAGCCATGTGCTAAGGTGAGTTGCTGTAAACCTCCAATACTACTTGTTAGAGAAGACAAGCCAAGGTGACTGATGTTTTGACAACTGGACATATCAAGCGCCTGTACAAATGCAAAATAGGCAGATTTTTTTTTAATTAAACACTTCAATACAGTCAACTTAATACTCAAACATATCCTTAGGTTGCTTTCAGTGGAATTAACATGGGTAATACATTCTCATACCCAAACATAATTCACTGAAAAATACACAACAAAACATTAACAAAAAAGCCACCTTATATAGCATATATAAACATGGTAAGCTCAATACAGTCAGCACCTTAAACTTTAAACACCAAAAGGCAAAAGGTAGGAAATATGTATGTCATGAGAAAATTCTTCAATTTTAAAAAAGCGGAGAAATATATCTATAATCATTACCTTTAATGACGTGCATCCATGTTTCAGGGCTGCCAGGCTGCAATCATCAATTCCAAAGCATCCTTCCAGAATCAAATCTTCAAGATGTTGTAATTTCAATATAGATGGCAAACACTTATTTGTAATCTGCACCTCAACGAAGCAGGAAAGAAAATTAATAAAAATTAAATTGAGCCCGTAAAATTTTGAAGTTTACACTTTTACAATAGATTGAACTCATTAAATACAATCAACCAGATCATTAACCCAAAAAAAAATGCCATGTAATTAATAATACTAGAAAACAGATAACAAAAGAGAAAATTACCGGCAAGTAAGAAAGATCCAAGCTTCGAATTTCCTTACACTTAACAGCAATCAAACCAACACCCAAATCACCAACACCTAAACACCACTTCAAGCTAATCAATTTCAAATTTTTACACCCCACAGCAATACAACCAACACCCATATCAGTAACCATCTTACATCTCCCCATCCACAGCTTCTCTAAATTCTTTGCCTCAGCCAAAGCCGCAGCCCCAGCATCCTTTAAACTCACGGCGTTTGAAATATCAATCTCCTTCAAATTCTTACAGCTCAACGTCAAACTCAGCAACCCAGAACTTGAAAAGCCCCAAGAACGTGAAAGATCAATAGATTGAAGTGTAAAGCTAGTGATTTTCGATATTGCAAATAAAGAATGGTCATTTATGCGTGGACAGAGACTGAGATCTAGATGGGTTGTGTTTGAATATCGAATGAGAACAGCCGGTAAGTGCTCTTGGCGAAGAGGCTTCAGTTTCTTGCGGTGCTTTGATTCTGTAATGTAAAACGATTTGCAAGCCAAAGAAAATGATTTTTTGTCGAAAGGGTTCGTATTAAGGCAATCCAATATTATAAAAACGATCTCTTCTGATAGAAGATCGAAAAGATTGATCTTTTCGGAGCACCTTTGCTTCTTCATGATTGAAAAAAAAAATTGAAAATTTGACAAGATTATCAAAGGAAATGTTACAATTTTTTTTTTCTTAGGCTTGTTTGATGAAGAGAAGTTAATGTGAAAATGGATTTTGTAGAATGAGATTTTTGCTGTTTTTTCTTTCTTTTTTTGAAGCTCAGAAGTAACCGTTAACAGAAAAATGGTGGGGTTTATTTTGGGCAAAAGGCAGTTGAAGTGATGAAGAAGAAGGACATTTTAGTTTACTGTTTTAGCCTTGCAAGTCGTTTTCAAAGAGTTGGTCAGGTTGTGTTCCTTTGATTCCTATGGACAATATTACCCCTTTATACTTTCAATTCTTTGCGCCTAGGTATATAATGAGATATTAGCATATAGATCTCTATATTTTAAAAAATCTCAAATAAAAATACATATGTTGGCTGTAATTTATCCATAATTTATTTATATAACTGAGTTTTGAATCGTATAGGCCTCTTATATATTTTCATTAATGGGTATTTAGCATACATATGGCTAAAAATTGTAATAGCACCTGTAAAATTTGAAAATATTTTATTTTAACTTTTAAAGTTAAGTATAAATTTATGAGAAAAGAAGATAATTTTTTTACTTTTAAAAAATGCCTAAAAAAACCTGTAAATTAAGAATTTCTATACACTTTATTCTAAATTCTAGGGCACAAAATTTATAATTTTTTCTTTTATCCCTAATGCCCAATTATCATAACTTAAATGTAGAAAATCACGTACAAAATATAAAGTATTTTTATTTATAATTATGTCAAAATAAGAGACCCAATGTTATTATTTCATAACTCTTGTAATATTGTATTTTGTCATTTTTCTTTCACTCAAGCCCTCGATTTGTCAGCGATATCGTTTCGTAAAACAATCACTATAAGGGCAAAAAATTCAAAAGAGTCAAGTTATCCCTATCAGATTTAGCATAAGAGCAGGGATCTGGAAGAAGAAAACTGGAAATTGTGTTCGTATCTGTAATTTTGTCAACACTCAGGGATCTAATCCTGTGGAAAAGTTGAAAGGCTTAAATGGTCATTTCAGACGTCAAGCATGTATCGTACGCGAAAGGACAGACGTAGAAGAAGGGAGTTGACGGGGCAGTTAGGTCATTTAATAAAAAGTCAATTGTCTCATCATAAAAACAGCTCATTTGGTGGAGGATTATGTGAGGAAGGACAGATTCAAGTGCAATCAGTACGAATCAAATTGACAAATATCCCCCATTTTTTTAATTAATGAAAAATAAATATAAAATAGCTGTGCCATAAAATTTAAAAAATTAAAAATAAAAAGAAATTATGGAAAGAAATCGGCCGTACTTATGCTGGCCTTGCATAGTACCAACCTTTCTCAGATATGAACGGAAAAATAAAATAAAGTTGTGATGTGGGAGAGGAAATCAAATAAAGTATAACAGAAGCTTTTTGACTTTTAGGTCAGGGAGGTCGTGACTCGTACAGGGCCTAAATGGACAAATATAGAGAGAGAAGCACTTTCCGTTCCAAAGTGCTTCTGACTTTTGCCCTCGGTTGGATGGTGGATTTATTATTCTCCTCGATTTTGTGGGGGGGGAAAATGATTCTTTGTGGGTGTACTAATGTGTCCTGTATTTTGCGGTTGTACTAAGGTGTCCTTGACCAGACACGAGGGGCCGTTTATTCGATCAGTAAATTTTTTTTTTTTTTCGAATAATACAATAATTTTGGGGTTTAAATTCTATTTGCTTTTTTACGCGGGTGAAAAGAGAAATTGATAATTATTTTGCAAAAAAATAATATTCTTTGAAAAAAGGCTTTTTAGTTAGAATGATACTAAATAATTGAGAATCGAATCGAACTCCGCTCTTGTTAAATTAAGACACTTTTGGTTTACAGTCAAAATATTTAGTTTTATTTCGGCTCGCGATGATGGTGTTTGGCCTCTCTGGCAGGGAATGTTCTTTTTTTTCAATCAAAGCTTAAGAATTGAGATTCGGACTTATCAAAGTCCACAAAAACTGATTACAATAAATAAAACAACTTTCAGGACGGCCTGGTAAGTACCCTGTCCGTACGCGGATCAGTTCTTTGGTTGACATTTGACGAGGAATATGAACTCAGTTAAGCTTTTGACAACTAACTACGGGTAGACAAACTCAATCCAATCCAACTTAATTCAATTAAATTTAGATTGTTGATTGAGTTGTAATAAATTGATTGGGTCAATTTGTTTAATTTAATTAATGATTGGGTTGAGTTGGATTCATGTTCATAGACTCATATAACTCAATCCCAATCCAACAATTATAACAAAATTAATATCAGTTGTAAACCTAAGTCTTTTTATTCTTTTATAAAAAAATAAGACTCTTTCCAATTTTCCCTAGTTTAACTGACATTGGTTGAATTCTCCAAATTCAAAATTAAGTAATTAAACCTAAATTTTAACTAAAAGTAAGTTGATAATTTTTTTATACCATCTTTATTTTTGTTGCCTTGTTAACTAATATAGGCTAGGTACAATAAACAAATTTTAATGCATGATAGAGAGTTAATGTGTTTTTTTCTATTTGAATCATTTGAAGTATGGAATGGTTTTTTTTCTTTATTTTTTTTTATTTTAATCAACTCGATCAACTTAATTCAACTCAACTTGATGATTAAAGGATTGGATTGGTTCCGACTGTACGTGTTTATTTAGTTTGATTGAATTGATTTTTCTTAACACAATTAATAGTGGGTTAGTTTTAATTTTCACTAATCCAATCCAACCCAACACATGCGTGCACATATGTGAGTGTCCTTTTTTCCACATAATATTCCTTCTCCCACAAACACCATTAGTTTTATTAATTCTATATAAGAAGTCAAGAGTCAATAAATTTGTAAAATATCACCTTAGTGAACGTAATAAACTAGTACGGACATACGCCTAATCCCGCATTAAAAAAAAGGATCACTTAATTCCAATTTTATTAAGTCTCCATCTAAGTCATACACCATCAACTTAATTTTCAATCCTAATAAATCTCAAAATTCAAAAAAGAAAATCATAAAGCAACATGCATTATGCATCCTCACCAGTAAGAGAAAACGGAAGGCATGGCAATTGGCACCGCCAGATGACACCTTCTCAAGATAAGGACTTTTTTGGTAGTTTAAGATGTTACTTGAAACAATAAAAATATTATAACCATTCAATATCTAGGGAAACAGATTTTTGCTGTGAAAGGTGTTATACACCATTCAATATCTAGGGAATTAGCACAGGTTATGGACAAGGATTTAGAGCTCAACTGATTTTGTGCTCAATATTGAATCAGTGGCCAGGATTTGAGTTTTTATTTCAAGCCCATGTCGTAATCAATGAACTAGCCTTACTACCCAGACAAGCAATCTTTCACATAAACTTATTTTCTTCGCAACTATCTTGTAACAGTTGCATACTTTCATGTATATGTTAATAAATGCTAATAGACAGATCTGATGTCTATCAGAACCCAAACCCAGGCCAGCAAATGCAAAATGTGGCACCTCCCTATCACGGCTTGGATCTTTAAATCACCTGATTATTCATTGAAGGGATGCTAATAGCTTGTCAAAATGAAAGAGGTGCTTCCTGATGCGGTATAGATGGAAAGTGTAGAGTATTGCAGCCAATGTTACTACAATAACAGATATCAAGATCAACTTCCAGAAATCCTGAAAAATTATGCGACAGCAGAACTTGTGAGGCCTAAAATATTAAATCTGAAAAACATCGAACATGATACAAGTGCTAGGTTGGGGCTTGGCTCCCTGGCCCCTGCAACATTATGGAGCATATTGCCCTCACATTCACCTATGTGAGAACTCCCGCATAAGACAGATGTTCTTTTTGAGTTTATCTGTATACTGTGAGACCTCAAAAGAATATATATGCACTATTGATATTGATAAATTGATCATCGACATTGAACTAATAGTAAATGCTAGAGGCTTACCTGTGGATTTGATATTATAATTCCCATGATATAAGCCATCAAGTCCAGAGTTGACTGAAGGGAGTTCTGAACACCTCCCACTACACAACGATCAGACTCAGGAACAAGATCCTATACAGGAAATTAAAGGAGACACCCACGAAAATTTTTAAAGTATTTGCAAGAATATTAAGGAAACTACTGTAATTCCTTGAAAAAAGTGCAGGAATAACTTTCCCTAGACTATTAAAAGGATGAACGCTTAAGATTTTATTATAAAAAAAATTCATCACTGGCTTAACCTAAGGGATTCTACCTGCATTTGCTGAATGACAGATAAATCAAACATCCACAATCCAAGCCGAGATGTTGCCACTCCAACCATCAGCATATAAGCAGCTACAAGGCTATTATGGATCCATATTGAAGCAACACATATCAGGAGGCAGAACCACTGAATGGGAAGCAGAAATACCAAATACAATTATAACATGTTCAATAAATATCTATTAAAGATATAACTATAGGGAAGTACGAAATGGATGGTGATGAAAATATTAGCATGTTAATCAATGAGCTGTAAAATGATATCCCAAAATGCATATTTTTTAAGGTTCTAATACCTGTGACCAGATAGACCAGAGTCCTGTTCTGAGAGTTGAAATTCGAGACTGTAAAATTGGGTACAGAACTGTCGCTGCTATTCCAACAGTTGCACTGATTCCCCGTGCTATTCCAATAATGTATGTGGGTATACCTTCCCATTCTAATGTAGCTGTCATCAAAGTTCCGAAGCTGAAAGAACAATGCTTATGAATTACTTGACAGAGTCAGGAACTAGTCATCTATTGCCAATAAAAAATACAATACGGAAAGGGCAGTAGAGGTTTTTCATGTCTCAAGGCATATTGGTAGAAACTGAGGAAATCCACTGTCAGAGACTGGTGCATATAAGTAAATCATGCTAAAAGAAAACTAAATTTGATTGTATATCTTATTACTTGTTCATGAAGCAAATTGCATTAGATTGTTAATTACCTGAGGACTGTGAAAAATAGCAGGGCAAGGGAAACTCCAGGGAGTACAACTTCTTGCTTTAAATAGACTTGCCATGCCCCAACACAAGGGGCATTTGAAATCCAATCAATTATTTTCCTTCTCCACCTTTTTTCTGCCAATTCTGCACTGTTTTCATCATGAGAAAGCAAGCTCTCTCTTTCTCGAGGCGTGGATGTGCTCCATTCCATATCAATTGGCATACTCCTCCTGATCCTCCTCTGTCTGCTTTCAGCTAAAGCTGGAATTCCCTTATAAACAGACATAAAGAGCCAATATTCCACCCAAACAGTGGCCGTAGCCCATATGGCTAAAGTCATAGCAGATGCTTGTAGTGATACAAAGCTGATAATGAAACCGGTTATAGCAGGAGCTAGTAACTTGCAGGTTAAATCAATTCGTCTAATAATCGAATTCATCTTTGTCAATACTTCTGGAGGATGACCTTCCGATATCACCACCACCCTGTGCTTTCAAAATACGAGAAACGACATTAGCATTGTTGAAATCTGAAGACAGTATCCTTTCTCATTAATAGAATTGTGATTACCATTCTCTTTCAATCAAGATGGTACCAGCAAGAGTGGATATCACACCGACAGCTCCAGAAATATTGGTTAGTATCACCAAGAAGACAAATGCTATGAAGTTTGTGGACTTTAAACTTGAGAAGAACAATAATGTAATCACCGAAACTCCAGCAACAATAAAGGAGAGATTCTGGGTTGCCAACCAAATTCGAAGCACCTGCCCATATATATAAATTAAAATTGTGAAACTCTTATCAATAGATTAAATTTTATCATCAAGAGAAAACTAGTAGCAAGCAAAATATTGTTAGAATAGGGAAGTGTTTGATGAATTAAACTCTCTGCTGGATGAAATGTCTCAATGAAAAATCCAGGTATGACTACAACAACAGCTAACTGTTCAGCAAGCACTGACTTGGATGATGACTCAGCAAAAGATGGTGACTCATAAGGATATCAGCAGCCTCTAAGGAACTCTCTAGAGAGCTCATGGATAAGAATGACAAATTACATAAATGTACTATGTCCTTTGCGAAGGATAGTGAATGATGTCCATTAGATAGAATTAAGGATAACCTTTAGATTAACATTAAAGCTGTGATTGTACTGAGCATTTCTTGGAAAACAAGAATTCATTTTATATACACTGAGATGGTGAATATAATAGAACTTATGCTGTCTTTCTCTCTTTGTGTTTACATCTTTTAGTTCTTGTTATATTATCTTTTTCAACTAACATTATTCAACTCATGCTCTATTTTTTTCATTTTCTACCAAGTTCCATCTTGGACTTGGTGATGAACACCAAATGACTTTAGTCAGTCAACTCAAGAATTTTCACACACACCAAATGAATCTAAAATTGAGCAAACAAACCTTCATATAGGTCAATTTGTCCACCCAATGACCAACAATGGGACCAAACAAAGCAATGGAGGCAGATTCAACAGCGCCATAAATAGCAGCAAAGAGTAAAGAGTCAGGCCACACACTGATCATATACAAACCAACAGAGAATTCCCACATTCTGCAAACACCAAAACAGTTAATTCCCATTCCATCAACCATTAAAATTATGATGGATTTTTCTTATATAATAGAAAGAAAATGACAGATCCAAACAAATCCCTAAAGCAAGCAAGTACAAAGAATACTGTTAACCAAACCTGGCACCCCATCTTGCTAAGAAGTGAGCGACGTACAAATATGTGGTCAGAAATGAAGTGTTAGCTGGTTGTTCTTGAACAATGAGTGGCTCACTCTCCATTTTCAGTCACTTAATGTTCTTCTTGGTCATAATTTGTTCTGATCTTGATGATTGTATGGAACATGCATCAATCATCAGCATCAGCATCAGCATCAGCACCGGGGCATGTGGGAGAACGTAGTTGGTGAGTGTTACGTGGTGCAGTTATTATGTGTCCGTTGCCACTTGCCACTAAGATATTGCTGCAAGTTGCTGAGGCACTTGTGTTTGTTTTGACCTTCTCTGACCAAAAATAGTATACTAAGTGGGCTCGTATCAAGTGAATCGTAAAGACATCTGGTTCTGGTACTCTCTTTCCTTAAACAAAAGAGTACAAACAAACACATCAGTTTAAGGAGGATGCGTCAGATTCCCCTTTGTTCTTTATGTAGATAGCAAAAAAAATAGCAAGTTCCTCTTTCTGGAATTAATTTGTCATCAAGAGTCATATTCCCCATTTTGCCAACATTTATGGTGCATTTAATTTATGAGAATGAAAATGAGGTGGAATGAAAATGAGTTGAGAATGAGAATGGGCTGAAATGTGAATGATGTATGAGAATAAGGAATGAGAATGACATTTTAATATTTATTTAGCAAAAATAAATGAGAATGAGAATGTGATTGAATGCAATTGATGTGTTTACTTGGCAAAATAAATGAAAATAAGGAATGATAATGAAAATTAATTTACCAAAATACCCATAGTATTAATAATTAATAAAAATAATTAATTTATCATTAGTAACAATATTATCATTATTGTTGTTGGTGTTGTTGTTGTTGTTGTTATTATTATTATTAAAAATATTAATTATTATTTTTATTATTTTTAATAATAATAATAATTAATAATAACTAAAATAATAAAGTTAATAATTTATTATTTTAGTTATTGTTAATATTATTTTTATTAATATCATCATTATTAACATTTATTATTATTATTATTATTATTATTATTATATTAATTATTAATTATTGTTATTATTATTTTTAATAATAATAATAATAACAACAACAACAACAATAATAATGATAAACTAATTATTTTTATTAATTATTATTTTATCATTATTTTTATTGTTAATAATAATAATAATTAATAATAACTAAAATAATACAGTTAATAAAATTTAATAATAATAATTGTTATTATTAATGACATTTAAAATAATAAAATTAATTGTGATTTGAATGAGGGTAATTTAGGAAATATGAAAAAAGTAGAGAGATACAAAAGTAAGTATATATTTCACTCTCATTCCTTCATTTTTATTCTTAACCCCCCATGGAAATGAGATTCTCATTACTTATTTCCAAATTGTGTGGGACCCACACAATTTATTCTCATTCTCAAAAGTAAACATAAGTTTCATTCACATTCATTCATTTTCATTCCCTATTCTATGAAGTAAACACATCATTAAAACATTCATCACAAATTATTTGGCAATCGGGATGTTCATTAAAAAATAATACAATAAATTATCTTAAAAATCACAAAAAAAGAGAATAAAATTCCTAAAATTTAGTAAAATGGTCATGAAAACGGAGTATTTTTAGAATGGCCATATAAATCATATTTTAGATAATTATGTTGTTTCACTTAATCTTATTTTTATTTTATTTGGGTATAACTAATAAAAAATTTTTTTATGACTATTTATAAAATAAAAAAATTATATGACCATTTTTTCAGGCCATAGGACGTCGCTACACTTAATATGAAAACTATACCATCACTTGATAAGCTTACCACTTTATTTTGGATGATTTTTTCTTTTTAAGATATCGTTTGGGATATAAAATATTATTTGATAGATACATATTTTTCGTATTTTTCAGGTTGAAATTCCCATTCCCAATACATTGATGGTGTGTTTACTTCCACGATTATGAAATTGGAATCATTGACGGTATTTACTTCGTAAAATGGAGGCAGAAATTGGAATTAGAATCAAAATCGCGTGAGTCACATGAATTTGGGAATGAGGAATGGGAGATTGATTCCCAAGGGAGGTGATGGGAATCAATCTCTCATCCCCAAGATTGACAATTTTGCCCCTCCATAAAATAAAAAATACCCATTATGTCCTCAATTAAAAATAATTATAATTAATTAATATAATTATTCTAATTGACTAATATAAGTATTCTAATTATTAATGTATTTTGAATTTTTTATTATTGTTATTCTTATTATTGTTATTAATGATAAAAAATTTACAATTAATTAATATACTAATATATTATTAACAGTAATTAATAATAATAAATTTTAAATAAATAATCACAATAATTAAAATACAAAACAATAATTATGATAATAGTTCATTAAGTGCTTTTTAGTAATTTATTATAATATAACCCATTTTGATTATGATTCCGATTCCGATTCTGTGAAAAAATAAGCACATTAATGGTAATTCAACTCATTATGATTTCAATTCTTATAGTAAATAATTTATTCTTATTTTCATTCATCATTCCCATTCTAACTCATTCTTATTCCTACCCATTCTAATTTCAGACAATTCCAATTCCAAATCCAAATTAGTAAATACACCATGAGTCTAAAATAAATACTTATTCCAATTTTAGACCATTCCAATTCCAACTTAGTAAACCCACCGTTAGTCCAAAATAAATAAGCGGAATTGCCAAAACCTCTTTGTCCCTCGCAGAACCGTAAACAGAGAGCAAATCGGCCATAGCGCGCTTTACGAAATGAGAGCCCAATACGCCCAAATAAAGAAACAGAGATATGGGCCCAAACCAAAAGAGAATCGCGGACTTTTGCTAATTAAACAAGAACCAACTGAATCTTTAAGCAACAAATACCAGCATTTAATCAATCACGGCGTCCCTGTAATCCATGCGAGCCAATTCATTATAATTATTTTTATGTAATTCATTTGCATGCTTATAGATTATGAGTTGACAGCCACAAGAATCTTTATTTTTTATCATTATTTTTTTTAATGGAAGAATATTTATATGCTGGTATCTAACTATGTCACTCAAAAGCAAGCACTGCTCAAAATTAAAATGGCTTATGTCAATCCAAAAAAAAAAAAACTAATGAATAAAAACATCACAACAGTCTAAATAAGATCCATCAAGGATTCAAACCAAACTCAAATCTATTGGCTATTGCCAATTAGCTTTAACCTTCAGAGTTGAGAGCACAGAGACATTTCTCATTAATAGAAGAGCAAAGACAGCTAAAAGCCTAAAACAAGCAGGCATCACAAACTACTAACCGGCAATTTGTTGAGGATCAAATGTAGTCCTTGAAACACAGCTATTTCGCCACTCACTATTCATGATCTTGAAAAATATAATGAACAAATAGTATTTCAAAAATTTAAATCGACAATGTATTCTTGCCTGTAAAACTGTAACTATACTTGTTTATATGATGAACAAATCGCTTACAAAGTTACAAGTGGTAAAAACAAACCAACCAAAGAGGTTAAGAAAAAAGAATGTTACAGGCGTGTTTGAGGTGGTGAAGAAGTGGCAGCCCTACAAAAAAACAAGAAACACAGCAATCAGTATACATACATAGTAATATAAAAGCACAAGGTAGCAAAAAAATACATGCCGCTATAGGGAATACAATGTTCATCATTTGCCAAGGCATTAATGTTATTGCAAGTGAGATGCAGCACAACTGCAGAACACTCTCAATAGAGAGTCATACTGGAACTTGACTCATTCAAGGGCCATGTCCCCATTACAGATTATTGAAACTTAACTTTGTTTCAATGAGTTGTTCAATCACTTCATGCCTGCACTAATTCAGCTTGTTACCATCTTTTAAACCATGTTCAGTATGGTGACGGTTTTCATCTCAGGCAACTGAACATTTTATATGCTACAAATATTGCTTGCTAGAAGCCAAAAGCACTGGAATAAAAAATGACAGAAAAATTTCAACTATGATCAGGCAGGATGAACTAAGCAAGCAGGTATAAATATCTTATGAAATAAGATAATAAAATGATAGCTGAAGGTGCTTATGAATGCAATGGTTCATACTGTCCACTTTATTCAACAGGTAATTTTAGCAATTCATTTCTCTAATGAATCAATGAAAAAGAGATATATGTTACAAAAGACGGAAAATATATAAGGAAAGTGCAGGCATATAATTTAAGTAGCAACTAGAGATTATCCTCTAAATGAAACAACATTGAAGGCAATGTATACAAAATTTCAAGAGACAAAAGAAAAAGACACCTTTTCCTCTACTACATGATTAGGATTAGTTTTTTAAATATTAATAGAGTGTCAGCCTAAATGAATATAAACTTACCAATATTTAGAATATAATCATTTTCTTCTTAGCCATGCCAGTCAGTTCGCACACCTTAAAAAGATAACGGAAATTAGAATCTCTTGGAACAATAATACTCACAAGGCTAGTTTACCACATGCAATTACTTGCTGCCTTGACCATGTTAGATATTCTAAAATCCCATCGTATCCTATAAACTCAAAAACATTAATTACATATCACATTGGCTAGCAACACCTAATAAGCTTCCCATCAGAAGCATCACAGATCCTAATACAATAAAGAAGACAAAAGCCCTCAGAATAGCACAAACACTATCACCATCAACCAACAGTTCATTTCTGTTTCCTGTCTGTTTTGAGTTTTCAAATGGTCAGAAAATTTGATTTTCCTGAGTAAATGTGTTGGCTAGAAATCCCTGAGCTACAAAAGAATGGTGGGAAAAATAATGTACAGGTTTTCCCTGTAGGTTCTGTTAAAAACTGTCCAGCAAACACAGAAGAATTGTGGGAAATTGAAATATATAACATTTTGGTCATTCACCAAGTTGTCGATGATGTTTATCCCAACTGCCCTCAACTGATCGTCTTATTCAGTCCACTATGGATGAATCGCATCCTTTCAGTCTTACTGGTCCTTCGAAGCATACCAAACACTACATAAGAAGAGTCATCCAATCTGTATTTTAACTGATCTATCAAATGGGTTCTAAGATTATGGTAATGACAATTTGTACGAGGGTGCGTGCACTGAAAAAGAAAGTGTAGCAATTCAAATTTCCACTAGTCAGTTGACTTAAGAAGAGCTTGAATAGCCTTAAAAGGAAAGTGAATTGTCCAATTTAATAAATTTCAAAATATCAGTGAACTCCATAATCTCACACATAGCTTGCCTTAAATAACAACAAAAGATAATCATAAACTATAACGCAACACAACCAGCTAAAACCTAAAAGCGTAGATGCCCAAACTCTTCATGAGTTTCAGGATTCAGGCTACCAAATAAAAAACAGGCGCAAGAAACAAAATAAAAAGTTAACAGACAGTAACTCACTTTCAATTGTTTGAGCAAGAAGCCTAATTTGGTCATTTTTAAGATTCTTCTTTCATTTCATCTGAATCCGAATCACTCGCGTTATAACCTAATAAAGATGCAGCAAAGCCAAACAAGTGCCAGATCAATTAACCACAATACGAGGACATGCTAAAGATAATAAAAATGCATAAAGAATAAGAATATATGTCAACCTGGATGCTTTTCACCAACTTTCCAAACTGAGGATCGAGTCCTTGATGCTCTTGAAATCCAGATTCTTCCCTGTAATCGCAACAATTATAAACATAAGCAACATAAATAAAACAGAAAAACCTGCAAAATGGACATCACAAAAGTAAGCTCTAACGTTTCGCTAAGGCTAACCGATGCAGTGCAGCAGAGAATGTTACCAAGCACCCACTCACTTATACTCAATAGTCAGTGATTTCATTCGATTAGCTATAGTTGGTCAAACAAATTCAACCCCAGTGACATTTTAAAACACTTACATGATATTCTTCACTACCAGAAACCCCCCAAATAAAAAACACAAGAGCTTCATTTAAACCACAAGAGAAAAGAAAAAGAAAACCTTCTGGGCATCTCTGGCAACACCATAGCCGCTAAAGTACATCTGACCCACCAGCACTTGCATATTGATATCACCACCTTTGGCTTCTTTAAGGGTGTCCCTAAACCACCGCTTCACGCAATCAGATACAACTTCTGATAAGGGCACGCGCGTCGTTTCACTGCTGCTGCTGTTATCAGAAACGCTACTGCTGCCAGCGCCCTCCATCTTCTTCAAGTTGCAATCTTTTGCTTGAACTTCAGTTGTCGATCGTGTTTCGGATGTGGGGTTTGTTTGTTTCGCTGTCTTGTTAAGAAATTTTGTGAGTTTTTATTCTGGTTTTGTTATTGGGGAACGATTTTCCCGTAAAAAAGTTTCTGAGCTTGAATGCCGGTCTATTTAATTCTTTTTGGCCTTTTTCTTATTTATTTATTAAAAATATTTTTTTTATGTCAGATAAAGAAATGCGTTCAAATCCGAAAGAGAAGCCGGAGAATTTAGAAGGGTTTACAAGTTGAGTGGAAAGAAAAAGACCTCGCAATTTGCTAATGAGAGTCGTCAGTAAAACGACGTCGTTGCCCGCACTTGAGGTCCTTAGTTCCGGGCTACCATTGACCTTTCTCTTTTGCTCTTGCCGGTGGCTGCTTTTTAATTATATAATTTATATTTTCACATAATTACAAAAGTGCAGATAATAAAATCTTACTTAGTAAGTAAGCATTCAACGAGAAATGCTTATATAGACATGACAAAATCGATCTTAGTAAGTAAGCATTCAAAACTGCATAACTGAGTAGACATGACAAAGCAGCTCTTAAGTTTGCCAGATTGTCAAAGTGTGTTAATGCTTTCACTTGTTTTTCCGCATTCGTTGGTTTGTACGTTGAGCTTCTAATGACAACATTAGGATGATAATTTTAAGCAGTTGAGCATCAGCCAGTTCAAAGTGCCGTAACCGACTCTACCCACTTCCATTTCTTTTATAATTTTTAGGTTGAAACTCATTCCAAGTTCAATAATAATATTAAAAACTAAAATAACAATTCGTTCTAAAACACGAGTCAATGACAAGCTTCTTTGAGAAAAATTAGCTTATAATAAATCAACTATGCTTTGATTTCACCAAAAATCTTTACATGAACATGAACCTTCGATAAAACAATGGAATCGGTTATTATCTCTAACAATTATCTCTCTACCTGTGATCTTTGAAATGAGTTTAATGGCTTCATGGCAATCACCACATACTCGAAGGTTTTTTGCTATTCGAATTACATCTTTTCGAGCAGTGGTGATGAGACCAAATGCGAGGGCCAGTTTCTCACTGTGACAAGCAAGAAAATACTGCTTCTCTTCCTCTTCTATATCGAACAGCACATGGTCAGTTGTAGGAACAAAACCAGCTGCTTTCAGTTTTGTTGCTAACTCATCAAGCTTTGAATATATTTTCTCAGATAGGGGATGGGAATTATCGCCCACAAGGAATTCATGAACAACACCATCTACTTCAACCCAGCTGCATCCGCGTATCTTTTGGATCCCTTTGTCACCCATCATTGACCGAATTTTTGCTGCGTCATTCCATTTATGACTGGCGGAATATATGTTTGATAGGAGAACATAGTTTCCAGAGTTCCATGGTTCTAATGCAATCAACTGGTTTAGTACATGCTCAGCCAAGTCAGTCTTCTTGTGCAATCTACATCCCGCCAGCAAGGCTCCCCAAACAATGGCATTAGGCTCCATTGGCATACTTTTGATCAACTCATGGGCTTCATCTAACTGACCTGATCGACCAAGAAGATCCACCATACATCCATAATGCTCAATCATAGGAGTCAAGGAAAAGACACGACTCATGCTATTGAAAAACTGACGACCCTCGTCAACAAGACCAGCATGGGTACACCCACAAAGCAAGCCAACAAATGTGTTACCATTAGGTTGAATCCCACATTTCTCTAGTTGACCAAAAACCCCAAATGCAACTTTTACATATCCATTCATTGAAAGCCCAGATACGACAGCATTCCAAACCACTTGATCCTTATCCTTCATCTCTCTAAAGACTTTGCATGCTTGAGCCATTCTCCCACATTTTGCATACATATCAATCAAGGTGGTACCCAGCACAGGATTCGATAGAAACTCATTTCTCTCCATGAAACTGCTAGCCCAAACTCCCAATTCTAATGCCCCTAAACTTCCACAAGCAGAAAGAACTCCGACCATAGTATAATGATCAGGTTTCAGATTCTCTCTCTGCATGTTATAGAACATATCCAAAGCTTCTTTCGGAAATCCATTTGATGCATAACCCTGAATCATGCTGCTCCAAGAAACTATATCCTTCTCAGGCATCTGATCAAAGACACGTCGTGCTTTCTCCATGTTTCCGCACTTTGCATACAAGTCCACCAAAGAGGTAGCTACAAACACATTCCTTCCCATACCAGCTTCGTTAACATATCCATGAATCCATTTTGCAGTGCTCAAATCCCCTAACTGAGTACACGCAGTCAAAACTCTAACAATGCTAAAACTATCAGGTTTCAAACCCCTATGCAATAACCTTCTGAACATATTAATAGCCTCTTCCAAATTCCCTTCATTAATGTACCCACTAATAATCGCAGTCCACGAAACAACATTCTTGTCAGGAATATCATCAAACACTTTAAGCGCGTCAGCTAAGTACCCGCAATGAACATACAAATTAAGCAAACTGGTTTTAACAAACTCATCGCAATCAAGACCCGCTTTAACGATAAGGGAATGAATCCTTACACCCAACTGGAAATCATGTTCTCTCGCGCAAGCCTTTAAGACGAAAGGGAAAGTGAAATTAGTGGGCAAGAATCCCTCATTGCGCATAGAATTGTAAAATTCAATGGCGTGTTGAAAGCAATCGTTAGAAACAAAACCTCGAATCATAGTATTGTATAGAAAAATATTGGGTTCTTTGGTTTGACTAAAGATGAGATGAGTGTAGTTTGTTTGACCAAAATGGAAGCAGGAGCGCAAGAGCAAGTTGAGAAGATAGCCGTCTTGATCGAGGCCGACGCGGAGGAGGATAGCATGCACATACTTGAGTTGTTTGATGGAGTTGAAGCCTTGAAGCAGGCGGTTCTTGATCTCCCGAGCCGTTGCAAATGCGGGAGACGTCGTGTTTGTCAAAACGGTCATCGCCTGTTTCCCGCCAATATCACATTCAGATTATAGCTTTGTATTTGTTTACGCGAGTCAATTTACCATCACATGAGAGATTATTGAGGGAACCAGATAAAGAGGAGGAGGCATAGAAAAACAAAAACTCCAATTAGCTCATTAATGCACTTGTTTTATGCGTCACTGATGCCATTATTGCATGTTTCCCTCTACTTATCTCTATGGAGTGGACTCACAAAGTCACAATCGACCAATGCTTGCCTTTGTGTAACAGTGATTCTTCATGATCTTTGTATCCCGCCCTTGAAGACATAGAATTTCAGTGGGCTACCATATATTCGTATTTCTGAAAGTAAATCATACATACTAAAGCTGTTGGATTACATACAAAGAAGCAGCCGGTCACATGAACCATAAACTGCATGCAATTATGCATCATAAGCACAATGCCTGCATGAATACAAAATTGCAAACTACACTATTCAAAACTTATACCACACCAACAAGATTTACACCTAAAATTTTACCACAATGATATATAGAACTTGATTGGTATAGCGCTTGCACGCCATGCCTCGATGATCATTCTTTTGGTAAAGTCCCCGACTTTTTGTAAATACCATAGAATCATACGGCAACATATACATAATCAACATGAGAGTGAGGGGAGGAGGACGGAGAGACCATAATACATGATTTTTGTGTGGAGAGAAGAATACACCAGAGCTAAACATTCCTATTCACTATGAGGGAAAGAATAATAGCCTCAACCCATTTCAAATTGCGAGTCAAGTGCTGTCGAGGGGAGAAGTTTTCAAGAATCACTCCAATCTTCATCATCATCTTCATCACTTCCAGCCGTAGCCTATATCAGAATTTGTAACTTTTAATATGTAACACCAGTTCATAAAAATACACAGAAAGAGAGTAGGAGAGGGAGGTAGACCTGTCGAATAGCATTTGCTTTCTCCAAGATGGCAGCAACTCTCAAATTAGTTTTAGGACCCTGAATGCTGGGTCTTGACACCAATGCAGGCTTCAAGTTAAAGGACTGCAAGGAGAAAACAGTTCATAACTAGCAGTTTATGCAACCACTGATTTCTCATTTACTGAAAGAATTATAGGCTAGGTGACGGGTGGTGTTTACTGACATGAGAGTCAGGCCTTACCTTGGTTCTTATTTGCTCTAGCAGTGAATTTCTTTCATCAACCTTTGGTTCACTTTGAGGCCGAACCCTTTCGGTTACCTTTCTCAACTGCAAAAATTGAGATGGTTAGTAAGCAATACTTCTCCAAGAAAACAAAATGAAATCTGAAACGGACACCTGAAGTCATCATCACCTTGCTTTTGTCATGAGCAGCAACAGCATCAATAAGAGGATTCCGAGGACGGGGAAGCTTAACTGTTGAACTTCCATTTGCATGTCCAACTTCAGAGGTTGTTACTAGAGCAAATGGATTAGAAGGCCATGCTGATTTTCCCTCAGAACTTGACAAACCACGGTGTGGTTGCTCTTCAACCTTTCTAGGTGGCGGTACAGAGGTATCGGAAGGATTTCCATGTTCCTCTTCTGAAATTTCCAAAGTGTGTTGAAGTCCTGGCTCTGAAGCCGATTGTTTCAGAGGATGGATTGGTTTCTCCAGGGAAGATACAGGGTCATAGTTGGAAGCTGTATCTTCAACATTTCTAGGTGGTAGCACAGACCCATCAAAAGGATTTCCATGTTCCCGTGCTAAATTTTCTGAAGTGTGTTGAAGTGAAGGCTCTGACACCGATTGATTCAGAAGGTGGATTGGTTTCCCTGGAGATGGTACAGGGCCATTTTTAGAAGCTGTATCTTCAACCTTTATGGGTGGCAGCACCGATTTATCAGAAGAATTTCCATGTTCCCCTTCAAAATTTTCTGACATGTGTGGAAGTCCTGGCTCTGATGCTGACTGATTCAGAGAGTGAATTAGTTTTTCTGATGAAGAAACGGGATCATATTCAGAAGCAGTATCTTCATTAGCTGGTAAAGACAAGAAAGGGTTTGAACTTAATTGAACCACTTCATGCTCTGAAGCAAGGGAACCGTGATCAGGCTTCTCAGTTAAGAACGGATTCAGGGATTGAGTTCCCTCCAAAGGATGGCTGTTTCGACTATTTGCATCCTCAGCCATAAATGGCAATTGCAGTGGAGACAAAGTAGGCTGCATCGCATCACCCACTTGTTCAGGCACATTTGGCTTCTCCAATTCAACGACACTAACAGGCAAAAATGGATTTGCAGACTGCATTATGTCACTCTGTTCAGCTGGAAAAGCAGATTGTGCTTTCTCATGATCTCTAAATGGCAAAATTGATGGAAATGACTCCTGACTATGATCCATGAATTCTCTCTGTGGGGATAAAGGAGCATGTTGAATCTTCCCTAATCTCCACTGCATTGGCGGCAGAGGAGGCAATGGTGGCATCTCCTCCAGGTTGACTTGAGCTGCCTCAGGAAGAAGGCCAGAACTAGGAAAGACAGAACTCAATGGATCCAATTCTTGTTCAGTAATGTTGATTTCTAATCCAGTTGATTGTTGCAAGTACCCACATGGTGAAAGTTCGTTTGGAAGGTTTGCTTGACAAGATTCAGAAACATCATTAAAGAGTCTTTGCTGATCTGTGTGAATAGAAGATTGTATCTGTTCAGATAAATGATCTGGTGAATTAGGACTTGCTTTCGCTGCCATGCATTCCGAATCAAGTTGATTAGTTTGCAACTCCAGTGGCTGCTCTGAGGAAGTTTCTGGATCTGGGAGTTGAACAGCAGGTAAAGACATGGCATTTGCTCCACCATCCAGAAGATGACTCTGATGGAGAGATTCTGATTCCAGCTCCTGGTCACTGAGTCCTGAAGATGTGGGTGGAATGGTGACATCACCTGCAGGCAAACTATTTTGGGATACCTCAGCTGAAGAGTTCTGGACACCTTTAACCATCTCTGAATTCGACTCATCATGAGAGATCAATTTGCATGAGGCCGAGTCAAACACTTTAGGTGCAACTTGCATTTGAGTTGTTTCATTTTCTGCCTCTAGTCCTGTAAGACAATCATGGGAAACTACCTTATTAAATTCCAATCCATCCTTGAGGGGATCCTCAGTATCAGAATTCACGGTATCATTAGATGGAGAACAGAGTGAATCCTGTAGTGGATAAACAACGTCAACATCATCATCAGCAATGGCCTCAGCAGGCACATCAGTGGCAGACACAGCCATATTTTCTACCAAAACACCTTCAGCTACTACATCATCTAAGCCTGCATGATCCTCAAGTATTGAACAATCCTGGTAATTAGATGGGAATTCACGAGGGACAGCCTCTTGATCCACTGCATCTACATTGCAGGTGGATGCGCCTATTTTCTCAATGTCTGCAGTACAGTAAGTATTTGCTTCCTCAGAATAAACAGGTGTTTCTTCTACTGATTCAAGTTCATCTTGTGGTACATTATCCACAATATCTGATATGCGCTGCTCTTGAAAGTTACAATTCTGTGAAGCATCACTTTCCCTGTAGACTTCAGTTTCTGGCAAAGCATCAACATCTTCAGAGACTAAATCATCACGCTTCCCAACGTCTGAATCTTCTACTTCTGACAAAATTGAGTAATGGACCTGCTCTTCTGTAGGTGAAGAAGTATTTGACCGAGGTGAACCAATCTGAATGTTCACTGTGTTATCTGGATTACTTTTTTCAGCAAAATCTTCAGGAGCCAGCTCTGAATAGTTTGATAAATGTGATGAAACATAAGAAGAGATATGGCAATCTCCACCATCCAACTTATCCAGAGAATGGCATTCAGCAGAAACTGTAAAAGGACTACCATTCGTTGTTTGTGAAGTCGTGTCATTAACAATTGCTGAAGATTCAGCCAAGTTAGTCTCTCTTTCATCAGTGTGTGATAATGCAGAACCAAGTTTCGTTGGCTCAGAGGGTGTTTCATCTGGATGGTGTTGCATTGAACTTGCTGTAGGGTCCAGCAAATGCTGGGGATGATTTGAATCAGCAAGAGAGGAATTACCAGATACTTCTCCAAGACTATTGATATTATCTTCATCAATGCACCTAACTGCCATATCTTCAGGAAACTGGTTGGATTGTGCCTCAGCATGTTCGGGCATAAAAGCTTCAGAAGCAGGAACCACTATAGCTGATCCTTCACCATCCGATGGTAGAATTTCCCCCAAATTGCTGAGAGTATCAGAACAAGAAAAGCTAGATCTTCCTTTCTTCAATGAATTGTTCCCATCATCAGATGCTGAAACGTTTCCAATTGATTGAGAATCAGAAGAATGGGTTTCGAACTTTAGCAGTTCCCCATTCCTATCAGGATCCACACCATGTTTTGCAACGTTCGAGAAGCCACTATCAGATTTAGGTCTATACACATGGTCTGTTTCCATTTCTGACTCCATCGTAGTAAGAGCATCCATGTAATTGTCAACCTCACTAGTCATATCATCAGAGTTGTCCTCATCCACACTCCCCTCTCGTTTTCCTTCTCCATCAACTGCTATATCCCTTTCAGCCATCACTTTAGGATGGATAGAAGGAATTTCTTCTCTTTCACCATCAGCACCTGGTTCCGGCACCATCACAATCTGTCTGTCATTTCCGTACAGCTCATCCATAGATGGCTTTAGAACTAATTCATGTGCATTAGGTGAAGAACATGTGCTTTCCTTTCTTTGTGATTTTTCTTTAACAGGACTTACTGTAGTTATCTCATATATTTCAAGCCCTGATTCACTAGAATAATCTGATGCCATTTTCAAGGGCAACGGATTAACAGAAATTTCCCGAACCTCATCGCGCTCTGGAGGAGTTTCCAAGAATTTTTCCATGTAACTTTTCCCAGATCTTGAGTTAAATGGAGATGCGTCTAATTGCCTTTTTTTTAACTTCACAAGACGTGCAGGGTCACTGAGGCCCTTCTCAACACTCTCCTCCAAAAACAATTGATGCAGTCTGCACATGTAAAATAATTTGAGTCACTTTGACACTTATCAATCACAAAATAAGGCATAAGAATGCATTTAGAGGCCTCACTTGGCATTTGATGTTGGCACAATTTCTGGGGTTTCTCCATTCTTCCAGCGAGATCCTTTCTTCTGCAGAAATAAATGATAAAATTATACCTTAGTCATATGAGGGCACAATTTCATAGAACAATAGGAAGAACACCAAATCCACAAAAAAAAAAGTCATAATAACTACAATAACCAACTGCAGCACTTGGTAAATTAAGGTAACTAATGTGGACTCTTGTTCAAGGACAGAGCCAGAAATTTAGTTCATAAAGGGGTAATTTAACAATGTATTCAAGAGAAGTTATCACAACTTCAACTCGTCAGCCATTTCAATTATGTTCACAGGGGCAAGGGTCTAAATTTTTCAACTCATAGGAGCATTTTAATTAAAGTTCATAGGGGCTTAAATCATGGATGTCATTTACGATATTTTTTAATTATGCGAGGGTAGCTACCCCCACTTGTCCAATGCTAGTTCTGTCCTTGCTCTTGCCCACATAGAATCTATAGATTAAAGTACAAAAAACAGTACTCCAACGCTTAACCCAAAAAAAAAAAAAAATGTGTTCACCATATGGTGAAAATCTGTTCACTGCAATACCTTCACTTTACGGAATTTCTTTTCCCTATGGACTTCTAGAGATGGTTCAGAAGGTGCTGTTTCAACTTTAAAGAATGACGGATCAGTGTAACGCTTCAAACATGCCCCAGCCCCAGCAACATCAAATCTGATAAATATCACACAACAATATTAAAGGTTTCAGCTTTTAAAGCAAACATTTAAAAAAATTGTTGAGAATTGCTAAAATTTAAAAAAATTCAGCGAATCATACTTGTCAAGAAGAAATAATCGCGGCGGACCCCTGCATTCCTCATAAGAGTCCATTACACAGCGAGGTAAGTCTCCACGAGTGATCAGATTCTGCTCCGTGCGTAGATTAGGATGCCAGTCAACACCTGAAACAAAATTATGCATTTAAACAACTATCAACTTTTAGCACGCATTTCAATGCATAATTTCTACAGACACAGTAACCCAATCAGGTCCTCAAAGAAATTGTTATAAACTAATACACAATATGAAATTCATAAAGATCCTGCCCTTTCAAGCTCCAAATGCAGAAACATTTGAACTAGTACTATGGAAGCTTGCAATGGGGAAAGGAGTTCCATCTTCAAATTATCCAAATGTGTATTAAATCTTTATACATCACAGGAAAGCAATCAAATAATTAAACAATAACAAGCATGCTTAACATAAACAAATCTACAGTAAAAGATTAAAAGAGCAGAGAAAATAGCCTGACCTGCATTGGAAAAGAATGATGTATGATTGGTTTGGGACAAAAATGCCTTCTCAATTGAAGGAAACTCTGCCTCAAGTTGCTGGACACGAACCATTAGACCATGGCCTCTTGCAGCAGTCGCCATTACTTCTTCATGCAAGTCGTGGAATATCTCAGCAGCAAACCTATGGCAACCACAAACAAATAAATTATCAAATTTCTCATGCTAGCTCTGCTAACCAATTCGTGAACGAAAATTCACAGACAACAATCCATTATAATGAAATGGTATTGAGCCACAATTTAAAAATTCATACATTAAATTCAACCGTCAGTTAGACCTTCTGTTATCCAAAATCTTCTCTGAATTTTACCAATAAAAAAAAAATGATTAATCTAATTGAAAAATAAATAAATAAATACCAACACTCGAAAGAATCCTGAATCCGCATGGACCTAGAAGATGGCGGAAGCAAAATCATCTATTCAATGCAATATAAAATCCGAATCTAACTCTAATTATCAACTTCAAAACGCAAGTTTAATATTAGTAAAATTGAAAAAAAATCAGACTCTAGCAAGTTGGCATTAAGCTTAAAAATCAGAATTCGAGCTCAGACGAAGCCGAATTTGTAAATCAGAAGCTGAAACTCACTCGGCGAGGTCACCGAGCTGGCGCAACACGCCGACGAGGCCAGCCATGGCGACTCCCTCAAGAAGCGCTTCGGGATCATCTCTATCCGCAGCTTTGTAAAGCTCCGGATCCGCCAAACTGAACTCATTCCTTATCTGGTACCTCGTCAACGGCATTCCTCTTCTTCTTTCTAGTTCTCTCCTCGCAATTCAGCCACTCCAAACCCTAATGTCATCAAAAATCCTTCTCACATTTGCATTTCCAGTAAAATCGAGAAGAGAGAGAAAAATAGACTGCGATTTTTCTTGGGGATTGGAATTGTGAAATGAAATGAATGAATATACAGTAGTCAGAGAACGTGAAGAGCGACTTGTGAGAGTGAGAGAGAGAGAGAGTATTTAATGTGATCTTTTTTAATTTAATTTTTTTTAACGTAATCGGGGGATTTTTTGAGAGAATAAATTTAATTTAAAAACAAAAACAAAAACCGTGAGGGTACAAAATGTTTCGTCTGCTCGGCGCGCATCGTGCCGATTATGATGCACTCGCCGCATTGGATCGGGTTTATTTGAATTGTTTCACTTTTAATTGATTATAATAAATACTATCTTAATTAACTAATTGTTAGTCAAGTCCCAATCAGGTGCTTTCGGACCAGAGAAGATTAATGTCTAAACTGATTAAATTCGCTAATACATTTTCTTGATCCAACAGTACGAGATAGTAATTAGAAATCAATCGGCTTAGCATAGACTCGGAATCAGGGGATTACTAATTAATAATTTGATCTACATGCTTAAGCGTGACCCTATAATAATTTCCAATAACAGTAGCTCAGATCATTTTACCAAGTCGACCGTGGAGAGAGAGACAATGAACAAAAACGTGGGCCCAGGAGAAAAAGAAACAATTGTTACGTTTTTGGTTTCATTCCGTCGTGGTCCGCATACAACATAAAATAATATAATGTATTTAATATTTTGTTTATACGTACCTGGAATTATTTATTTTTATATTTTTCAAGTGGAGCCCACGAGTGTTAAGACACGGGCGGGCATCACAATTCACATATGTCGACACCATCGCGGTCTCGTTGAAGTTGATAATAACATTAGAGGTGTTTTAAAAACCTCGAAACAGAAAGGGAAAAAAGGGAAAAAAAAATGATAAAATTCGAGGATAATGGACCCTAATTAAGGAGAATAATCAGGACAAAGATCCTACGCGCAAAAAAATAAAGCAAACCAAACAGTCGCCTGATAAATGAGATGATGTAACGTCTGGTGATCTAACGGCTGTGCTTTTTGGCTGCAGCTGACGTATCCGTACTACTTTCCAACAGAAGTGAAATCAAATCTAGGACGCTTCGTTAGTGTTTTTGTCTTTAATACATTCTTTTTTTTTTTTGCCTGTTTTCTTTTCCAGAAGAATATTTCCTGAAACGGGTCAAAATTACTCGATTCCTAAATTTTGACCCAAAAAAAAAAAAAATTACTTGTACCAACTGCACAATGTATTTTTATACTAGTCTTTAGAGTTAGGTTCCCAAAAAAATTTTAAAAATTTAATATTTTGACTATGGTTACAGTTAAATTACAATATTAATCAAAGGAGGGTCGATAAATTTAACCGAACAGTTAGAAATGCAACGAATAATACAAAAAAAATATTGTGAAATGTAATAAAAAATTAATGATTAACTTATCAATTTTTTATCCTATGTAACATATAATATAAGGTAATAAGGTAGTGTGGTTGTTCTGATATAGAAATACAAATGCGTTTTGGGTGGGGCTTCATTGGGAGAAAGTTATTTTCGTGTAAGATAATATAGTTGTCATTTTTCATTGATTTTTAATTTTGATGGTCCCCTTGTTGAATTGAATCATCCATCTCTCAGTGCCAAGAAGCTAGCTTGCTAGTAGCAACATTTAAACCGAGTTTGTATGTTATTTCCAATGATTAAATTTTGTTATTTTTCTTCTTATATTGATGTTTTTATTTTTGTAGGAAGATATGTTATAATAAAAAAAAATGATCTCTTTTTAGTAAAGTTGTGAACTTGTGATACTAATTTAATGGGTAAAAGCTCGTTTAGTCCCTATATTTTGAGGTTAGTATCCGTTTAGTCCCTATATTTTTAAAAATACCTCAAATCATCCCTATCATTAAATTATTGACATTCTTGCCATTGCCTTTTGTTAATTTTGACTTATTTTTACAATAATACCCTATTACAATAATGTTCCTTTTTTAAACATTATTAAAAAGAAAAATTAAATTACCAGTTTAACACCAAAAAATAAAATAAAAACAATATATATATATATATATATTAATTTTTGTAGAACACTCTTCTGAGAAGTTAAAATATTATTTTTTAAAAAAAATTGATAACTTAATTTTTTACAAAATTAATTTTTTTTGGACACACATGAGCTTCCACAAAAATTAATATATATCTTTTTTATTTTTTTATTTTATTTTTGGGTTTAATTTGATAATCCAATTTTTTATTAATATCTAAAAAATAAACATTACTGTAAGAGTGTAAAATTATAAAAGCATGTTAAAAAAAATAAAAAATAATGGCATAAGTGTCAATATTTAATAGTAAGGACGTTTTGAGATATTTTTAAAAATATAGGGATTAAATGGGCACTAAGCTCATAATATAGGGACTAAACAAGCTCTTACCCCTAATTTAATATTGGTAAGATTAATCTCACAGCCTCCTCTATCATCCCACAAATTTTATTTAAAAAGGAAAATTAATGATAAAATGTGTTCGACATTAATGAAATTTAAAATGAATAAGTATTTGATACCCAAACTATAGAAATATTAACATATTTTAGATTAGTAGATCTTGTTAAAAATGGACAAATAATTCGCAATAGGAATGGATTCAGCTTTATATTGGTAAGTTTGGACAATCTTAGAATCAAAATACAAATCTCAAAACAAAATGGCATTTCTTCATTTGCAAATGAAGCTGAAAAGGGATGAAAGCAGCATCAAACGATTGGGGTCCACTTCCGGAGTTGGTAAGAATCACTAGGTAAAAATAATTCTAAAGAAAGTATTTTAGTACGTTATGTATTTTTAAAATGTTTAGTTAAAGAAACTGTTAAAAGAAAAGAAATAATGAGATGGGATGACTTAATATAAAACTAAGATACATAGATATAATCATTTAATCTTTGCTTGTAAGCTTTGGTTGATAGATATGGTGGGCTGCTTTCGTCTCACATCACCGCTAGTGTATTTGAAAATTGCGATTCATTTTCCAACAATAACATTAGCAACCACAACCACTTTTGGCCAACGTGTTCGCAAATTTAAGCAGCTAAAACATTAAAAAAAAAAAATCATTGTTGCACAGTTGACTCCACTATGTATCACACCGCTGCTTCTTTTTTCTAAGCAAAGAAAAGAGTGTTTTTTTTTTGTAAATTTTCCCGGAAAATTTATACACTAGTGGCGGTTGTTATGGAGTTTATTTATATCTATTGATTTGTTGTAGTAGATGGTGTGATTATGACAGTGAGTAGGAGCCGCCAATGGAGCCGTATTGTTTGTTAAATGGGTTAGAAAATTAGAAAACGGACTATCTAAATTCTAAAACATCTATATACTCATAAAGTTGTTCACATCTTGGGCTAACTTTGGATCAAATGTGGGGAAGAAATAAATGATTTGAGCTATACACAGTGATAGAAATCCCTAGAAACTATCAAAAGTAGTGACGGGGATCAATTGTGGGTAAATTCCAATAATGCTATATAATCCAAAATGTTTGCCTTTTTCCCTTCTGGGCTACTTGAAAAATGGAAGGCCAACTTTAAAGAGTAATAATGGAGTTTGGGCTTGGGTAAATGTGGGGAAGAAACTGCTCATGATGCAGTTTGGGGTTAATCTTTTTCAGGTAGAATTAAGCTTTTTAAGATTTGAAATCGACAAAGCAATAAAAACACTTTAATTTTTTTTTTAATTTAAATAATATAGGATTTATTTTCTTTAGAGGAGTTCTTTCTCGACGAATTAAGGATCCGGCCCACCGGTAAGCCAGGGTCTCAATGACGATCCGCTGAATTTAAAAACAATGTGAAAATAGTGGTTTGATCTTTGAAATAATGTTAATACCAAATATTTGAACACGGAGACTCTGGCTCATTGTATACATATAATTGCTGGTATTTTTCTTTCCAATGGACATTTGGGTAAATAGGAGAAAGGACCATAAACATTAGTGAAGCAATTGGCTGAAGCAAGCTGAAGAAATTGAATAAATTTTGAGAATATTTAGTGTCTCATTATGATGCCTCAAAATTGAGCTTGTGAGGTGTTAAAAGCTTTCTTTGCCCTCGCCTCTATTGTTTGTAGATGTTGATAGAACATTAGAGCTTTTAATACGTTAAGGTTGGGCTGCTTTTTGCGAACGTGCTTTTAGGTGGCAAAATTGTAAACCGACCCTTTTTTTTGGGGGGGTGGGGGTGGTGGGGGAAGGAAATGGTTGCTAGCATCTAAGCTGTATCTTTTTTATCCTTTTCATCTCTCGGCGCTATCGCATCTACTACTACTACTACTACTATTTAACTGGTGAAAATGACAGGTAATTTACTCAATTTGGCACTCATGACAATTGAATCCACAAGGCCACAAACTCGTAAATTTGTCTAAACTCACCCGTTAAAACCAATCCATCCGCTAATTTTGTGGGTTGCAGGTGAGTTTGATATTATAAATTAAAATTTATACTAGGTTATGGATAGATTTAGTATTAGACAAATATCCAACAGATACCCGCATGGATATTCGCCAACTCGTAATTTTTTTAATTATTTTTAATTTAATTTTAATAGAAAATTATTAAATCTAAAAATATACTTATTGTAATTCTTATTGAATTTTCTTTAACTTAATGCATGGATTATTATATACATATTGTAATTTTACTTATTATAATTTTGTATGGGCTATTATTCTTTAAGTTAATGCATGGATTATTTAATTATTATAATTCCGTTCTTCAGATTAGTATCGAAAACGTATTATTCTTTAGAAAATATTAATCTTAATCATTATTGTAGGAATCACATTAGTGGTAAATGAAAAAAATACATTTTCTTTGAGCTTGTGTTGAATGACAATATGAAATGATAATTGTTATGTTTAGATACTAGTTTGCATTTTTTTTTTCTTGATTTGTGTATTTTATACTTAAATTTGAGAATTTGTATTGGATTGATGTTGGAATTTTATTTTTCTATTTACATTGGTTAAATTTAGAATTGAGTATGTTATGTGGAATGTTAGGTTTTTTTATAAATTCACATATTAAACATTTGTAATTTTAAATGTAGAAACCCACAAAAAATCCACTAAATATCATTGCGGATTTGGTAATTGTCAAAACTTACAGCGGGTGGATCTTCTTAAAAAAAATTAAGTTGTGAGTGAGTTTGGTAATTTAAATTTTGTGCGGGTATTGGTTTAGTAATAGCAAACTCGCTGTGGGCAGTGTCCATTGCCATCCTTACTTGTCACTGTTGTCAAATCTCAAATGCACAATGATAGTTGGATATTTTCAACCTAATTGTCGACTTGTGGTATTTATATATTTTTTTAAATAAAAGCGTTGCACTTGAAAATGATTATATATATACATGCACCAATCTAAAAGTTTAAATTTGTTAAAATTCGAAAAAGCTATTAAACTATGTGGTTTAATAATACAATGATCGTGAAAACTGTTAAACTACATAGTTTAATAGTGTAATGATGTTATACTATTAAATTGTAAAGTTTAATAACTTTTCTAAATTTTAATAAAGTTTAGAATCTTGTATCAAATTAGCACATATATATGTATATATAGTTACTCTCTAATAAGGACATTCTTATTTTGTTAAAGCGAGGATATCACTAAAATAAAATCAAAATCAAAATTCAATACATTGAAAACTATATTTTTTTAAAAAAATTTTACTGACTTCTACACTTTAACAAAGTAAGGATGCGCATGTTTTAAAAATATGAATATAAAGTCATAAAGTATTATCTTTATAAATTATGATCATTTTCTAATATGAGGTGTCTTGAAATCTTAAAAATCTTGTGATACATGTCTATTAGTAATATTATATAGTAGATTTTTTTTTTGTTATGTTTTTATATGGTAAACAAATCACTAGTATTCTACTCTTGGAAAACTTAGATAAAAAGGAATAATTAATCCTTTCCCTAATTATAAATAACATTTAGTCAAAGGTAGGCAGCATTACTCAATTTTAAATTCTTATTTTGTTGTTGGGCTCATATCTCCGTGGCAACCTGCGTGGCTGCGCCTATGACTTTGGTGGCATAGTGTCGAGCCCAATTTTTTTATTATTATATTTAAGTAAGGGGTGGGCAAAGCCCAAATAGATTTTTATTTTTGCCTCTTACTATCCCTAAGACTCGAACCCAGGCGTCAGTTGCTACAAGCTTGATATTGTTACCAACTCGACCACGCCCCTTGGGGTCGAGCCTAGTTGTTAAGTTGATATTCTAACTTCTCTTCTCAATATATAATTAGGTAGGTAATCATCATCTTACAAATATGAATAGAGTATATATATTTTAATAAGGATGGATACGTCGCAATAAGAGAATAGAAATTTAAATTAGTGTTATAATGAAATTGATATAGGATTAGTCATAGTTTATTATAAATAAAAATAGTCATATGATTGTAATATATCGGTATTTTAAAAAAATCTTATTTTAAAATGCGCATACGTGTCTGTTACGGCCAACTGTTATCTTATAGTAGATAGACAACTCAAAACTCAGAAGTGTTATTTTGTTGTGGGTTGGGTCTCCGATCCAGCATGTATGTCAAAGGCCTTTTAACCCATTTCAGAGACTTTAAACAAGCTTCAAAGTCAAAGAAAAGCGGTCCAAGCAACGAAGCAGAAAGAGATGTGACTTTGCTTTCTGAGCATAATTTGATACCAATAATCGAACCAAAAAATAATTGAAAAAGAAAAAGAATGTGGGATCATGAAAATATTCCTTAATTTTTATCATTATATAAGAAAAAAGGATTCCAAAGTAATCGGTCATTATCTCTTAATTATACTATCACCAAAAATATAAAAAAGAAGGTAAAGGTATGCATCAATATGCATTGTGTAACCACCATCATACATTCATTTAGAATGAGAGAAAATAAAGAGACACAGGAAAGAAAGATCATTTTTTTTCCTTGTCAAAAGAAGGTATTTCCTCTACTTTTGTTCCCCACAAAGAGAAGATTATTGAGAAAACAAAACAAATAAATAAAACTTTGTATTTTTTTATGACTAAAGTGTTTGGAAATATTATCTAATCTTACCATAGATAGCACTATTTGTCTAAATTCCTAGTGTACCCAACAATATTTTGTATAAAAATCATATGCATGTTACGAGCCATTTTATACATTATAAGCAAGTGTACTATAAATTATATTATCCATCTTTTTTTTTGTTAGATGCCTCAATTTCACGTTACATATCTCTTTTATTTAATAAATCCTAAACTATTATTACACATAAAATATAATGCACAGATTGGGAAGCATTGCCAAAAGTGGGGAAAAGAAAATTGAAAATTAAGAGAAATGGGTCATTTGCTAGTATATCCTACATGCTAAATGTTCAAAACCAAACTCATTGAGCCCACCACTTTTTTTTATTATTATTACATGAGATTATTGCTCAAATTACAACTCATATTACATGAGTTTATACTGATATTTACAAATCAGACTATCACAAATATTTAAGGGATGTCTACTCCTCACACTTGGGTAAGAAAAAAGATTGTTTTCACTCAAGTTTAATTAAGGAAAAAAATACCCCTACAATGCATTTGTGAGGGTTCGAACTGCTGCCCTCTAAATTAGAGGATAACAGCCCTGACCACTCGGCCAAAGGCCGAGTGGCTCTCAATGAGCCCTTTGGCCGAGTGGCTCTCAATGAGCCCACCTATTCCCATATTTAATGGAAAAATAATCATAAATAATATCAAGCAATCAAAATTTGGACACCAAATCTCTTGCATTAAAAGAAATATACTTTATTAAAAAAATTTAAAGCCAAGCCATTAGCTGTTGCTTGCTAACAAGTTGCACATCACATGAATCACGACGTAGCGAAAATATTGTTGTGTTTGGTTACCAATGCATAATATATGCTTATGATTAGGAGCAATAATCTCGAGATTTTAATATAAAAAAATGATGCGTTACCACTTCACCCAATTGATGCTAACTTCCCATTAATGCGCCAACATATGAAAGCAAGACGACATGTACTCATTTAATGAGCATGAAAAAACACAAAGGGGTCCATATGTACCTTCTACCACCCTAAATAATAATTATTGATCTAATCGTACAAGATTTCTCATAATGACCAATTTGCAACGTAATCAATACATAAAGCCAATAAGAATATGTTGGAAACTAGTTCAGGGTTTTGTATAATTGTTTTGCTTTGGCTGCAAGCATAGTCACTCCCGCTGTTTATACAATAATAAAAGAGCACACATATTACCAACAAGCGTATAGATCAGTTGGTAAGGGGTTGTTTTAATTTAATTAAAGTCTTTAGTTTAAAACTTGAGAATGCAGCTGTGTTAAATATTTGTTAAGAAAATTTTACCATCTTAATAGTCTTACCCACTCGAAATGAATTAATCGAGATTCGATATAATTTTTGAATACTAAATAATTCAATAAGATCTAACTATAATACAGCAGCTATAGTATGATATTACAATTGTAATATAATTTTTTCTAATTTAATATACCAAAAAAGAGCATACATGTACCTTTTTCTCAAAGACTTTAGGAATTGTTAATTATTAATTCCTGAAAGCTCAAATATCACAGCATAAACGGCTGCTTATTAATTAAATCTTCGAGACTTTGACCTTTTGACTTGGTGATTGTGCTATTGAATTAACCAAAAAAAAAGGAAAAAAATGAAATTATTAATTATATATAGATACTCTCTTCGTGCAAGCCAGACTGGCTAAGCCAGAAATAAGATCTTGGGGCCCATATGATGAAATGACTTTCATACAGTTTTTATTTGTTCACTAAAATTTGAATCATGGAAAAATAGGGGATACAAAATTAATTTTGATTTTACCCACTTCTCAACATTAATTTCTCTTGAAAGGCCCACCATTTTTTTTCCAGTTCAAAATAAGAGAGGACATAAAAAAATATATTTGGTTGACACAGAGTTTTGACTTTTAAAGAAACTCTTTGAATGTATGAATTGAAAAGTTGAGTTTGAATGAATGGCAGCTGGGTCGCCAGTTAGGTAGATCTGGTCAGGACCTTGAGGCTGCTTATTCTGAATGATAGTGTTAGTAAAAGTCAACATTAAATTTCGGTCAAAGTACGTCGGGTATAGCCGGTAATTAACTAAACATATGGTCATACCTTTGATGCTGCCATCTGTATTTTACAAAAATGACGCGCTTTTTATTTTTTTATTAAGGGTGTGTTTGAAATTGAGGTTGAGCAGCTGTAGCTTAAAAGTTACAGTACTAAAATATTTGGTAAACACTAACTGCTGTATCTTTTAATCTATGTTGGTATAATTTTTTACTGGTATAATATAAAATTTATTATATCTTTAATAATTTTAATAAAATTATTATTTAAAATTTATATTTACTATATATTATTAATTTTTATTTTATAATTATAGCTTTTTTTTTCACAGCAACTGTAACTTAAAAGTTACAGCACCTCAATCTCAAACGCACTCTAAATATTGAATTATTTAACGTTTGATTACTTTTATGAAAAAAAAGCTATGGACAACTCTATAGTTTTTAAAATAGACATTGAGATTATATTTCCCAAATTAGTGTAAGAATAAAAATTTAAAAATTAAGATTTTCTCATAACCTAAACTTGCCTAAATTTTAAAAGATTTCTTGATATGTTTACATTATTCACTGTATTTAGAGACTGGTTAGAATTATTTTTGAGAGGTTAAAAGTGATTCTAAAAAGTTAAAAGTTAATTTTAGCATTAGATTTTTTTTGTAAGAATCGCTTTTAGTAAAATTACTCCATTCATTTTGAAAAATGAGAAAGAAATAACTTTCTAAAATTCAATTTTCATAATCAATTTTTTACTTATGGCCCATTTGGGTTGCTTTTGAGAGACATTAAAGAGATTTTGAAAAGTTAAAATTTAATTTTAGTATTTAGTAAATTTTTTTATAAATCATTTTTTGACAAAATCATCTCATCTTATAATAAATTTTGAAAAGCTTGAAAGCAATAGCTTTTCAAAGTCTGATTTTGATAATCACCTTTATACATAAAATCATTAAATTTAAAGAGATTATTATTACTACCAATTATATTGAGATGATCAAATAAAATAAAATTAACAATATAAAATATTTATTTTAGTTATCAGTTATTGTATGTACGCAATAAATTTTTTTTATGTACATGTTTATAATTGTTTAAATAAATTTTATTTTATATTATGTATAATATAGTCATTTATATTCATACAACAGTTTAACAGTAAGTTTTACTAAATACAAAAGACTGCTCTTAAATTCGTAACACTTTTAAAAATAAAATTTACCAAACGTTTAACTAATTCTTTTCACATCTGATTATTTCTACGGCACAATTAATAGTAATTATTTTAAGAACTACAACATTACCAAATTGGATCATAATACAATCTCATATATATCCTCACATATGTTATAACAATTTAAAATTATTCTTATGCCATTATGGATTAGAATAATTAAATTTAAACATGGCACTTAATAAAAATTTATTCCCTTTTATTTTGCAGATTCTGTTAACCGCCTTTGATAAATAAAAATTCAGATAGGTGTTCCTATATTTTTCATTCTTATTTCAAATTCAAGCCATGTCCATGGCATCAATAAATGTCTGTATTTATTAAAGAGTAATGCTACACATCCTAAATTTTTTATCCCAAAAAGTTATCCCAAATGATGTGTCATTTATTAATTGGTTGGTGAAATAATACAATTAATTCACTTGGATCTTATAAAGAATTATCAACCACTCAATTAATGACACGTCATTTGAAATAATTTTTTAAGATAAAAAATTTGAAATGTGTAGCATTACTCTTTATTAAAAGCATATAGAATTTATGTACTTAACATCAATGCAATTTGACTAATTAATTAAATCGTCACAATATTTAAACAGAGGTCTGGCAAGACCATGTGGGATAATCTGATGAAGGATCTTGACACTAAATTTCAGATAAATTATATACCTTGGATTTGATCAAATCTTTTATTAAAGCCGTAAGGATCTACTTGTGGTCCGTCTGATCTCTACCCAGCCAAAAACAAAAANAGACTCCTATTTCTTAATAGTAATTTATAATTTTACCATTATACCCCTATAGCATATTAAAACATAATTGTTTATTATCCAATTTATTTCTATATTATTAATAAAATTACGAATATAACTTCATTATCCAATTTTTCCATTTAATTTTTATCAAATTTTATCTTCAAACTAAATAAATTTAATTCATTGCTCAAAAATAAAAATAAATTAAATTGATTATTAATATAATAAAAATAACAATTCTCCATATGTTATTTCTTATAATTTCTTATATATAAATTAAATTGATAATTTCTTAAAAATAACAATTCTCCATATATAAATTAAATTTATTTTAATTTAATATATGTTATTTTTATATTAAATATATGTTATTTTTATTATATTAATAATCAATTTAATCTATTTTTATTTTTGAGCAATGGATTAAATTTATTTAGTTTGAAGATAAAATTTGATAAAAATTAAATGGAAAAATTGGATAATGAAGTTATATTCGTAATTTTATTAATAATATAGAAATAAATTGGATAATAAACAATTATGTTTTAATATGCTATAGGGGTATAATGGTAAAATTATAAATTACTATTAAGAAATAGGAGTCTGAGTGTCTTTTTTAAAACATTATGGAATTTTGTGTCCCTTATTCAAACGTTAGGGGTCTTTGTGTCCTTTTCCAAAAAAAAAAGGAAACAAAATTGCGTATCATGCATAATGCACATGCAACGCAGTTTAAATAATAATAATAATAATAAAACTGAAGCTAATTCTTTGCCGGCCGTTCAAATACTGACTGGCCATAGCTAGTGGATCAATGAATAGTTTTATCTTGGATAAACCATAATCAGCCTCATGCGGTTCTTTATTTTCTAGCCTTTGTGTTTCGCTCAACTAGACTGTAGCTGAAGTTTGTGATTTGGTTAGCCGGCCAATACTCATTAGCATTTGTGTTTAACATGTTTAGCTATGGTTTAGTGACTAGATCAATTCCGTTGAGGATCCTTAATATTTCACCTCATATATTATTATTCAAATTTAGGCTTCAACCATATCACCACTAATGTAGGGAATCCAATCGGAAATTTGTAGTCACGTATGTTTGAAAAGAACAATAGTGTAAGAATTCGTTTGGGATTAAGGTTGAAATACCATAAGCAGTTTATTCATAAGTTTTGAAAAAAAATGATATTTGGTAAATTTTTTAAAAGCTACTTGTTTAATAAATTTCTCCACTCTAATAATAGCGTTTTAAAATAAGTGTGGGTTACTTTTTATAAGCAGGTTATTGAATAAGTCACAAAATCTTTTTAAAATTCTTATATTATAAGTTATAACCTTAATATTTTAACAAAAAGAACATTATGTTTTATTTTCCATAACCCCTAATATACAAATAAAAGACAATTTAAACTTACCATCTATTTTTGTTGTTATATAATAAAACAACATTTTATAATTAAATTTACCAATAAGGATGGGCAAAAATCTATCTCGACTGATCTGACCCGACTTGACTAAAAAATTATGAGTATGGGTCGGATGCCGATTTAAGGACAAACCCAATTGCATGGTTTTTTTTTTTTTTTTTGCGAATCCAATCGGGTTCTATTCGGATCAGATCAAGCCTAATCCAATTTGACAGTCCGATTAGATTTAAAAAAATAACAAAATCAAAAGACACACCCACACACACAAAAAGTCCCCACCCCCCTCCCTAGTTAATCGAGTTGAGAAAAATTCTCTCTAACGCTTGATTATAGATAAGAGCACCTAAATCAAATATGATCCAAACTTAATTTGAGTTTTTGATTTGATCCAATTGGATTCAAACTTAGTTATGATCAAATTGGATGGAATTATAAGCTTGGATTGTATTCAAATGATTTTTTTTTTCTCGACCCGATTGGCTCGAAGTTCGATTTAGTTGATTCAAACCAGAATTTGCTCCCCTATCTACCAAATATATGTATTATATTTTCAAATTTACTACTACTGTAATATTATAATTTCCCAAACACTAAACTACTTCATTTATCATCAATTTCTTTCATTCGTACAGAACTTATTTTATCACCCACCAAAATTTCAAGCTGACCCCAAGATGAATGACCTCTTAGAATTATTTGAATTACACTCCTTTTGTACCTTTTCCCTTGTCTTAATAAGATTCACAAAAAAAAATATTATTATTAGATTGATCCAAAAGGCATAAGTTGTGTGTTAATCCTTATAAATTGGCTTTAACCAAAAAAAAAAATTTTGTTTGTTCATCTGGTTGAAATGGTAAAATCTCTTATGTAAAAAATAAGAGGTCTGAAATTTAAAGCTTAGTCACATGATAAATCTTTAATGAAAAGAATTTACATGCTACAATGTTTGTAAATCCTAAAAAGGTATTTATAAAAATTAACATTATTTTTAAAAAATTAAAATAGGCAAAAAGTTTAAATAATTAATCAATTAGATCCTACTCATTGTCAATAAATTTCATGAGATAAATAATAACATAAGTTTCATAGCTAATATGATCTGGCAACTACATTTAATTAGTTTTTGGTCAATGTAATTGAAAATTAATAATCATAGTAATGAGGATTTAATTGGTTAGTTATTCAAATTTATTATTAATTTGAAATAGTTAAAAAATGTGAATTATTTGTTATTAATTTTTTAAAGGTGTGGTGAGTTGAGTTCGCACAATTTACGGGTTGAAAATATAACCATTTTTAAAGAAGACATGCATGGTAAATCTTAAGTTTAAGTCTCAAGTATTATCCTAATTTATAATTTTTAGGTCAAATATGGCTTTGTATTTAGCCTATAAAACGATGTATTGTTGGTCATTTTTAACTCTTATAATATATGTTATTACTTTGAAAAAAAGAAAAGAAAAGAAAGAAAAAAGGACTTTGTCAGACCTAAATTAACCCCAAAAAAATTCAATTGGCTGAATAATCCTGACTTCCTTCCCTGTAACCAAGTGAGAAACATATTATTGATTCAAAGACATTTGAGCTTTCTAATTAATTAAAAAAGGAGCCACACCAAGATATTAACTTGATAACATTTATTTAATCGGATCAAATCTTTCACTGTAGATGATCAACATATTACAAATAATATATATAGTGATTGTTTGAAAGTTGAAACCATGGAGGCAGAGGTTAGTTTGGTCAAATAAGTTGTGTATGAAAAGTATTTATGATTAATACAAGTTTTGGTGTATAGGTAGGAAGATGAGGAAACAAGGTCCTGTCCTTGGGTGGCAAGCGAGGCTTTTGTGTGAGGGACATTTCTAAGGAAGTTACCTTTAAATAGAGAACAGCCCATCCACGTAACCGGTAAACATTAAATATATATATATATATATTAATTCATATGCCTATAAATACATTCATTCTTCTAACCAAAAGCAGTTCAAAAGCAGTTCTTTGTTAAGTGCTTCCTTTCTCTGTCTTCTCTCTCCCTCTCCCTCTCCCTCTCTCTCTTTCTCTCTATATAATCTTTGATACAATCATGCCTGCTCAAGTGATGCCTGAGACGACTCTCCAAGGCATTCATGTCTTGGCTTGGGATGACGCTCCTCCTTCTCTCAGAAGGTAGCTTATATAAGAAATGTTGCATTTAATTAATTAATTAATTTAACTGTTTGCTAATTTGTTGCCATTTATAAGAAATGTTGCATTTAATTAATTAATTAATTTAACTGCTTGCTAATTTGTTGCTATTTAATTAATTTAAAGGCTGGAGGGGAAAGTTGCTATAATAACGGGCGGTGCCAGAGGCATTGGCGAGGCTGCGGTGAGATTATTTGCCCGGCACGGCGCCAAAGTCGTGATAGCCGACGTCGAAGACACACTTGGCTCAGTTCTTGCTAGCACGTTAGCTCCGGCGCCTGTCACCTTTGTTCACTGTGACGTTAGCCTAGAAGAAGACATGGAGAACTTAATCAACTCGACCGTTTCTCGATACGGACGTCTGGACATTCTCTACAACAATGCCGGGGTTCTTGGGAATCAACGTAAGCACAAGAGCATTATTGACTTTGACGCCGATGAATTTGACAATGTCATGCGTGTGAACGTTAAGGGGATGGCTCTAGGAATCAAGCACGCCGCACGTGTGATGATTAACAGAGGAGGTGGTTGCATCATCTCCACGGCCAGCGTCGCCGGGGTCATGGGTGGACTAGGCCCCCACGCTTACACGGCTTCGAAACATGCCATTGTGGGGCTCACAAAGAATGCTGCTTGTGAGCTTGGCCGATATGGGATTAGGGTTAATTGTATCTCTCCGTTTGGGGTGGCAACGTCAATGCTTGTCAATGCATGGAGAAGTAGTGGTGATGGCGAAGAAGAAGAAGATGAGTGCATGAACTTTGGGATTCCCAGTCAAAAAGAAGTCAGAAAAATGGAAGAGTTCGTGAGTGGGCTTGGGAATTTGAAAGGGACGACACTTAGGTCAAAAGATATTGCTGAGGCTGCTCTGTATCTTGCTAGCGATGAATCTAGATATGTAAGTGGACACAATCTTGTTGTAGATGGTGGTGTCACCACATCAAGGAATTGTGTTGGCTTGTAACAATTAATTTATTTTTATTTTCGTGGGGATACGTTTATTCAATTTCCAAGGTTATGAATGAAGACCGGTTCTTGTGTATAATTTCTTGTAGGTGTGTGATTGATTTGTCAATGGAATGGACAACTTTAAACGTTTCATTTTATATTCATGAATGTGAACGAATCAAATTAAAATCAGTATGTCGTGTCAAAGAGGACTGCTTTGGTGCTTTTCATATATATCATTATCATATATAATCAGGGAAAACTCGTTTAAGTTAAATCTAAATTACAAGTACAGCAATTTTTTTTCAATTTCACACCTACCAAGCTGGGGCTTATTCTTGTGCGTTTGGTCGAAGTACTCAGATAAAATTTATGTTTTAGAATAACCTTCATTTTTCTACATTTTTTTAATTAATCAATGCTTATGAAACAGAGATTAATAATTAATCAGTTGGCTCATGGTGCGTGAGTCTTAGATTTTGTTTTAAATAGCATCCACTTGAAATACTAGGTGCACTAGCCATGACTTTTCTTTTTAAAGAAAAAATGTTTAATTATATATAGGGATTATTCCAAAGAAAGAGGAGAGATGAATTAACTAAAGGAACAAGTTGATCTATCAAATGTCTAGAGCTCTGGCCTCCGGGCATTAGGTTGGAGCACTAATGCATTATGTAGTAGATGGTACATAAAAAATGCTTTTTTGGGGACAAATAGGAGCTGTAGAGTTGACCCCATTGCATGAATCCCGACAAATGGGTTCTTGAAAAGGGACTTGAAGAGAAGATTTATGTAAGCCAGCCATGAATGTTTAAAAGAATTATAAACAAAAACTGCTAAAGCCGAGGCCCCGATAGTATGAAGTATGAACTGTAGATTTTGCAGCAGCATTTGCATTTGCCTTGCGATGTGGCCTTTTTCTCATTAATAAACTTATGCTATTTATTGTTTTCTTTTAATATTATTATACATGATTGTAGGTATTATAATTAATATTTACAAACAGATTTTATAATTGAAATTTTCTTCGTGGTATGTACTCATTTGAAGCGCTGCTTAAATTCTTTAAATTCTCTCAAATATTCAAGAACTGTCTCCATTTAATTATTTAATAATTGAAAAAATAACACTCATTATTATAAATATAAGAATTTTTTCAGTGAACCAAAGACCCATTAATTTATGCTATTTAGTGGTAGTTAAAGAAAACTCGGACCATTTGCTCTCTTTTCCTCCTCCGACAAATTAAATCTACTATTCCCGTAGACTTGCGTGATTCTCTCCTTCCCCACGTACACTAAAGAGACTAAAATCTTTTTGACAGATTTGACTTGTACCAATGAAGTCATTTCTTATTAACTACTCATTAATTGATTAAAGATATTTTTTTTGTCATTTACATCTGTTTTTGACAAAATAAAAACTCCCAATAAGTTGCAGAGGTGATGAAAGAATCCCTAAAAAAAAAAATTATTGATTGCTTTTTCACAATATTTTATCTATTTTCTAAAGAGGATGATAATTTTTTTAATTGAAGATCAAGCTAATCAATAATACATCGTCTTAAAAATAAAATATGATATTGAAATAAATTTAAATACAATACCTAACATATCTCAAACCTTGCGTCTCCTTCACTACAAATCTTTTCTTCCCATTAAAAGCCATATACCTTGACTAAAAATGTCTTCGGAAGGAAATGTTTACCACTACTACGATCCTTCTTGAAAGTGAGGAACATTAAAGAATTGTTAGTGGTTTGAGGAGGGCACGTGAATGATGCTTCAGAACCCAAACAAGTAGGTAGCTAGCCAGTACTTGTCTTTGATAAGATAAGCTGAAAAGCTTCCCTAGAAATCGACGTAGCTTAATTTCTTTCTGTGTCTCTCTCTGGCAGCTGGCTTGCATTGTAGAAATTAGACAGACTTTGAACAGGTGGCGACAATGAGCTTACTTACAGCTCAATAAAACTTGAGAAATTCAACGTTGAGCAGCTGTCAAGATCAAAACATTACCTAAGCATGAGTTGTAAGAACCTCAACTGTGGTGTGCTCCACTATTCATGCACACACTCAAATGTTCTTTTTACAGTGGAATGTCCATACAAAAGTATGCATAAAAAATTTTGTGCGAATATATCTCCATGGCTATATTTACATAGATAATCATTTTCATGGTGGTTTATAATATTGTAAACTAATTTTTAAGTATTACAAAAGATTTTAAATAAATTACATATATAGTGTCCAGCTGATCGGTTAGTTTGCTTGGGGTTTGGATAGACTCTTAAGTCGTTCATAAAACTTGCATTTCAGTTGAAAAGCCATAAAAGATTAACCATCGGGCACCGCCCAGCCAAGCAGATATGCGGCAGCTTGTTGGGGCAGCTAAGCATGATTCAGAAAATTAGTCAGTCGTATTTTGTAATGTACTTTGTATTAGCTATATGTGAGGATTCTTTGCACTTTACTGTATAATATACTTCACGAATCACGACTATGTATACAAAATATTTAAGATCAGACCAATGACCGACCATTGGATATAGTGATCGTATTGTTGCATAATTGTTTATTGAGAAAAAGGACATTCAACCCCCCAACGTTTAGTAAAAGAGACAAAAAATCCTTTAACGTTTTAAAAAGGACTTATAATTCCTTTTCCATTAACAAACACCGTTTGTTTTAACAGTAAATTTATTTTTAATTTTTAATTACTATTATACCCTTATAATAAAAAAATTAATATATTAATTTGAGATATATCACAATTAATAATTTTTTAAAAGCTTAAAATTGAGATACAATTATTTTTTTTACCAAAATTATTTACTATAAATTATACCTTTCTAACAATAATAATATGGTTTTGATTCCTCAAAGAAAAAGGGTTTAATCAAATTTCATTTTATTAGTAATAATCACATTTGAATGGTTTGATCATTAGAAAGGTATAATTTATAGCAAATAATTTGGGCAAAAATATAATTGTATCTCAATTTTTAGTTTTAAAAAATTATTAATTGTGACATGTCTCAAATTAATATATTAATTTATATTTATTATAAGAGTATAATAGTAAATAAAAAAATTTACTATTAAAACAAACTATGTTTGTTAACGGAAATGAAGTTATAAGTTCTTTTTAAAACGTTGAGATATTTTTTATCCTTGTTACTAAACATTGAGAGGTTGAATTTCATTTTTCCTTGTTTATTATTATATGATCTTCGTATAAATTAAACTATTTAAAAATGTACTAAAAATGACATTCCCATAACGTGGTTCAGAGCTTTGAAGAAACAAGGAGATCTTGACGAGCAATACTAAATTGGCACTTGTCCACCACTTTGTACAAGTGGAACCTAGAGCTATAGGATTTATAGTTAATTTAATTTCATTATCTGTATTGTTTTCTTCAGTTAGTTGACTGGCATGGATAAAATCGAATCTTTGACAGATAAACGAGTGTCCTTTCCAATTAATTATGAAATCTTAATTAGGTATGTTTCCTGGTTTAGCACTTGACTGAGATTTAACAGTCAAAGATTTTCTTATTCTTATTTTTATTCGTTGAATGCTTCTTATTCTCTAGTTAGTATCAATTAAACAAACCGATTAAGATTGTTGGAAGATTTGAATTTGATATTTTTGACTTGGTGAAAATTTTGGATTTGGATCCGGCCCAATTGTTGAAATTTGGGTTGACTGTTGAGGGTCATTGCCCATTTGTCCCAGTCCAAGCTCAACTTTTTTAGCAGAGCTGAATTTGGACCTCACGAAGAAACTCCAACTCAGCAAGCACCCACCATGAAGTTTGACCCAAAATAAGACTACCAAATAAGATTACGAGCAGTAATATTAAGGTGGCGTTTGTTTTTTTATCTGAAATCTGAATAGACTTGAATTAGTCTGAATTCTGAATAGGTCTGAATATCTGAATCTGAATAATATGTTTGTTTTTTCGTCTGAATCTCGAAAAATAAGTATTAAGTTGTTTGTTTTTTTCAACTTAAAAAGCTGAAAATATGTACTTTTACATTTGTATCCTTATTAAATTTGAATGTCAAATAAATAATATATTAAATACCACAATATTTTAACATTTATAAGTAAAACTATATTCAAGTGAATACATAATTATTTTAGAATTTTAATATATAAAATACCATAAATTTTAAATTTTATCGTATATAATATAAGAAAGAAAAAATATGGATATTTTTATGTGGGGTAAATATCTATGGGTGAGTTTTGGGATAGACATGAAAAATAAATTATAAAACAGGGATATTTTTGACATTAGCAAGTAATTGACTTAATTCAGATTTCTCCATTAAGTAAAAAGCCAAAAAAATTAGCTTATTTTATTAAGTCAAAATTATCTAAAAATTCTCATTAAGTTATAAAAACAAACACCTCTAATTAACTTAATTAATTAAGTTAAGTCACTTTAAGTTATTAAGTTAAAAAACAAACGCCACTTAAGTCCCTTTATTATATCTAATCAGCCTCTATTCAGTTAATTCCATTAAAAATTTTAAGCTAATCTTTATCTCTCAACATATCAGATTTAATCCCAGATTTACGTTGGTATAATTTTTATCCTTTTTCCAATCATCAGCCATATAAAACTTATAAAATCTATTGAAAAAAAAAAATGCTCAACATCATTATAATCTCTCTCTTTCTTTTTAAGAGTTTTATCCATTATTACCATAACTGTAGAAAAAGATTTTATACTTCTTCATCATCTTTTATTGAGTACTATAAATTGATTTTTTTTTCCATAATTACAAAAGTAGAATATACAATATTTGAGAAGAAATAATAATTTAAAAAATCATATGGGTACACTTAAAAGCTCTTTACCCTTTTAAATCATTTTATATAAGAATAAAATAAGTATTAGTATAAAAGTGATTAGTCGGGGCTGATAAGATATAATGATGGAGTTAAATATCACAACTTTAAGATCAATTAACGAGCTTTTTATCTCATCAAATGGAATGATAGTAGAACCACAAATAGTTTTGTATAATTTAATGTGTACAAATTAATGTAACATAAAAACATTAGTTAAAAAATGATAAAAATTATTATTATTTAATTACGTAAGTTGATAATAATTTTACGCAATTAGGTTGTATAAAATGATTGTGATTCTGTCATTATTTTAGATAGTGATCAAGAAGTTACCAAAATCTTCAGACTCTTTTAAGAAGATATAAAGTTAGTTTTCCATTTTTCTTTCTCCAAACAAATTGGCCAATTGAAAGGAGCAGTATACTATAAAGTCCTATGTTTTAGATCGGATATCAAGATGTCCTAAATCTTAATAATTGAAATATGGAAAAATAACTCAAGTTTATCAGATGAAACCATGAAAGAGTCCAGCCCAGGTGTCTCATCGTCAGTAGTGGTTCGCTGTAAGCAAGAAAATTACTGAGTTGTGTGATTTAATATGAAAAAATTATGAATGAAATGATGAAACTATCAATATAATGGGAAATTTACGAAAATAATTATAAATATTTTATTATTTTCACAATTAACCTTCTCAATTTTTTTTTATTAATATTAGCCAAACATAAATCTTCCTCCTCAAATTATCATTCATTACAGACCAAAAGCAACCATCTTTCTCCCATATCGTCAAACCAAACGCAGTTTAATCATCAACCAACGGCGACGGAAAAAGACAATGTTAAAAGTGAAATCCGATCATAATCTATCTGAATCCAACACTAATCGACATCACTTATTGGTATGAGTTATTTTCTGAACTTGCTGAACTGAGTCGTTGGTGAATTTGAATCGTGGGTGAATCTGACAACAAGCACCTGTCGCACGCACCAAGCCTTGGGCGACAAGCTGCCTGTCGCACGAAACTTCACGCGATAGGGAACCTGTCGCACCAAAACCTGTCACACCAAAACTTGGTGCGACAAGCACCTATCGCCCAAGGCTTGGTGCGTGCGACAGGCACCTGTCGCACCAAGCTTCGTGCGACAGGCAGTCTATCGCCAGATTCATCTACGACTTGCAGTTCACTGAAACTCTCGAGCAAGTTCAGAAAATAACTCATACCATTATGTATTAATGAAAATAAATAAAATAGCTAACTTAGGTTTTGTTGAAGACTATAGATTGTAGATCGGACGCCGATGAGGGATGAAGCATGGATGAAGCCGCCGCCGACGAGGACTAATGTTACCGCCGATAATAAAAATTTGTTCGGTTTAGGAGAGATGTGTGAAAGAGAGTGTTGGAAGAGAGGTGAGAGATATGGATATTTTAGTTTCAAAAATTTTTTTATGACTAATATTGATAAAATTTTATTTAAAAAATTAAGATAAAAAAATTAAAATTTTTATAACTATTGATATAAATTTTTCTAATATAATAAATTTATTCACTGAATAAACTAGTCCGTTGGGTTGAGATATCGTCCTTCCCCCCAAACATCAAATCAATTTATAATTAAGGCAACAGACGAGGATTAAATGCTCAACATTGCCGTTGTTCGAGATATGCTTGCAATATCCCAGATACCGCTGGACCTCGAAAAAATCAAACACCAAATTATTGAAGTAACCTCTCTCTTTTCCCTTAATTTTGCTTTCAAAAGAGTGGCTGTGTCTGTAGCATCATCATAATGATCGCTCCTCTCATCAGGAGAGGCTTTAAGGCCGGCCAGACGCAGCAAATTAACAGAGCTAGTGAGCTACCCAGCGGTGGACGTGGACTTTATTTTTTACCGTGACTTTTTGCTTAAAAATAAACATTTGATGTGTCCTTTAGCACCACCACGTGTCAGCTTACATGTGTTACTTCCTCTGACTCATCGCTTTCTTTTTCACACTTGACATTTAAGAAATCTCAATCTTTTCTTTTGGCCCATTTGAGTTCCCTTTTGTTATTTTCCTCGCAATTTATAGTCCAAATGGGTTCCAAAGGAAACGATTCAAGGGGATCAAAGCCAATGAGAAGGAGGTCTCAAGCTAGAAGAATGCTCCAAGATTCTGTTATTAACATGGCCGAAGCTAGAAGAGAGATTGTTCAAGCCTTGCAGCTTCATAGATCATCAACAAGAACAGCAGCAGCAACATCAGCATCGTCATCAGCACAGTGTTGTTACTACTCACTAACTGAGGCAATGCCAATTCCCGAGCCTATTTGGTCAACTACAGCACCTACAATACCGGCAGCACCTTCAGCAACAGCAGCAGCTGCCATGGAAAGCTTAGAATTTGAGTTGGGTGAAAGCCAAGCTGCTGCTTATAATTGGTGGCTGGGGTTTCTGAAAACATTGGATGGCAAGATTAACAATGTTGAAAATTACTCCAAGTACCCACACTCAAGGGTGTTTGGGTGCCAGGATAATTTGAAACTGGGTGAAGGAAAATTTGCTGTGGATGCAAGTGATGATCAACAAAACACAGCTCCTGATGAATGGTTGACGTTTCCAGCAAGTGATGATCAACAAGGAGATCACACCACAACAACAACAAACCCATAAGATAAGATTAAAATCGTCGTTTGTTTCCACGAATTAATTGAGTTTTATATACTTATAATTAATTAATACGATAATTATTTTCATTTTATTAACTTCTACATGTTAATTAAAAATATTGGGTGTTGCACCTGCTGCCTTTATCATGCCATTTTTAATCGGTTGTGTGTGATGTGTAGCATGAGATAAGAGATAACGCAGCAAGTGGATTGTTATTAACCAGTTTTGTAGAGAGAGGTAACCAGATATGTATGGACATGGACATGTATCAGTCCAGAATAATGCCACATTAGAAAGTGTGCATGATGACTGTAGCATAACTATTATATATTAATATCCAATACCAAAATTGTATTGCCACTTGCCAGTGCCATGTGGTCACATGTCATTATTTCAGTGGGTTACCATTGATAGTCATCATCCCTTCTCCTATCTTTTTTTTTTTTCTTTCATTTTTTAACAATCCTATTATTATAATTAGTTGTAGTACAATTAGTAATATTTATAATCATATAATTATTGAGAGAATTTTAAATCAAATCTATGGAGTAAATTTTAAATTTTTATTTTTATTAATATTTAAGAAATATTTACTTTGTTGACAATTTGTGAAAGGAGAAAAAAATTGTTTTCACTCAATTTATTTAAAATGTGTCTATCACATTTATCTATAAGATCATCTTAAAAATTCATCTCATCTTAAAAATTCATCATGTATGCTTTATTTTAAATTTGTTTACATTATTTCATTAACTATGTAAATATAAATATAAATGTGTTGAAAGTTTTACGAGTGAGAGAATATAAATTAATGGTGTGTTTACTTGAGAGTTTAAAGAATGAGAATAAAATTCATATTTATTTGGCAAAATATAATTTGGGAATGAGAATAAAATGTGTGGGTTTCACACAATTTAAGAATAAGGAATGAGAATTTTATTTTCATGGGAGTTGAGAATGAAGATTACTATTCTCTGAATTGACTTTTGTATTCTTTTAATTTTTTTTATATTTTTTGAATTATTCTCGTTCAAATTATAATTAATTTTATTATTTTAAATATTATTATTATTATTAAATTTTATTAATTTAATTATTTTAGTTATTATTAATTATTGTTATTATTATTATTATTAATATTATCATTATTATCATTTATTATTATTAATTTTATTTTTTAATTAATATTATTTTTATAATAATATTTGTACATGTACCTAGTTAATGAAAATTACATTATTTAATATTATGAATATTTTGATAAATTAATTCTCATTCTCATTCGTTATTCCCTTTTAGTTTACCAAATAAATATATCAATGACATTCCAACACATTTTCATTTCCATTTATTTTTATCAAGTAAATATTAGAATCTCATTTTTATTTCTCATTCTTATTTTAATCCAGTCTATTCTTATTCTTAGTTTATTTTCATTTCATAAAATAAATGCAGTATAAGAGAATTCGATTCAAAGATTTGATCTAATACTTTTTAAATGATTTTATTTATTTTGATATGATGGTTTTTAAATAGTGTTATTTGTTTGGCTATATGAGTTTGAATCATGAAAGGAGGAGTATAAAGATCGAAGATATTTGTTTGTGTTCATAATGACGCGAGGATGGGTGTGAATGTGATGGAATGTTTAACATTTGATATCTTAGCTGGTTCATTTCAAAATGAATATGAATCTCTATTGTTCTGAGACAAAGAGATTCAACACAAGTGAGCCCAAAGAAACCCAAACAACCGTGCTCGCCCAGCTGGAGGAGGCATCTTTAGCCCAATTTCAGCCTCCACTGCATTGAATGGGTATTTATTTTGAGTAGGGCCAGGCACTATTTGGTTTAGTTTAGTTGTAGCCCAGAACAAAATCAAAACCAATTGGTTCACAATTTTATAAACTAAACAGGAACCAAATACTCGAATCGAACCCAACCAATCAAATTAATTCAGTTTATGCTGAGTTTAGTTTTTGGATTGGAGTGAAAATTTTGAGGAGTGAAAATTTTTGGATTAGGAGTGTGGAGTGAAAGTGGGAGTATGGTGTTTACTTTGACTAAATGAAAGTATGAATTGTCAATCAGAATCTCAATTATTTATTTACTTTGTCTTGGATTGGGAATAAATTATTTTAAATTATAATTTTATCCTTATGTAAAGAATTATAATTTGTAATTAAAAAATTAATAAAAAATATGTTTGGAAAATAAAATAAATATTTTATTATATTTATAAATTAATAATATTCTTAATTATGTAAATCATAATTTTTTTATTAATTTAATTTAAATTATGTGAATAAAAATTATTAATAATAGCAACACAAATGAAACATTATTATTGATAATATAGTACAAATTAATATTTTTTTAAAATAAAATATTTATTATTACTAAATAAATAAATAATTAATATTTATTAAAATTAATGTTTAATATTATTAATTTAAATATAATATTTATTTATTTTTATTTTATTAAATTTAATAAAATAAATATGTTATAATTATTATTTTTAATAAATATGATATTATTTATTTATTTTAATTATGACGGTAAAAAGGGAAGAGGGGGGAGTGGATTCCCACTCCCACCTCCCCCCATGGGAGTGGGAATCCCACTCCCCACTCCAAAATTAGGTGGAACCCAAGGAGTGGGAATCCTACTCCCCCTTCAAAATGGTAAGTAAACAATGGAGTGAGGGGAATTCACACTCCACACTTCGACTCCAAAAAATAAACACACCCTTAGTTCATTTTGTTTCCACGGTTTGGTTCTTGTTTTGTTTGATTGGAGCAATTTTATCTTGTACATTCAATGAAAAAACAACATGATAGTAATATAATATTATTATCACAACAATCAACGGTCCATAAATTCACAAATAATAAACAATATAATAAAAAAATTTACATAATAAAGTTTAACATGAAACAATTTACATAGTTTAAAAATTCACTACAAATGATAAAATCCGTAACAAAAAATAAAATAAGAAAGCAACAGCACAAAATCACAAATAATAATATTAAAACTTCACAGCAATTTACCAACATACACTACATCCGCATCCAAGTACTTACACTATCTCTCAAAGTGAGCTAAAACTTATAATTTAACATATTAAATAAAGTATATACTATTACATCAAGAATTACTTGTATTAACTAACATAAAATTTATTTTAATTTTTAATTTTTGACTTTTAAGTATCCGAACTTTTTTTTAAAAAAAAATTACTCTTATTCATTGAATATGACTCAAAGGCCAAATTTATACAAAATTTGAATGCATAAAAGGACATATCAATTACATAATTTAAGAATTTCTTCCATATATATTAAAAACTACATACTATAATAGTCATAATCTTGTCACATTTACCTGTCATGGTGTCAATGGTTCTAGTAGTATATGCGGGTCACAAAGCTAGTAATTAGTGGTGGGCGCAGGTGAGCCAGACACCCTATTTTTATGAGGGTTGTAGCTTACAGATTATGGAAGATTTCCAGTCGGACATTTTATGAGAACTGTACCTTACTGATTGTATAAGGTAGCCTAACCCCATACATGCATGCAATGGCTTATAATGACCTTCATAGTCCTGAAGGATCCAAATCATCATTCATAGGATTTTCAGGATTATATGTGATTCCTTTGGATCTTCATGTATCATTCCTCCTCAAGCTGGCGAGTTCGAAATTTGTCTACTAACAACTTGTCTACAGTTCATCACCAACTGGACCAATTATGCCAAATTGACAACAATTCATTTGATCATAAAACTCTGGATAGTGGCGATGAAGCTGCACGCATGGCTCACATGATGATCCCATGACATTGATAGACACAGACCCCTTTAATCAGGATCGCAAATTGATTGGCACTCATTACCTAACAAAGCCAAACGATGAGACCCTTTTTAATTTGTATCGAAAAGGACTGAGCTCTCGTTAATCATTTAACTTGCTTTGTATTGTATCAAAGAGCCCACACCGGTCAATCAAAGGCCCCATTTTCCTAGTCCTCTTCTTACCACTCATTTATATTTTTGGCCATCTCTAACAAGAACCACAAAGTTTTAATGGCAAGACAGTAGGTCCAACGGCCCGATTTCATAATGCAATTCTGCAATTTAATTTGATGTTCCAGAACAAATTAAGACACTGACTATTCGCTAAGGCTATTTCAACTTTCAAGACCCCTGGGTAGTCAAATTAATAAAGCTCTATAAAATTTTGAATCATTCGCCTTGAAAACCAATTTACAAGGAAAGAAAATCATGATTTTTGTACCTCTGTTTGAATTTTCATCTGACCTCGTGAGCAAACCTCTTAAGAAAACCTAACGAGTAAGGGCCATCATTGCTTGAAAAGGATTTCTCTCCACCTGAGATGACCTCTCAACGAGCTAATTACATGATCTGTGTGGATGAGAAACGATTCAAATGAATGTGCAGAAGCAAAATCAAGCAAAGGCACTTAATTGGCAGTGTTAATGCAAATATCATTTAAGAAATTTCCGTACTTCTATCAGACAGCTAGAATCGAAAACCCGACGCAATAATAGCCAACTAAGTCCCCATATGCTTGTGTATGTGATCGTTCAGTCGATGATTGTAGGGTTTGGGATTAGGAGCATGTACGTATGTCCAAAACTTCATGCATGTACATGAGGGGTTCTTGGTTGGATCCAACTGGTAGCTTAAATGCATGCTTACGTATCAAGTATTTATTTATTTTTTGTATAAAAATGCTGTGGTCCTTGGGCTTTCCAACCGAGGAGATTTGCATTATGCAATGAGGGCTCCACTTAATTTGATCATTGGCAAGTCGAAGAAATTAATGAAATGGTCCATGTTGTTCTTGTAGAACTTTCTTATCAAACCCAACAACTCTCCTTAATTTCTTTATCTCTCCATTGCACTCTTAGTAGATAGTTTTTGTGTAGGAAAAGTCTAAATTCATACAATTAAACTTAAAGTTATATAGTCTGGGAGCTGTAGGAGTTTAAATCATATAACTATAACACAATTAGAAAGTTCGCGGAGAATAACACAAAAAATTATAAAAAGATGAAAGCCGAAGGCGGCCAGGCGGATCGCTTCACTCGCTCCAGTCACTTCCCTCCAAGGGAACCTTCCTTCCCTCTGGAAAAATCAACGTCGCACATGTAAATATTATAAGGCAGAACTAAATTCTGATGGGAACTCGAACTTTTGTCCTTCCAAATGACAGGAAAGGCTACTACCTTACCACTCGCCCAACAACATATGTGGCAAATTATGTCAATTACGTGTTGTTATTGTGAGTCAGTCTTCTGTACAGATGCCTAAAAGTTGGAAAATTCACATTTTGCCCTATACAGTAGTGTATATCACAAATGTGCTCAAACAAATAATGTTATAATTACTAGACGTTGTCATATTCAAACTTTGTAATGTTTGATATTATTTCTTTAATAATTTTGTCTAAATTATTATTTAAAAGTTATATTTATTACATATTATTAAATTTTGTTTGATAATTATAATTTTTTTTAGAATAATTATAACTTAAAAACTATAGCATCTTAATCTCAAATAGAACCTAAGTTTAATAACTTAATATTCATCCAACCATAGTTGACGAATAAAATCTTTCAAAATTTTATATGGTTAGTAATGATTGTTTCGAACATTATTTCATGTTAGAAGAAAAATTGTGTTCACTTCACCTTTCAAATCATGGTACAATTATTTAATTAGAATACAGGCATCCTTAGAATAATTGCGGCCTTTTTAGGGTTTTATCAAATAGCAGTAATTGGCACACGCTGAAAGTGACCGGGCGGCTTCCTTGGTTGGTCTCGGTTTCAATCAAAAACAAGGACAAAATTAAAGCAAAGAGACGAGTCAAAACAGTCAAGTTTGCCTCCAGCCTGGCATTCAATTTGAGCCACATCCATCTAGTAATTCACCGAAAATGGCCGAAATATTCGTCCTCTACTTACTCTCTCTTAACTCCTAGGGTCCTTCTTGTCTACCCAATGAAAATAGCTGGTTAAAAGAGACTTTCATAGCAATCATAGAGGACGAAAACACAAATGAAAAGTTAACATATCTTTAACATATCTAGGGTATATAGTTGGTTGAGGTGCAAACATGGTACAAGATCGCTAAACTTTCAAGCATAATTGGATAAGTGATTGTTATAGAGATTAATTGTTGTTGATGTGAATTTTTATTTTTTTTTAAGGAATTGGTGTTATTTCGTCAAAATTCAAATAATTTTTGACATTCTATATGTGATATCATTACAAGATATTCAATCATAAGTTATTTGTTGTTAAGGGTCTGATAAGTGGTTTTCAAGAAATTTTATTTAGTTGGTCATCCGATTTCAAATTCTAAAAAATGTATGGAATAAAAAAGTTTTTTAGACTTTACCTACACCTCTACTAAGATGTTTCTATTACCAAAACCAGCAAACTACAACTCAGGGTGAAAGTTAAACAATAAAAATTCTTTAAAGATTATTGTTGCATACTGTTGAATAGATTATATGAATATCCATATACACATGAATTAGGATTTGAGATATACACAATGTACTGCATATCCCAACACCAAACAATTGGCTGGGTTGCAAAGTAGTTGTTAGTGGAGATGTGCTATGGTGTCGTTGCTTGTAGTTTACTTTGATGAGGATAAGTTGTCATCCTAATTAAGGTTTTGTATCTACATCCATATCTGTATTAAATCGCGTACTATTTGGGTTCACAAGTTGCTTCGGCTATCAAACATTGTTGCTATTGGGGTTCACAAGTTATTTTATTTTATTTTTTTTTTGCAATCACCATGATCAGGTTGTTCAGTATTTACCTATATAATTTTGGATAAAACAGTAACATTGTTGGAGTTTATTTGTTAGCTTTAATTGTTAACACACAAATATATTTAAATGAATGATAATTAAGTAGTTTAGTCAAGGATTTTCGGTGAATAACTTGTTGTTTTAAAATTAAAGTTTAAGGGAATTGAGGAATACACTCTGAAGGACCTCTTGCGACTTTGTGAACAGTGGACTACATACGTTGTCAAGTTAATTACAACCTACAATTGCGAGGTAACATACAAGTAATTTATGATTTTTTTTTCTTAAAAATATACAAGACTTATTTTTTGTGGTGTGCTAATTGATTTTATATACTTATAGGTGGAAAAAAAAATGAAAGCATATGTAGACTCCAAAATCAGTGACATTATTATCTTTTTTTCTTGTTGGCTAAATTTTCATAAATTAATTTAGTACTTTATTGTGTATACTACTTGTTCAAAGCTTAATTCAGTACTTGAACTTGTTTTTTAGCCCTAAACAATGATGTATTTGAACTATTTTAATTTAACTGATGTATTTAAAATGTGTATTATGTGAATTGCATTACAAGATTTGGTATGTTTAATATATTTTGGGTTTATTTTAATTGTAAAATAAACAAGAATAATGTGATTAAAAAATGAAACACAACCGGTATAGCACCGTTAATACTGACACTAATTATTTAAATGAAGAAAAGAATTTTTGATGTTACTGAGTCAGTGGATTCTGAAAAACAAGTAAGCAACCCAAGAGGGGGGGTGAATTGGGATTCTAAAAAATTATTCAATATTAAAGAAAATCTAAATGCAATTATAGCTCAAATTCAAAGCAATAACAATTAAGATGATCACAATATAAAAAGATAAGGGACGAGAGATTCAAACACGAGATTTTTACGTGGTTCAGCCAACCTTGCCTACGTCCACGCCTCCAAGCTTTCCGGGCTTGAGGATTCCACTTATTTTTCTAGTAGTGTTTATTGTTACAATTACTTGCAACTTGCAAGCACGATCTCGATCTATCTGCTGTTATTAATTTCCCATATGTTTGGTGTCAACGAAAAGAACATTAAAACTCTCTAAGATTTTAGGTTACTATAATATGGTCAATTTCTAGCGGATTATTCCATAAAGGGATGATAAAAAAATGGCCGCTTTGTCCGTTTTAAGATCCAATACTTGTATACATGTCGAAGAAATTAACAAATCAATCATTTTTACATAATTGCAAATTGTGTCCTCTTTCTCAGCTTTCTTAGTTCCAGGGAGCAATCAGAGCAACCATTGGCTCAAAATGTTGCAGGACAAATTTTAGAAAACCCCCGATTAATATAAAACCAAATGAGTCAACTTCTAGCATTGTCTATAATACAAACAGACAAAGGGATCACAGACATTCCGAACTACGAAATGGCACTTTAATTATAAAAGTTAAATTAAATTGTAGATTTGTGTAGCTATGTGGGAGCGGTGCCAACTGCAAATTAACTCTCCATCGATTTGTCCCTTAAAGACCCATTCGAAAATTACTAATATATTTAAATTTTTATATGTTGATGTTAACTTATCAATTATGTAGCATTAAATTCATCAACTTCTAATGAGCAAATCTAGACCTTTGAATTTTATAATACGCACTTTTTTTTTTTTTTTGGAAAAAGGACCAAACCACACTCTCCATTGTTAATTTTCTTCTATAAAAGGAGCAAACTCAATGAACAAAAATAATCAAGCAAACCAAAATCAAAACCTTAGCTCCGTTTGATCTTCAAAGTTGTTTTAACAAATTATTAGCTATCTCAACTTTGATAATGCAAATGGAAGGTACCACCAACAACGTTGAAACTTCAATGGCAGAACGAAACCAGGAGGCTATTGTTAAAGCCCTATACAAAGCATTGGCAAATGATGAAATGGAGAACGTGGCCAAATATTTGGCTAGTGACTTGGAGTATTGGTTTCATGGCCCACCAAAATGCCAGCATATGGTGAGGTTGCTGACCGGAGAATCAAGCAAAGCGACGTTCAAGTTCGAGCCGCGAAGCGTGGAGGTGGTGGGGGATTGTGTGATAGCTGAGGGCTGGGAAGGAGCTCCAGCTTACTGGGTGCATGTGTGGACTGTGAGTGTGAAAGATGGCTTGATCACTCAATTTAGAGAGTATTTTAATACATGGCTCACTGTAAAAGATTTGAGGCCACCGCGTTGGGAGATCAGAGTCAGACATGAACGGAACACTTTGTGGCAGAGCCAGCCGAGGGATCTTGCTCGCCGCTCATTGCCTAGCCTTTTGCTCACCATTTAGGTTTTTGATGCTGTTGTTGTTGCATGGAAATGTAGCTAGCTAGCTTTGGTTAGCTGGCTAGCTTTGGAAATAACTGTAAAATTTAATGTCTAAGTATATTTTGCATGTGGGTTATTTAAGTTATCAACGTGTTGTTGGTGTCCATTTCTTTTGTTGACGGAAATCTCAAGAGATTATTTTGTTGAAAATTGATATTTAGTTTGCTGCTTGCCAGTTGAAGGGTGGTATGCCCTTTCACTTAAAGCCGGCAACTATAAAATATATAACTGATTACTGGGATTGTAAATTCTTATTTTAAAAAATGTGAACGACCACATTTGAAAAAGCCCTAAAAAATTTTAAACTTTCCTCTAAATTTGAATCTAGGTCTTAGACTTGCCTACAATTTTGTAGATGTGAAGTCTGAAATTTTGAGTTGGCCTGAGGCTGAAAGGGACCGGAGCGGTCAATGATGACTGGTGATGGTTCCGTTTTGGTCACTTGTAGATGGTGATCATGTGTGGTCTAAAACCATATTTTAACTAAAATGAGTTTCAGGTCCAGTATTTGCATTTGTATGATTAACACGAGTTCCTACAAACCCACGGTTTCAGTTAAGGTTATGTTCTCAAGTAAAGGAGCTCATTCAAAACTATGATTGGTATTTCTGCAAAGATGGCTCAATAAATTGTTGTGGACACTATAAGGTAGCAAGTGAAAGCACAGAGATGCGACAAAATTGTCCAACAAGCTACAAAGATACTATCAATACAGATTTCTTCAGCATATTGTCTCATCTCTGAATCGATGGTCGAACCGGTGGCTTCATAAGATAGTCAGCATCTCTTTCTCCCTCCACTTCAGAAGCCTGCCTATTGGGACTATATTTATCTTTTGAAAACCTGCTTGGACCAGAAAATTTTCCAATCCCAATCCTCGAAAACCCAGGATTGTTTCCAGAGAGAGAAGTTTGGCTCGATCTGAATTGAGCTGATCCATCTTCACGAGGTAACGGTGACAGTGTAAGCTGGCTATTCTCATCTGTTTGCTTCATGCAAAGCTTACCTTCCACAACGTCATAGTAATCAGCTGTTCTAACTTCCTGAGCAAGAGAGCACCAACAACAGAATAGCCATTGAGCAAAATCTGCAATGGCTGGTTTTCCACAACATGAGTTATTTGCTGGCAAATTGAACCTCTTTCTCATTTGAATTCTCCAGAACCCACCGTAGAGTAATCCAAAAATGCAAAGCACAAGACCAGTTAATTTCAGAACCTCCCGGACAGTCTCATTATCAATATTGACGGCAGCAAAGTTGAAAACCCAGAATGGAGCTGTGCAAAAGAGGAAAAAAGTTGCAATATGAACGTACATGTTCCCAAAACCAAGCCTTTCCATATTCCATCCAAAAACACAAAAACTGAAGAATAGAGAAAGATATGATATGGCAATATCTTCCCAAATGTCAAATAATCCCCCTCTCCAAACAGGGGCATACTCAACACTTTTGTGCTTGTTTGATGCTGCAATCGAGAATTGTTTCCCCAATGACAACCTCTGGTTACTGGAATAGCCAGTGCCACTCATGGGAATTTGATCTTGGGTTTTCAAGTCAACTTCAGAATTATAATCCTTCCCAAGTGGACTAATAACCGAGTACAAACCAGCAATTGCAGGTGCAGCGACTGCAACAGAGAGGCAGATACCAACACCTATAGCAGGTCGTTCAGATCTTTTATATCCCCAGTTAAGGCCACACAAGGTATACTGAGCAAAGCAATTAACATGGAGCAACACAACTACAACCATCATATGGGTCCATTCATGGGGTTTGTAAGTGCCATTCTTACAGTATATTTTTCTCAAGGTAGAGACATCCTTTGGCTTCCACCTACACAGAAGTACAAGGTGGTGAAACCGCTTTGGGTGTTGGTATAGGCACATTAGAGTAAACAGAGCATTGAGGATTTGATTATTGACCTCAAACCAGGCATCTCTCTGTGACTTCTTTGGTAGAGCGCGATTAAGCATTCCTGTCATCACAAGAAAAAGTATAGCTCCTGAGACAGCAACGCAAATGATCCATAAGAGAAGAGCTATGTTCAAAGGATCCTTGATCCATTCTTTGCAGATTTTCCACAGAGATGACCACGAAACTTTCTTATCAAGACTTCCACTGAACCGACCTCGAATACCTTGGCCACTGGACAAGGGTATAGAATGTGAGACTACATCTCTTTCCTCTGCATTCTGCTGAAATTTAGCAGATGCAGAAGTTAAATTTCCACTGGAACCAAGTTTCAGAAAGTTCAATCTGCTGGGAATATTAATTGGTAACTTCCCTAATCTGGGGTTTTCATCACTCAGCAAACCCTTTTGTGACATCGAAACAGGAAGAACATTTTGGCCGTTGGCTTTATGACCATCCAGAGACACATTTGATGGCATATGTTCCTGAAATTCTGCTAGCTCTTTATCACTATTGGAAACCATTTACCTCAATGTTAAGTTCTCTTCAGTTTCTTGGGTTCCAGAAAATTCTCCACTCAAATTCCAAAAATCATTTTACTGCCACCACCACAGGAGCTTAACTTTCTGAAGACCTTTCCAAAAGAACAAACAACAGACACAACAAATTAAAGGCTGATTTATTGACAAGGTACAAGTCTTTGATATCAAAAGACAAATCCAGTTGGAACTTAGGAGCATTTTGGTTCTTGAAATTAAAAGCAAGACTAGTATTGTGAAAATGATGAAAATCTGTAAACAGAGAAAGGTAGAAACTTAATCAATAAGTTAAGACTTTTGGTGATAAACGCAACAACCATTATACTTTAAAACACAAATGAATTCAGTCAAGTATATGATCCAAGCCACCGCAAAGCAAAATTATTAAAAATATATATATATATACAAGCACTCGTATATCCAGAGCGTGAAAGCTGAAAACTTTTACACAATTTATTACCTCTGAAGCTTAATGGCAATTTGAGAAACAAAGTAAATGAGAAAACAAAAAAATAAAACTTTACACTAAAACCCACTTACCTAAAGATTGATCATCAAAGAAGCTCGACCTTTGTTGTCTCCACCACTTGTTTCCATGGAACTAGAAGCTTTAACCATCTGGTTGGCTTACAACATATCTGTGAACCCCAGATATAAACTGCCGAGAATTAAATTTAATACGGACAAAATTTTTGGCTTTAAAGAATTGTCACTTTACACTTTTCTTTCTTTTTAAAATTGGGTTTCAAATTTTGAATACAAAATTTCTGTTTTTAGTGTTACTTTTTCCTTTATTTTTTTTGTCTTGTTCTGTCTTTTCGCGGTTGATTTCAAGGACATTTCGGTGCAGTTACATGGTTACACGATCCAATAAAGAGGAAAAATATATCTTTTTGTTATTGATATACATTTCAAAGCACTAATCAGCAGCGTGGTGGACCCTTTGAAGGCTTTTTTTAAATAAAAAGTAAAAAATAAAAATAAAAGCAAAAGAAAATAGTTATAAATAAAACTTTAAAATCCAAGCAAGGTTTGCTCATCAAAGGATCTGTACCATGTTAATGCAATATATCAAGCAATCCCCTTAGCTTTAATTTGAATATTAATTGTTAAAATGATAGTAGCTTTTATTTTTTGGTTCTCCAAATAATTTCTTTCCCTTTTTTTTAATAAATGAAAAAAAAAATTATATTGGCGTCACTTTTGAATTTGTAGACGTAGTCATGTAGGGGCTGCTCTGTCTTCCAGAATACACGGGTTCACTTTCTCCATTGCCGTTATTAGTCCATGTTAAAGATAAAGAAAAATCTTCGTCAAGCGGCGCCAGCGCCTGCCGCGTTCTGCATTCGCAAGGCGTTTTTTTACCCCTTTTCACTTTTCTAATACCACCTCATATATATATTAAAAAATCTGTTAGTGGGTTGTTGAAGCTGCCCGGTTTTGTATGGTCATTAAATTCTACCATGCCACATGTCCAATATCCTTCAATAATTAAAGATATAAAGCGAACTAAGGTAAAAGAAAAGTGAGTTGATCAGACTTTGTCCAAACGTTCTACAGCAGAGAATGTACTTTTCAATTTCACCAGCACTATTAAAATTACATTTGCACTGGGTACAATTGGAGAACGATTTGTATTACTATTGACCGAATGCTTTTTTATAAATTTCTTTACTCCCTTGTTTGAAAGCATTGCATCAGCTGTTAATGTTTGACTCTTGCATAAAATATCAATTTCACAAGAACCTCTCTGATCCCAAGTCAAGCACCTTACGGAAGAACTGATGGGGATACATGGGTGGTTGCTCTGATAGAGCCTGAGACATTACAGCACAATGAAAATATGTCAGGAACCACATTCACATTTTTTTCAATTATATCTCCATAAAAAATACGAACTAGTCAGTGTCTTCTAGATAGGAGCTAAGATGATTCAAGCGTTTCTAGATAAAATGATCTCTAAATTCTCCATTCGGTGATACAAACTAGATTTTACAGAGCAATTATCAGAACCATTAGCTGAGTCAAATTTCCATAGGACACCAAAACAATCTAAGTTGTTGAAACAATATGTGAATCTGGGAATTGGTTATTACCTGATGTATCAGTACAGTGGAAGGAGTCATTCCCGGCACAGTATTCACCTCAATAATCAATACCTGAAAAATATGAAATTGGCAAATAAGTAAACAGATTATTCATTGATAACAAAAGTAAGAGAATAGGATGCCCGTATATAAATTGTGAAAATCTAAATCATTCACAAGATAAAGCACATAATTCACAAGAAAAGGCTTTAAAAAACAAAGGAAGAAGCTTAAATCTTGCTCTTTTACTAATTCAGCAAACAACAAATGGAAACATATTCCTTGCATCATAAAATCACTGTACCTCTCCATTATCAACATTAACAAATGCATCAATTCGTGAAAAACCTTCTAACTGCAAAGCGTTTGCAATTAGTTCTATATGTTGTTTACATTCATCCAGAGCCTCAGTGCTGAAACAAAAGAAAAACAAAGAAAAAATTATTCAACAAAAGAAATGTTAAACAAGTTACAAGCTTTACAAATAAATTTTCAATCTTTTGTTTTTTGTTCAACAATGCTGCAGTATTCAAAATTGTTTCTTGTCACAATTGTGGCCAAAAGAGCATACCATTTTCAGCATATCAGTATTACCAGTCACAATAGAACCAAATACTAAACATCCAATTTTCATAATATAAAAAGAAATTTATGCATGCATAACATTCTAGCATGGGCCATTATAGAACTAAGAGGAACAACGGAATATTGCATAAAAGAAGCAGTTAACCATAAATAACTAAACCATATGTAACTTCAACTTCCAAAAATTGAGGGTCATAAACTAACCTCATAATTGATGCTGGAGGTGGAGTTAGGTTGATGCCAGTTCCACCTGTCAAACAATACCCACGTAAGCACATGGAAAATGCCTTTCTAGACATAAGGGTACAACCATTTTCCTACTCTACTTATCAGAAAAGAAAAATACATTATACAGAACTCAAGTCAAACTTTGAATTACACAAGTTTCTGTTATGGGCCTAAAGAAGACATCTGCTATCAAAATCCTAGTTTGTTCAGATATCGTATATCTATCTGCTTCTTCTAATGATGCTTTAATAGATTGCTCAATCATTGAATTATTGCTTCACTGTTACTGTTAACTTGTTATGTTGCCTTGTAGTTTGAGGATCAAAATTTCAAAAGAAATAAACCAAAGAAATTCCTTGGGTACATTATCAAAGAAAGGAAGGAGCGAAGATGCACCCTGAAATTTCTCCTCGAGTGATAGGATGTCACCAGATTCTTTGACAGTAACACTAGGCATCAATGAATGCATCGATCCACATTTTCCTATAACACCAACAGTAATTTCTACCCATCGACTGTTTCCTTTCCACATGAGGCGATCTGCATTTTTATTTGTGGATTGTGATGAAAAAAGAATCTCGTCAGTCTCAACAAATGGTTCAAAGATCAAGATCTCTGGAGGAGGGTTTGGCATCTCAATCATTCCATGTGCCTGGAGAGTATTCCAAAAAGAAGAAAAAGTATCATGAGATTTTGTTATTCTAAACACAAAAGCCAAGTGAGAGAATTTTCCTATTGTTTTAAAAACAAAAGCGACCCTCTACCCTGACCAATTGAACAAGATTTTCATGGGAAAGCATTAGATGCGTGTATCAATTACACTCATGACGGTGTTAAGTATGTTCATAGATTTCATACACTTCTATTTCAAAAACCTGATAAAATTTCACCAATTTTCTTACCTAATACTTCTTTTAGTTATCATTTTTGCAATTGGCACTTGCAAGTTATCATTTTAAGACATTTCCATTAATAACACAAGACATATTCTCAGAGTAATAATGTCATCATTTTTTTTAATGAGATAAGATATCTGTATAAAACATTTTAGAAAGAGATGCCGCAAAAGAAATATTCAGGCTTACAAACCCTTGAAAAACTATTAGGAGGTATCCGCAGAAGGCACTCCTCCAATGCTTTCACATACACAGTGAGATCCTCAGCACAGCTGTATAACAAATGGAGGAGCACAATATGAACGAAAGTAATTCGAAAACAGAGTATTGCCATAGATGTCTATCATATGAGGACCTGCCATTTTTACAAGCATCCCAATATTTTCTATGGTGCAGAGAGATCAGCACAAAGCAATAACCTACCATAATCTTGCAACACCAGTTGAGCACCCATCCCTTGCTGGTTTAACACACAGTGTTTTACACTGAAGCTTTGAGGTCAGCTCATGCCAAATGTCAACTATGGGTGTCTTTAATAGATCCTCCTTCCTTCGCACATCTTTATTTATGGTAAGAACTCCCAAGTCTGCTAGCTGGAAAAATCGAGGAGATTTCAATAGTCCACAGAGAAAAAATGGCAAGAGCTTAAACACTAATTTTTGGACCTCTGTTTTAAAACTAAGCTTATGGGAATAATGGTTGGCAATGAAACTAATTTAAGCTTTCAAGAGAAAGATAAGATCAGCATTTTTATTGGAGAACACAATACGTGTTATTTGCTATCGTACATGATTAAGCGCTAGAGATGTTGCAACTTTGTCCATACAGGTTTTAGAAGCCATCACACCAGGACCTTCATTCAGGAGAAGCAAAAGCAAAAGGGAAAATGAGTAATCTTGTACACAGAGAACATATTATTTTACCAAGTGTCAGTGAGAATAAACCTGTGTAAGGAACTCCTTCAGCCTCCAGCAAAGACTGAAGTGTACCATCTTCACCGATGCCTCCATGAACTGCATATAAAAGTATATAAACCAAATAATGACCGGATTGGGCGGGGGGGGGGAGCTTTGATTGATTAAGTTAACAGTTGCTAGGGCTGAACAGATTATGCTAGACCAATCATTTTTGGGTATGTAAATTACACTCTGGACATTTTGATGCATATACAGTAGGTCCCAGTTAAACTAGCTAGTAACTTGATGCCAATGCAAGACTTAAGATCTGCTGCTGCCTTCATCAGGGATTGGGAGGATTAAGGGAGAGGGAGAGTTAACAATTCCTGAAGAGCAATCATCGTAGAAAAGAACCCCCCCCCCCTCCCCCCCCCTCCAAAAGCAACTTTAAAAAAAAAAAAAAAAGATAAAGAGCAGAGCAAGAGACAGAACCTGCAATAAAAACTGTTGCCTGATTTTCCTTGGCAAGCTTAATCCACTCATTTATTGAATGTCTCATAGGTAGTTCATCAGCTATATCAAACCCAGTAAACCAACTGTGTTTCTTCAAACCTTCCACAAGATCATTTACCACTTGGTTCCTTAAGTGAGAAGTGAATGCAGCTCGATCTGGTTCAATTGCCTCTATGCATGCAGCAAGAACTTCCTCTGTTGTGTGTCTCAGCACAAGAGAGTAACTGGAATTTTTTTAAGAGAAGAAAAAATATCAGTGTTGGAATCAGAAAATATGTAAGTCCTGAGAAAGAGAACCTAAACGGTTACGAATCACTAAAGATCTAAAATCTACTAGTATGCAAATGAGCAGCAGAAAGGAAGTGGGAACCCCACAAATATTAGATGAATAAATGACTATGACAAGGTGATATATATCTTCACATATTTTTTGAAAAGAGAACCCTAAAAAAAGGCTGGAAATGTAAAATCTATACTTACGGCAGTGACCAAACCACTCTGGAGCTTGAATCAGGATCTGTTATATTGGCATCCATGCCAGAAGAACAGTCAATTGAAGGGGCAAGCAAACAAGGAGTTACCTCAATCTGTAGATACCAAATAAGAGACAATCATGCCTGTAAAATGGCAACCTCTGGAAAATGTAAGTTGGATTATTAGTTGATTTATCATTTATTCTCAGCCATGTGTGAGGCCATAAGCAATAAATAATCATACAAGTCTTATTGTCTTATGCTAAGAATTTATGAACTTACATCATCAAATGCTTGCAAATTGAGCCATACATTTGTTCCACTCATAAGGGATACTTGTCTCTCTGAGGTGTCACCACCAAATATGACAAAAACTTTACGAATACCTTCACGTTTGTTGAGTGCTTCGGTAGGTTTTGAGCCACTTGATCTTCCAGGCAAATGACTTGATACACTATTATACGATGCAGGATTGGGAAACCTCGAGCAAGCATGACCAATAATGGTTCGAAGAATGTTTGAATGAGAAAATCCAACCTAAACATTATCAGGGATCTTTCTGAGGGATAATGGAAGCTTGGAAAAGGATGAATCATTACAAGAAATTAAAGAAGTATGCAACATATTGAACATGAAAACAATTTGCACAGAAAAAATTGTTTTTTGAAAGAATGTGCACAGTAACTTAGAAAAAGCATATGAAACATTCATAAATAAATCTTAATTCTTAAATATTATCCTTCCTCAACCCACACTTTAAACTATGACCTGCAAAAACTTTCATGCCAATGAAATGCACATAAATGATCAAAATTCTTTTAACTCTGGACATGCCATACTTCAAAATCTTATAATATTATACTGCAAATACATAGAATGTTGACATCAGAAAAACAGATATATGAGATTATTGTTGGCATAGTTTCTGTAGTCATCTATTGGAACACTTCATTCAGGAAGCACGAAACTCAACATTGCTGTAATGAAATTGCTAAAGAACAGTTGTTCTGCACTAGGTATAGTTCAGATGCAGATTCTATCTACGCTATGCAAGCATTTAGAATGATGTTCCAGCCACATTGCAGAACATATGATTTACTCATCCTCAATGAATTACAAGACATAATAAATCTTCTACGAGCTTGCGATGCTTGTCAATATACAAACTTCAAATTACCTTTGATGCTTGCTGAAATAAGAAGCTAGTCTGTTCCATCCCACTAATCTGATAATATGAAAAACATTGAAATGAGATATCTAAGGAAAATAGTGCCAAAAAACAAAGTAGAGGAATATCAGAGATCTGTTTCACCAGGTTAATGTCAGTAAATAAAATTGTTCCCCATTCAGTGCTTCCATATTTGGTTTCAGAAGATGAAAATACATGTGTGGAAGAAGGAAGAAACCATCCGTCAATCCGAGCAAAATCACATAGGCCAAGTCGCTGGAATAACAGAGATGCACCTTCCCGAATACTATTAATAACATCAATAGGAAAACGAGGCGGAGTGTGATAAGCAACCTGTAGAGTATACATAAATTTCTCAGAATAAGAAATTGGAACGATGCAATTAAATGAAATATTTACATGTCACTAAATAAAACTCAAAGGATGCAATGCTCCACTACCTGTTGTGTTGGAAGATATTTCCTCCGATAATTAAAAATTGCATCCTTCTCCCTCACATCAACACTGCCCTGAAATTGAAGCTCCACCTGGACATTGACGCCATTATATTAATATCCAACCATTTATTAGGCTAAGATAAATAACTATGTTTCACCCAAACTCTGGTATATGATTCAATGAAAGTGATAGTTACAAAAAAAGTAAGCTGGTCCATTATTTCTCATAAATTCATCTAGAGTATCTATCTTATATTTCGACTCATCCAAAGAAGAATTAAGCCAAAATTAGGATATATTCTGGGAAAACAATGCAAACAAGTAGGAAAAAAAAAAACCTCAGTTGGCAGTAAGACAACAGGATGGCAATCAAAACCAGATCCCACATCAAGGACAATGGCTGTAAACTCACTTCCTCCCTCGAGAAATAATTCCACCACAACTCTGTCATCAATCCCCTATCAGAAACAAAAAAACAGATAAATCATAGGATTGAACTTATACAACCTTAGTTGACTGGTATAAATTTTCCGTAAACTCTATTGTAGCCCAAATCCAAACTTAAACCAGCCTGTGACTTTTGAGGCATATTTTGAAGAAAATTTAATTTAAATTACTACTTTGATTCATTGAAATTCACAATTTATGCTTCAATTTTTTTGGGATGGTTACTTTTTCATACCCAATAACTCAAAACAAATAAATCAAAAAGGCAAAACAATACAATCAGTGTATATTTAAATGATTTATTTTAGAAAACAGACAAATAGTGTCTAAATTAAATTTTAAGTGAACTGGGTATCCTCCATGTCAAGTTAGTCTAAGCTTTAGCACATAAGGAGTGAATCCCTAAATCATGCATCACTATTAAGTGTTGGGAGAAACTGCAATACCTCTAACATAATTCCCTTAGCCTTTTTAAGGGAATCAATGACACCATATGCAACTGTAACACCAATGCTTGATCCTGCTCTTGTCGGTTTTACCTGAAAAAGAGTATAATTGAGATCTTTAGCTATGGAAACTTCATGATAAACTAAACCAAAAACCAGGAAATTTGCCTTACCACAACTTTGCCAGAGTTAGGGTCCAACTTGTTAGTGACAAACCAGTTTGATAATTCAGATTCATTCACTTCACTTCCCTAAATGCCATTTCCAGTGTCAGCGAAAGAAAATGCTAAGAGTAATGGGACCCATTAATGATTGTCTCGTCGAATATCAAAAGTGATATTGTGAAAGAGCATATAAGTAACATATCAAGAACACCCCCCAATGCCCCCTGGGGGGAGGGGGTGTTGAAGAACATACAGACACAAAATTCTGCGTCCATTTGTGCTTACATCTGAAATATCTAAAATTAATAAATCTACTTTGAAGAAAGGTTGCAATGAAAATGGAGTCAATTTAAAAAATATGGGGAATAAATGAGGCTGACAAACATTTTCAATAATCAACTCATAAAATAATTCCATGGGGATCCACAGGCAACACTAAGCAGAAACGTATGATACATGCATTTCCACACAAGAAAAACAGGGAAGAAAAAAGGGAAATACAATTAATTAAAAGCAAGTACTTGAAGAAGAATACCTGCAATAAGAAACCAGGTACTGTTATGAATCCTTGTTTGCTCATCTCCAAGGAGGCATCATACTGCCAATAATAAAAAAGAACAGTGTGTTAGTGTCATTTCTTTGTTTGAAGGACAAATCACAAATGTATCTTAACTTGATATGTTCAGATTTATATTGACGTCTTGCAGAAGGTATTCATTTTCAGAAACCCTAGTCAACTGCTGATGCAGACATTGAACTCAAAATCTGTTTCTCTAATAAGAGATGCTGCTGGAAGAACATAGCCAACAAAAGTAAGATCCACTATATGTGATATATATACAAACCCATGACTCATTTCTATGGTTCCAAAATAAAAGTATGCCCCATAAATCTCTATGAGAACTAGAGAACATTGAAAATGACCAAGAAAAAAGCTTAATCTACCTTGTCAAAGGCTTGACGACACGCACGCGATCCTGTGCCAACAAATGGAACATTATATTTTTCCAAAACTTCCTGAATAATCCATCAAATGTAGAAACAATATCTTACATTCAGAACCTTTAACAAAATATGCACCTATTCTTTGCACACTTGTAATCTTGTATGAACGATTATACCATACTACACCTGAATGCCACCATCTTCACCAAATCGACCGTGTATAGCAGGGAATACTATGTCCACATTTCCAACAAGATGTTCTCCAAATTCAGACAACGACCCAAAACCTTGGGCAAGGCTGCCATAAAAAATCAGCCAATCTTCACATTCTCACTTCTCGATTAACCAAATACTAGTAACAGCTAATTTACAATCAAATCAGCTTACCTTTCAAGTTTAAAATCAAAATCTGCAGGTGTATTTGAGTAAACCTATAAATCAGACATGGAATCAAGATAATTACCAAAATGTTTCAAAGCAAGCAACAATATGAAGCTCAATTAGAATCAACAAGACATGAACTACCTTTCATTTTTTTCTTAATTACTTAACAAACCTGAGCAGAGGAAATTGCGTAGGCATTGAGATTTCGGTCAATGTAGTAGCACCTCACAAGCAAATCATCTCCCTAACAAAAAAAAAAAATCCAGTTATTGATCCTTAATGATATGCATCATTACTTGAATATCTAATTAGTGCATTAGAATTCACATTTTTTTTCACCAAATTCAGAAATCCGCACATGATAATTTTCATGCACATTTGAACATAGCACTTAACACACACACACTAGAATCTTGAATTTATTAAAATTCAGAAAAGCTGTTAAATCATATAATTGAATAGTGTAATGACAAAAAAAAAAATATTAAATCATATGTTATGATAATAGTGTAATAATATTATATTATTAAATCATATAACTTAATAGTTTTCTCAATCTTCAATAAAGTTTAGAAGTTCAGAATTATGAAATAGATCAGTACTGTATATATATACAAAATTTAAATGTGAATGAATATATACCTGAATATGATCAAGAACTGATCTAGCCGAGTTAAGAGAAATTCCACGCTCAGCAGACGGACCTCCACAGATGAGACCAACTCTCAAGACCCTACCAGCGCGCGCTTCCTTCGCCATAGTTTGATCTTCCAACACCTCCGCGCTGGCGCGTGTACCTTCGACTCCCAAACTCGTCGTTTTCGTAGCGTAACGACAAGCGCTCTTCTTCAACTTCAGCTTCCGATTCCGGCTCAAAACTTTCGGAGACCGGAAAGTTATTCCGCCAACGGCGTCGTTTCGGAGGAAAGAGAAGCTTGAAGAAAACGCGAGCGAAGTCATCAGATGATGAACTGAAGACTGAAGAGAGTGAGCATGGGAGAGGAGTCTGTTTCTTTATTTTTTATTTTTTTATTTTTTATTTTTATAAATCTGCATTAAAAAAATGACTTCTTATTTTCAGGCGGCAAAGTAACGCCAAGTGAAGCAGAACGTGTCGTGCGTTCGTCATTGGCTATTGGCTATTGGCGGCGTCGTTTTATCGGCTGGATCTACTATTTGGATTATTTGAATTCCGGAGATTAAATATACTCGTGGACTCCCGGTGGATATTTGATCAGTAAGAAGCTCCTTTCATTCGTAAACATGGTTATGATGATTAGGACAAAATAGTTAACTACTAAACTACCCCAGTCTGGCTTATAATAAGACAAATTTCTTTGTCACCTTTTTTGTCTTTTCCTTGAGCGGCCGGACTTGTTTGATATCCCTCCTCCGGCCACCGTCCACTCTAGTATTTTAAGAAGAAATATTATTGAAGAAATAACAAATCCTCTTGCAAACATTTATGCCTAAGATCAGGACGTCGCTCAGTAGCTTTGAGGAATAATATATAAAAACAGCACCTAAAACTCCTCGGACTAAGCCAAATCATTTGTGTTAATACTAATCCCAGACACCAATTGTGAAATGCAAAAACACAAAATTCACATATTCATGGATTAAACAAAAATTAATTAAGTTTAATAAACATGTGTGTGTGTGTGTGTGTGTGTGTGTGTGTGGTAAGATTTTAATTATATAATTTTGTACATGAGTGTTGGGAATGTTGCTTAATGCTTACAAAGTTTTCTCAGAATTCTTAAGTACATTAAATTTACCATACATGTTAACACTATATTTATACATTAATTACGTTTTTTAATTTTTTTAATTGCATTTTTTCAGGTTATGTATAGATTTAGAAGTCCTAATTTTTTAACTTATATAGCTTCCAAATGATGAGGTTGATATTAGGACTGCTCGCATGTCTTTAAGCAATATATTACCAGATTCCCTTTACATTTGGAAGTTTGATTTGACTTTATTATAATCTAAAATTATAAGTTAACATCAATGATCATTGAAAATAAAATATGAACAGCTAGAAACAAAAGCTGAGTGCTTGGAATCTTTCAAATGAGATACTAATTCAGGCTCCGTTTACATCTACTCATAATTATGTTAAGCAGAGTAACTTAATAAAATGAGTAGACCTATCGACACATTTTAAAATTCCTTACAAATTAATTAATTTCTTATTTTTAATGAGAATTCAATTAAACACTTTAATAAATTATTCTTTTAACCGACCTTTTGTACCCGTACTATTTCAAAATCTATATTTGTACTTGAAATTTTAATTAAAAAAATATTATTTTTTTAACAAAGTTATAAGAGTTTAGAGTTATGGAGAATAAAAGAATTATATGATAAAGAAGAAGATAGTTTAAATTTTAGGATTTGTATGAATTTTATAAATAAAAAATTTAAAAGATTTTTTTTTAAAGATGAAATTTAATGAGAAGATAGTTAATTTTAATATAATGTATCTATTTTTATGAATTAAACTGAGAATTTTTTAAGAAATATAAAATGCAAAAGTAAGAACTAAGAAGCTGACTTGTTGAGTGGTAAGCAGTCAGGTTGGCCCAATAAGTATACATATGTTAGCCCAGTTACACAAACAAAAAAGTCAGGCCCGAGACAGATCCACCGGACTCACATTATGCTGAGCCCAATAACTGGAAAGCATTTTTTGTTTTCATGTAGCAACTTATATATGTTCAAAATAAATTAGCGTGAGACTATTTAAATCTAGAAAATTAGTCTTCTTTGTCAATTTTAGGTAGACACATATGATATAATGAGAAAAATTATAAAAATTGTAGTTTTACAATATAAATTTTATAACTTCAAAGAATATTATATATATTGTTAAGGGAATTGTTCATATTGAGATAAGATTATTTGCACTTTAGAAATCACTTTGAATACTTTAATACTCTGATCATTCATACATTAAATTAAAAAATTAAGTTTTAATTTGTACACTTTTTACAATTCACAAAAAAAATTCCTTGCTAAACTATTTAAATTAACTTGTTGTATTTACTTAAAACACCGATAAAACTATTCAGCATACCCCATTTAAAGAGATTTAATACATACTTACAATCATATAATCAACACAACGTGTAAAAAAAATTATGTAACGCAATTTTATTTACCAATTTTTTGTTAATTTCTGATTAATATTAGATGCAGAATCCAAAATAATTATTTTTAATAGGGCATCCAAAACCACTTGCAGTAAAAACATAATAAAATAAAAAAAATGATCTATAAATACTACCAGAAAAAAAAAGAGAAGAAGAGTACAAGAAGAGGGTCAAATGCAAAAAGAAAAAAAAAACAAAGGGCTATTTTACAATACTCTCGTTTTAATTTATTTTTGAAAAAATAGTGAAAACTTTTTCAAAATATAGATGAAGATGCTGAAAGTAAAAGTTTAGACATGAGAATTATAAATTGAATAATGATATATGAGTGTTCAAAATAATTATGTAATATTAACTTATAATAATTATCCTTAATAGTAATTCACATAATTTTTTTTGTAATATTTTTTAAAATTAGAGTGTTCAAAATAATTTTTAGGGTGTAAATAGTCCCAACCTTCACATTGGCTAAGAATTTATTTTGAACTAAATCCTTCAACTAGTGAGCTAGATTTTTTTTAATACAAACAGACTAATGGATTTTTATCTAGTATCATAGTTAAACTCATGAACATGTGGGCGCACATTACATTTTCACTTGATTGAAATTGGTATGCATGTGGCAACAGTGTTAAGGAGAAGATCTTGCAGCGGTTAAATATAATTTGTAGACTTTGATTATAAGTACCACGCAACTCTCAATTTATAATAAGTTAACTTTTGAGTATGTATTGTCTTGGACTTTTGTATAATCAATAAATATATAATTCAAAAATACTCTGAATCCAATTCTTCTTGTATCTCTATTTTTAACTAATATTCATGTTCATGTTATTCAAATTTAGATTTCTATAATCATGAACTTAGAAATAAGCTAGAGTAGAAGGGAAAAAAATGTTAGAATTTGTCTTAAATTTGAATTCATCAGCTTTGACATCAAAATCACAATATCATGAAAATGATTTTTGGTGGTACCAACCGAAAACAATTTGCCGATCGAATATCTTTATCAAATATATCATTATAAGTCATTCATTTTTGCAAACTAAACACACTAAGGCTCCAAAGAATTCTCTAGCACATCCATTGCTATTAACAATTTGGTTAATTTTCACCATCACATACGTATCTGCAATAGTTGAAATCTTGAATTGAAAAGCTGATCAAGATTTTCAAGTGGGGGCTTCTGTCGTTTGTTATACTGACATGGGTTTCTTTCACTTTCATCCAACTTTCAATCTTGTTGTTGATATATTTCCAAGAATAATGTAGATTCAAACTCAATTATTTGAAAAAAAAAAAAAAACTTTCAGAAACAAAGAGGAAGCAACCTAGCTAGAGAGCTTTAATTTTGACTGGCCAAAGTTCTTTTTCTTGTGGGGTTCTTCTATACACTGATTCTAAATCATAGCTGGCTTTTTCTGAAGAAACAAGATTTTTGAAAGCTATGGAAAATGACTGCCATCGATCTCTTCTTTTGCAACTTGATTTTTGAGCCTAATCATAGCTACTACTAATTAATTACCCCCATGTTTTGGTTTTGAAAGATTTTCCACTCACCTGGTGGAGTGCGCTCCTCCAATAAAATGTTTTCACCTGGTGGAGTGCGCTCCTCCAATAAAATGTTTTCACGTGTATGTTTTTCTGTGTATTTTGTGATTAGCATGTGAGTATGAAAAATTTCATATCCTGCGACATTGTGACCTGTTGTAAAACGTAGAGATGACATAGGATCTATATATATATTTTTTTTCAATTTTCACCTTGTCTTGCATCTAGTTATATCTCCACAATTTAAAGCACACATGTATTTGCATTAGAGAATCATAAATAATATAATATATTTAAAACCCGTTTGGCGTAGCTGCGTTGCCACCGCGCAGCTGCTCCCCAGGTCAATTCTGAAGGAATATTCTCCTAAAATTGGCCTGGTGAGCAGCTGCGCGGTGGCAGCGCAGCTGCCCTAAATGGGTCTTTAATGTACTCATTTGTAGATATCAATTAATTGGATTGATAAAATTTAAGCACCACAAGATTTTTTTTTTATCCATAAAGACGAGACAAAAACTAACATTTGTGTAGGTATGTCAATTCTTAGACTAAATATGATTTCTCTTGACAAAACTAACTATTTTCTCTATACCATTATAAAATTGATCAAAATCCTTGTATTATTGAAAAATTAGGATAGACCCGCTTTTAAACTCAGAAGTTTAATTGACGAGTGACAAAATTATTTTTTAAAAGATTAAATGCCCTTCAAAAAGTGTGTATACTCGTTAGTGTTTTGACAATGGAGGAATTTTGGTATATTTTGAAATAGTAACAGGAAATTATTAATTAATTCTATTAGATATCAGAGAGGTTTCGTTTGTTTTCCCAAGTTTTCTTAGTTTCGTGCGACTAAAGTTAATTAAACAGCTAGTGGAGAATAATTGCGATTAGATTCTCAGTACTTGGGTTTAATTAGCAATGAGACAAAACACGGAAACAGAAACTGGTAGAATACAATTTTATTTGAATATTTTTTCTGTCCAGTTCAAGAAATTAAGGAAAGATGGAATGCTAGCTGGTGGATTTAAGTTGAAACGAAATTATATTTTAATCGAAATATCATTTGAATTATGAACAAATTAAATGAATTCAATTCAGTCAGAACCGTAAGGTGATTCATGCATTACATAATTTTGAAAAAAAAAATGTACTTTGAATCCAAAAGCGATAAGACAATAAATTAAAAAGTGGTCATACTACTTAATTTCTCCTGCTTTTCTATTGATTAGACAAAAAAATTAAAAATAAAAACAATGCAATCATGCTTGTCACTCACTTGAGTAATGGAGCCGTTGGTCCTCAAGCTTCAGATAATCAGATTAGATCTTATAACTGCACCTAATCAACAACAAACCCTTAACCACACAAAATGAGGGAAATTGTTAGATTTCATGACCTAAACATTGCGATAACATGACGATGCCATGATGAAAATACAAATGAATACCGCCTAGAGAACACAAAATTCCCAACTTAAAAATTGTATTTGAATAAAGTTATATGCACATTTGATGGCACAAAATCTGAAATGTGTCGCCTATTATGTTTGATAATATGTACAAGTGACTAAAGTTCACAATTTATTAGCACAAAATCTCAATAAGAAAATGACACTACTGAAAGTTGGCTAAAAAAGTTGAAAAAGGGTATAACAAAATTCAAATATACAGAAACAGATAAGGGATTAATGCTTGCATAACTTAGTTAATTAGTAAAAAGAAATGGTGTAAAATCAGTCAAGCAAGAATTAGTTGAGAAGAATGTGATGGGACTCCAAATAATTGAGTTTTTACATAAATCAAGCGCACTGTTGTCAGTTGAAATCTGGCCTTGTCAACATGTGAGACAAAAATGCGGTGCACTCCATGATTTGATGGTATGTAGGTCTCACATTCTTTTATATATTCTTACTTTAATTTAAATTATATCAAATTAATTAAGGTGATGAGTCCAATAATTATCTTTGTTTGTCTCTCCACTACTGTTTGGTCTTTTGCTTTTAAGTGATAAGTATTCCATTTACACCAACATTGTTTAATGGCATCTTTAATTACCTACTTCCATGCTTGTCTCCTATTTTTTTTCTTTTCTTAATCTAACTAGCATACACCCACCTCCTAAACCACCAAGTTAATGAACTCACATCCTTTTCGCTTCATAGTTAATAAATATTATTTCTTTTTGAATCTGATGTCAAGTATAGCTTTTAAATTGACATACTTAGAAATATATGCAGTACTTCAATTTTTTCAAAAAGACATTCTAAAATGTATCTTTCTTTCCATAGCATAGCAATTTTATATAATATTTTTTTTTATAATTGTGTTCCTACTCGTATCACTATCACTGTCTCAGTGGAATGCCAGGTCAATGGACCGCATCCAACAAATTCTTAAGCACAAGAAAACAAGACCATCCAGCCATAAAGTTAATTATTTGGTTGGATTACCAAAAAGATTAATTATAATATCATTCAAGTAATGTGCTTAATGGCTATATCTTTTATCTCCAATTTGATATTTTATTTCATAAATTTTACAGTCGATGATCTGTCGGAACCTCAGGTTGCCAGATGTCACATTTCACTTGGTTCTATGTATTGAGAAATGGTAGAGCCTAGGGTTTGCTAATGATAATCTTTTATTCCATTCATGTTATGCTACTCTCTACGAGGGAAATATTGCAACATTATTTTGAGATAAGGAACAAAATAAGCACATACTCGTGCTCAAATTATTTATCTAAAAATCTTTTTGGGAGAAGCAAATATATGGGGGCCTTGGAATTGTCAAGAAGCACAGAAAATTGTCATCGATAAATATTTTATCTTTGCCTATCTACCAAGTTGCTTTTGGCTTGGACCATTCATTCCTCAGGATTAGGTATAAGTTTTTATTGTTTTCTGATAGGCTGGTAAAGATTTCCACAATCTTGTGAAAGGCACTATGGATGTCTACTCACAAAATAGTTTCTATCGTTAAAGTCCTTTTTTCCGTCCTCCTGCATAGGGATGACAATTATACCTGTAAATTCGCTAAAATATGTTCGTTATGGGTAATTTTATCCGTTGTGAGCAGGTTTAGTATTATAAATTAAAATCCGCACATGGATGCGGGTGGATTTAGTATTAACCTTATATCTGGTGGATACCCGCATGGATATCCACCAAACCCGCAATATTTTTTTCAAATATTTTTAATTTAATTTTAATCTAAAAATGTATAAAGAAAATAATATCATTAATCAAATTACCAAATAGCCAAAGGCTCAAAGTTGTGTATGTGTATATGTGGCCCATCTCCTATTCTAAAGTCATAAACTAAAGAAAACTTGTTTTAAATGATAATATGAAATGTAATTATTATTTTTAGATACTAGTTTATTTTTTTAAAATAGATTTGTATAATTTATACTTAAATTTGAGAATTTGTGTTGAATTGATGTAGAAATTTTAATTTTTCATTTACATTGTTTAAATATAAAATTGAGTATGTTATATGGAATTTGAGGTCATTATTATAAATTTCTATGTTAAACATTTGTGATTTCAAATATGGAAACTCGCAAAAAATCCGTCGGATACCATTGCGGGTTTGGTAATTATTAAAACCCGCTGCGGGTGGGTTTTTTTAAAAAAATTAAAACCCGCTGCGGGTTGCGGGTGGGTTTGGTAATTTAAATTTTGTACGGGTTTGGGTTTGGTAATGACAAACCTGCTGCGGGCGGTGCCCATTACCATCCCTACTCCTGCATATGGAAATTTCGGATGCGTATTTATTTTTCAGAATATGGATTTGAGCAATATGCTACTATTTTGTACTGACAAGAATTTTCTCTCACAATCATATATCATTATTTTACAATAAAAGCAGCATTATATTATTCAAAATTTACATTTTTAATATGTGAAAGTCTGTCAATAGAAAAGAATTACTCCAAAATTTTATGAGTTGTATATTTCTCTAATATTCACTTTTTATTGTAAGTATAAAAGTATATAATCATTCCCCTCCATGATCTAAGGATTACATCACCCTTAACAATGTTATCAACGTGTAAGGAATTTCGACTTGTATTACTTAGCTTTTCTTTAAGTTGAAATTCCTTGGTCCAATCTTATATTATTAGATGTTCAATGGAAATTAAAATAATAATATAAGATCAATGGTGGGGTCAATAAGATAATAACAATTGAAAAATTCCTAGAAAATAAGCAACATTATTAATCAAGTGTACGCTTCCAATTTGTGATGACTAATCATACACTAGATTTTCCCTATGCAAGCACATAATTTGTGAGTGATAAGAAGGAAAAAGAGAAAGATTCTACTATTAGCCCATGTTTCAAGACATGAGAGAAGCATCTATGACCTCCACAAAGGGAAGTATTAGTGGACTTGGAAAATGACTTTGAGTCCCTTCAGTTGAGAAAGTGGGTCTAGTTAAAACGACAATTGGTACAATCATGAAGGTTTTAAACACCTTACACACCACCTTCTTCAACCGTAAGAAAAAAGAATCAAAAGAAATTAATTAACCAAAAGTTGCCAGAGCCACAAAACCCTAGTCACCTCCTTGCTTTGTGCCATATATATGCCTATATGCTCCACTGTTCTCTTAGAGCTTTCCCCACAATCTTTGGACCAGCCAATAAAATTTTTCAAAATGGCTTTAGGTCAATTAATTTTGAGAGGAGCGCATCACTAGCTTAAAGTTGTTACGTAGCATCTGCATCCAAAATTTGATTATTTTTTGGTTATTTTATCCATGGGAAAGATTTCTATATCCATGTATCATTTAAACACAAGACCATATGGTAAGTCCTATTCTAATAATAAATAAAGTTATTAATTATCACTCGATCTAAAAATTTAAGCTTAAATTAGTGAATCCCCTGAGTAATACCATATTAAGCCATCAATTATCGCCTGACCTAAAATCTTATTCTCAAATCAGTTGATGGTATGGAGAGAGAGAGAAGTTTTCACAATTTACTCAGAATGGTTTCTTCCCGATTTATTTTACAGAAAAGTTATTGAAACTAAAAAATTACATATGCTTCACTTCCGAGCAATAATATTCTATTCTTGCTTATTTTGTAGAGTGTTTATTTTACTAGTATGTTTTCATATTCTTAATTTCTCTAGTTATTGTAAGTTTCGATTATGTAAAAATAATTTTTGGTCGCGAAAATTCAGACAGCTACGTTTCTGATTATGACACAAAATTGCATGTTCTGTGGCGGGCAGCTTCTCCAGAATATAAACATGAAAATAAAGATTAATGTTGACTGAATTGTGAAGAAGATAGGCTCATATGCCAGAATTATAACCTGTCCATTTCTCAGTGGTTACACCAACCGTCTCTATTTTATTTTAGCACCATTTATCCAAAAATGAAATATGAATTATGGACGGTAATAATGAAATATCCTTGCTCGCGGGGCATATTATATATCAATAATGAAACTGAAATTAATTAATGAACTAATAAATATGGAAGTTATATCTACATCAATCTTAATTTAATACTTATACCTACTTTTTTATGCATTAACAATGATGATAATGACAACTTTATATATATTATGATATTTGTTTACTAGATGCAATTTATACTTAAGAATGAACTAGCTAGAAGCCTTGTGCTTAATTATGAAGCATGATGCTACTTTCTGAATTTGCTATTGAGTTAATTTACCCAGCTGCTCAGGGAATGAATAGGCTATACAGTACATGGGGATTTGCACAGTTTTGCATGATGAATAGACTTGTCATAACCTAGTTTTTTGAGAAAGAAGATTTCAGAAGGGAAAAAAAAAAGGAAATAAATAAACTTTTCATTCCTATAATTTGAATCCATATGGTAAAATTAATAGAATCATTATAATTGCTAGTTACGTATAAGTTGTCGTTAATTGTTACATTAGCTAGGGGCGGAACTAGGTCTAGGCCTGGAAGCCGGAAAAAGTTTCAGATGAAAAGGATTGCAGTGAAATTTTACTAATTTATTTAAAATTTTCATTTGGCCTCTAGTTTTATATTTTTTTAATCTTGTAGCTTAATTAAGTACATTTTTTCCATTTTGGTCCTCTTTTTGGGCCTCTCCATTTTAGTAATTCTTCGTTACAACCTACTAAAGTTTATGCTTTTTATATTATAGCTCCGTCAAATCAAAATCAGTTCTGCCACACATATATTTGCTTAATATTTTATATATTGTGCTTTTAAAATTTAAAAAAGAGTAGTATGATTGTTACAGACATACCTCAATTTTAAAGGGGAAGCTTTAATACTTGGTGTGAAAGGGTTGAGGGCAAAAGCACGTGCATTGACGAGGCCGGCGAGATCAGTCTCTCTCTCCCTCTCTCTCTTTTTTTCTTTTTTTTTTTTTCATTTTTCCCACTCTCCTACCGCCACTGTCGCCGACGGGATGGGGTAAAATTTGTAATAATATGAAAGTAAATAGGCGCTTGCTTTAGTGGCCCTACACAAATTGCGATGGCAATTAGCTGTTTTGGGGCTGGGGTCCCCCACCCAACTAAGCTCTTTTTCATTACATCATGTGCCCTTTAAGCATGGCTTATTAACTTGCTTCATTTGTTATAAATGAGTGGGCATGGAGCATAGGTATTTGCATCTGTGAGTATCCCAAATCCACCATTTTCATTAACAGCTAGCCAGCCATCATCAGCCCTGAAAACTGCTCTCTCTCTGTCTCTCCCTCTCTCTTCTTTTAATATAATTGTGGCATCATCAGCATGAGAAGGTGTGTGTAGAGCAAGATGGAGAAGCAGGGCACGTGCATTACTAACTCAACCGCACATACATCTACTGACAAAAATTAATTAATCCACACATTTTGAAGAAACCAAATCAAGAAGCAGCAAGCTCTTTCTGTTGTTATAGCTCAGTCATGAGTTGAGTTATTTCTTCATGTGCCCTTCTTCCCCATCATGACCGCGGCACCTTGTGTGTGTGTGTGTATCATCAGGGATCAGCTCAAGATCTGAATTTCTTCTTAGCAAAATTCATGTGCCAATCTAAAGCCTACCAAAGCCGCAAAGCTCGCCATTTCAGGTCAGTCCATTCTTGTCAAAAACCTAGCAAGAAAATTCTGTTTGTTGTCATGGAAGCAAAATTTTGAATTAACATTAACCGAGAAGCTAATTAATAAGCTGCTGTAGCGATAAGGACTGTAAGAAAAATATGCATGCAATACTGACGGATGTGGAACATATATTGTGATTGTGAGAGTGAAATTTCCGTTTTTTCAACGTTCAACAACGTATGGTTGGATAAACATTGACCGAATAGTTAATCAGTCTATGTTGTCATAATCAGGATAAAAACGTGACCCTATCTTCAGACTAATTGAATACTGATCACGAAATTAATTATTAGGGCTAGCTAGCTGCTTACTTAGAGTCACCATCTTCGCCGTGAAGTTTGATCAAATTAATGATCTCCAACTTCACTTCAGGATTTCGAATCTCAATTTTCCGTTCTCTTTCACTTTGAAAGGGCTGTTTGGAATTACGTGTGCTGTCTGTGTACATGTATAAATAAAGTACAACAAGTCTTCTGACAAATATACGTACTCTCTGTTTAATTGATTTGCCCAAAGCAGAAACCCATTTAGCATTTCTCTATTAACATACGATATTTATCAAGTAAAATACTCAATTGGGAAGCAAAACAAAACAAAAAAAAAAAAAACAACTTCGCACCAACCCCAGATTCTTCCTTCTGGTGCTGATCGATGATTGCTTCTTGTAGTTTTCTTATTTTTCCACTTTTTATATCATACTTCTTTGCTTTGTTCTAATTGTATTCATTTGAATTTATCACCTAAGCTGAAGTCGCAAAAGAATATTGTATTTTTAATTATTATTATTATTATTAACTTTGTTTTTCAGGACATGAAACTTTTCAAGGCTTAAGAAATAAGGACAGGAACGAATCTGGATATTTAAATTGGTTTCTTTTTATACAGATTATTATTATTATTATTATTGTTATTGTTATTATTATTATTATTTGCTTAGTATGAGATTAGTAAACTTGAGGACACGTTAAGGAATTAAAGCATAAATTCCCAAGAAAAGAGATTACTTAAGGACATGATCAATTAAGATGCTAAGAGAATTGGTACCACCACCGAGGAGACAGTTCAAGAAAACTACAATACCGCACACAAGTCTATTTAATCTCTGGCATTTCTCCTCACATCCACGTTGGATCGAAAATGAAAAGCCATAGATTAGGCGATTGCTTGCTCTTCAACCCAAGAATGATTTCTCGGTTTCCGAATCCAATATATCACAGATTTTTGTTTAATAGCTGTTTGGAAGATACCATAGAAAAGGATGTGTGCATACATCGTTCCATGTACTTTCTGATCATAAATATTATTTGCTTTTGTTGTGTACAAATTCCAACTTTTTCAGAATATAAAATTAATTCATATTAAAAAGAGTTAGACATCGATTATTTGAATATTTTCTTTCTTGACCTTAAGTGCGTGCTTTCTTTGAACATTTTTTTTTTGTAATATTTGTTTGTTGTTCATGATTTTTGCAAAACATATTAAAGAAGTAGCACTAACCTAGTATTTTATTCTCTTTTAAGTTTCATATGCAATAAATTTGCTTTGCCTTGCCTATATTTTATCAAAAACACACACGCATAAATTTCTTGATGACAGATTTTTAATGAACCTAAACTATCAATATGTGAAAAATTCTCAAGTTCATGTTCACGCTTTAGAAAATGTAAATTTGAATAGCACATCTTTATTTCTTATTTCTTAATAATACACTTTTTTTTAACAACAATAGATAGTTATTTTGTTACAAAATAGTGATGTACTACTTAAAATCAATATTCTAGAATTTCCAAACTACAAGAATATTAGTTTTTAGCAATGAAACTTTTAGCGATGAAAATATTATCATAATTGTAAGTACTTTTTAGCGACGAAAAAAATTTTGTTGCTAAATTCATAATAAAAATAATATTTAATTATCACTTTTAGCGATGAATACATATTGCGACCAAAATTTTTGTTTATTGTCAAAACTCTTCGTCGCTAAAACTTTTATTTGTCAAAAGAGTATGTTTTAGTGACGAAAACATATTTCGTGGCTAAAACTTTTTGATATGCCAAAAGAGCATGTTTTAGTGACAAAAATAAATTTCGTTGCTACAAAATAGTTTTAGTGAAAAAAATTATTTTCATCAAATTTTGTCGCTAAAACTCTTTGATATGCTAAAAGAGTATGTTTTAGCGACGCAAATAAATTCCGTCACTAAAATACTTTTAGTGACGAACTGTTACAACTCTTTGATTGGTCAAAAGACCATATTTTAGCGACAAACATTAGATTTCATCACTAAATGTGTACCTTCAGCAACGAAATTTGTATTGCATTGCTAAAAACAAGTGAAAATCTAAAAAAAATTTGGCGGATGTTTTTCACTAAAATTTAAGACTTAGCGATGAAATTGAATTTCATTACTGAATGTGTACTTTTAATGATGAAAATTAGATTTCATCATTAAATGTAGTTTTAGCAATGAAATATTTATTTTGTCGCTAAAAATTGTCAAGATTTAAAAAATTTGGCAGATTATTTTCCGCTGAAATTAAGTTTTAGTGATGAATTTTAAATTTCATTGTTAAAAACTCTTGTATCCTATTTATATATCATTTATTTCATTTCTTTCATTGTCTCTTTCTTTCTCTCATTCCCTTACTTTTATTCTTTAATTCTCTCATCTCTAAGTATATAATTGTCATTTTCTAATTTAATCTTTACTTCTTTTCTCTTTTGTTTTTAATATGGTGTAATTTTTTTTACTTATCTTGTTTATTCCAACTTATATTATTATTATATTTGTGTTTATTATATTACCTAATTATTGTGTGTTTATTTGTAGGGAATATTGAAGATCAGTTACATCAAGATGAAGAAAATCAAGAAATTTCTATTCATTTGTGGCAAATTTCTTTCAAAAAATGGATATCAAATTTTGTAATTATTTTTGTATTGTTCATCAATAACAATAACTCTTTTAAAACAATTAATTTTTCTTTTATCATAATGGTGTTAATTGTCATTGTAAATTTAGTATTAAAATAATAATATTTTAACATTAGTAATAATAAATAAATAAAAGAAAAATGATATACGAAAATTATTATTCATCGCTAAAAGTGCTTTTTGTGATGAAAGAAAATTCGTCACTAAAAGAACTTTTGGTGATAAAATAGAATTCGTTGCAAAAAGTACTTTCGGCGACGAAAAAATTTCTTCGCCAAATGTGCTTTTAGCGATGAAAAAAAATGTCGTTGCTAAAAATAATCTTAGTGACAAAATTTAAAAATTTGATGCCAAAAACCTAATGTGAGACTCCTATTGCGACGAAACAACGACAAATTTTTTTTCATCGTTATAGCCTTTAACGACGAAAATTGTATGTTTCAACGATGAAACTGTTTGTTGCTAAAGCCATTTTTGTTGTAGTGCCAGTATTCATTATAGAAAAAAACTATCTCAATATGTGGAGAACGTTTTCACTGCTTCTAAAATAATACACAAGGTAATATTTACTTCTCGAATTGGAACTTGTATCTTGGATTGGGAGTGTGGAGTGAGAGTAAGAGTTGGCGTAGGGTGCTTATTCACATTAGAATGAAAGTGAGAAATAAGAATCAAAATTCCATTTATATGTTTATTTTATCTTGGATTGAGAATGAATTGTTTTAAATCATAGTTTTACTCTTATTTAAAGAATTATAGTTTTTAGTTACAAAGTAATAAAAAGTACATTTGTAGATAAACTATCTATTTTATTATTAATTATTAATATTTTAAAAAAATATATAATATATTTAAATTAAATAAATATAATAATATTATATTTAAATAAGTTTAATATTAGTATTTTTAATAAAAGTAATAAATATGATATTATTATTTTTAAATAAAAGTAACATAATTTTATTTTAATAAATATAATTATATGATATTTAATAATAGAAAAGTAAAAAAAGAATTTCTACTCCCACCTCACCCATGAGTGAGAGTCCCGCTCCCACCTTCTCCATATGAATGTGAATTTCACTCCTCACTTTAAAAATGAGTGGGGCTCACATAGTGAAACTCCTATCCTTATTTTTAAATTAGAAAGTAAACACTATAGTGAGAGGAAGTAACACTCCCTATTCCTACTCCAGCAAGTAAATCGGCACAAGAGCCTTACCTTTTGAGGCTTGACCAAGTGGAACTATCATTATTTGATTGGCCACCTAAATTCAAATATTAGAAAATGTAGGATACAGGAAATGGATTTGGTACTTTGCTAACTGTTGAAATATAGATTGCATACTTATCTTTCTTGATAATAAAGAGAAAAAGATTAACGTGTTCTCTTATTTTACTTGTTTCTTATTTTATTTTGATTATTTAGTCATGTAGGGGTAGTAAAACGGTTTAGCAAATCGAATTCGTGTCGAATCCTAAATGAATCAAATCAAAATTCAATGGATTCAGATTCAATTCTTTTAATAAATGAATATTCGTTTACAATTCATTTACTGTATGAAATTAAATAAAATAATAAATTAAAATTTTTAATAAAGAATCAAATAGATTCATCTAAATTCATTTATAATCTAATAAAAAAAATAATTTATTACAACTAGATCCAATCAAAACACAAATACAATCCAAAAACAAGAAACTGAAGAAACTCAAAGGCATAAGGAAGGACAAAGTTGACGGTCGAATCAACAACATGTGTGACCACGGCCGGCTTTAAAGTTTTTGGGGCCTTAGGTGAATTTTTTTTATGAGGTCTCTTTTTATTCTGTAACTTCAATACTCCAAGAAACATAAAATATCTCAAAGTTTATTCTCTATTTAGTTCTTGAATTTCAATAATAATTAAGAAGATCTTAAAAAAATTTAAAAATAGAACTTAAAAAATAGTGAAGAAGATATCTTTTTTTTTTTTTTGGAAAGGGAAGAAGATATCATTTTACTTCCATTAGAACCATTAAAAAATAAAACGAACAAATAAATAGGAAAAAAACTATTTTAAAATAGAATATCTAGAATTGCAGCACATAGAAATTTGAGAAGATGAATTGATTATCAGATAATGGATATGGGCTTTATATTTTAAGAAATTAACTTCTTCTTTTTTAAATGAACTAATGAATGTAATAATTTTCTTTGTAGATAAGATATCAAGAAATGATTTTATCAATTAATTTTTGAGATTATAAGATTTTTAATAGAAATTAAAAGGAATACAAAAAGTTAAAGATTCTAATGTTGAATAATTAAGTTTTCTTAGAAAACTGAAAATGTAAAGAATTTAATTTTTTTTTCTTGGAAAGATTAATAGTGAATGAATTAATGGTTGGATAATATTATTAATTTTATCTCTTTAACACTAAGATTAACAAATATAGATAGCCTTTCCTACAATACATAATTAAAAAAAATCATTAATTAAAAAATTATTAAGGACATACTCAAAAGATGACGCCTTCCCTGGAACCTTAGGCGACTGCCTTATTTGCCTATACTTAAAACCACCACTGAGTGTGATTATTCGAGACCTTATCACTACCGTAAGTGAAGCTTGCTGGAAAAGTTTGAGTGAGAGCATTGATGTGATCTTGGGGAGTGTTTAGTTTGGCTTTCATTTAGGGGAATGAAGAAACTAATCTTCAAATTCAGGTGAAAGACAACGATGGAGGAAGGAAAATGAAGAGTGGAGCTAGGGTGGGCTGATGAGTGATGATGCCCTTGCTTTCATTTTTTCATTTTTTCATTTTTTTTGGGTTTGTTATCATTTCATAATTACAAAAATAACCTTATACCTTGGAATGTTTAAACATTTTTTTTTCAATTTTAATGGTATATAAGTAATTTTATTAAAATGGTTGTTTATTATTCTATTCACTTATAACCCGTTTCATAAACAAATTCTAAACAAATAAACAAATCGATCTCAAACCTGCATTTGATTCATTTATTTTAATGAGTCGAATTAAATTTATTTATTTAGTAAATGAATCAATTTTTTTAAACCCAAACTCATTTAATTCGACTCGAATAGAATTAAATTAACGAATCTTAACTCAAATTGCCACTCCAAATTATATGAGATATTATCAACCGGCGACAAGGCTCACTTTGTGAAAGGAATAAAAAAATTGACACAAAGAGTGCTCTTAGGATGCTTCCTACTTCAATGATTTCTTTAAAAAAGAAAAAAAGGTTAAAAAGACAGTAAAATTTATTCTCCTTTATTTACAAACTTCTTGTCCCACATTTTTTGCGGGGTGAAAGTGAACGAATCATTTAAAGCAATCTGACATCATATATGTAATAATTAGAACCACAAACTTAAATAATTGGACATCAATAAGCAATAAGTCTCTGTTGAGTAATATATAAACAAAGAAAACGCTAGAAATAGACCAAAGTAAATTAATGAAAGCATATTAGAAAAGCAAGCAAATGGGCTGGTTAGAATCACAATTGCAGCTCCTAGCTGGCATGGTCAGCTACAAGCAAAGTTACATGAATTTGTGGTTCAGAAAAGTATTTTCTCTTGGAGTTTTAAAGCTTTGAATTGAATCTTGAAGTTTAAGCTTTTCAATACAGCGAGATCACTCGGTAATAGTCTGATAATCATTTGACTGTTGAAAATTCGTCAAAGAGAGTAAAGGAGAAGCAATGAACAGTTTAACTACATGATATCTCTCCCTCGAATGATATCGTTACCAAGAAACAACATGTCCCCCGCTCTTTCAAACTGTAGACAAAATGTTTAGGATTCCAGAACATAAGATCCAATTTGTCGCAAAATGTCACATAGATCAATTGCACCACTTAAGGAACTCTGGACAAGCTGTTTGTTTCTTCTGTGAAGCCGTTTCGTGATATTCTAACTTGGAAGTAAAGATGCTCTTAGACAAATCACCCTACAACTGGCTACCATAACACCTGGCAGAATTTGGAGCAATATACAGCAAGGTGATGAAGCATCTGCACTGTTACCACAAGCAATCCATTGAGAGAATACAAGAAACTGAAGAAAGAATGCTGACAGCATATTTGTGCATTGCTATTATAAAAGGAAATGCATGCTTCTGAATGTCCATTAAACTATAATGCAAAAGGCCTCCAGCTAATATGCCAAGCTTCAGCATCCTAATGGTTAACTTGGGATCTGTCGGACAAATTAACCACCAGCAAAGTCCTTACATTTTTAAAATTGCACTGGGTATCAGGTTGATGTTATCTATAGCATAGATACAGGCCAGAATTCATCACCTTTGCAAGCCCAACATCAGGTACAAATGGCAGGCACAATAGGCGATGCGGAAATCTGGTGGATTGCATCTTAACATTCTTTCCAGCAGAGGATATATAACTCAAATAAAGAATATTTGGTGCTTGTCCTTCAACTATGCCTAAATTGGAACCCAAAGGTGGCACATTGAATAAGTGACGATTATCCTAATCCCAACTCATGATTCAGCTTTCTGGGGGCTTTCTAAGAAATAGTTTACAATTCTGTCTAATATGAAATTTGACATCTAGGGATACTGTTGTGCATAGCTCCTCCATAACAACAGATATGGCATTCAAAAGTCAAATAGGTTACTGACCAAAAAAATCATCCTTCCATTTTGCAAGGTGTGTATAAGATTTGATCCACCAAACGAATGAAAGAAGTATTTACAAAATCAAGTTTGGAGACAGAGCTAAGAAGAAGTGCCTCCCAAACTCTTGCTCCAGGAGAAACATCCTTGTCAGCCATTTGCTCGAGCAATTCTAGCGCCTTACGAACCAACCCCCTTTGGCACAGCCCACATATTGTCTCATCAAACATCGAACTTTGAGTGCACAAACCCTTATTCAGTGCCTCCTCCAACAGACCACAAGCTTCAATAATATCACCTTTACTAGCCAAACCATCAATCATAATACTATATGTCTGCAAATTTAACACAATGCCTTTCCATTTCATCTCCTTTACAAGTTCCCTTAATCTATTTATCTCCCCAACCTTGCACAAAGCCTGCAGCAATGTATTGTAAGTAATCACATCTGGTTTGCTTCCCAACTCCTCCATACAAGCAATCATCTTTATTCCAGCTTCGACTTTATTTTGTTTACACAAACCATTTATATACACATTGTAAGTATAAACATCAGGAACTAAACCCAATACAAGCAATTCATCAAACAGCTCCTCTGCTTTCACATAATCCTTCTGTACTATAACCCCATTCAATACCATAGTATAACAAACGATATCAGGCTTAATGCCATCTGATTTCATCTGGTTCAAAATACCCAATGCATCAAAAACCTTTTCTTTCTTCACCAAAGACCTAATCACATTTGTATAATTAACCATGCCAAAACAAAACCCTAATTTCTTCATTTCTTGAACAAAGCCTAAAAGTTCATCACTAGACAAGTCTCTTTGTTCACAAACAGATGACAAAATCAAAGAGCAAGTCTTTCCATCAACACAAAACCCATCGTTAATCATACAATTCAATATCTCAATAGCAAAACCAACTCTATTAATTCTACAAAGGGTACTAATCAATATCCGAAAACTCGATTCCTCAATCCTAATATTCATAAGCTGACTCTTGAGCAAAATTTGTGGAACCATTTTAACCCATTCTTTCTTTCTACAAAGAAATGAAAGCAGAGCATTAAGTGAGTACACAGAAGGCACACACCTGAACTTGGGTATTTTATAAAACAGATTAACTGAATCTTGAATTCTGTGAGCATCTGCATAAGTTTTAATTAGATCAATAAATATAAACTCAGGTGTTTCAAAGTTTTCCCTTTTTTCAATGTGATCAAGAACTGAGGAAATGTCACAAAATTGAGAGTTTTCAGCTAGGGTTTTGATGACAAAGTGGTAAGCTTCTGGGGGTGGTTCACAATTGTAAATGCTAAATGAGTGTAATAAAGAAGATAGAATAGGGGGCTGCTTAGGGATTTGTTGTTGTTGTTTTGTTGGTGGTGTTGTTAAAGATTGTTTGAAATTTTCCTTTGCTTGTTGTTGGTCTAAAGTTTGGTGCCATTTGGCCTTGTAAGGTGACAATGGCCATTTTCTGTGTTTTCTAAGGTGAAGATTTGCACGCTTAAGAGCAGAGGATCTGACCATTTTGAGATGAAGATTTGAACAGATTCTGAAATAAAAGATTGGATATTGATTTAAACCCAATAACTTTAAATAAAGGCTCCCCCTCCCCGCTCCCCCTACCTGGGGATTTTAAACTGTTTCCTTTTTTTTTTGGAAAGGTTAAACTGTCTAATTCAATTCAAAGTTCAGTTACCAACTTCTCCATTGAGCCCACCAAGTACAGATATTAAGGTTATGTTGGTAAATTTTGATTCTTGTGCTTTTGCTTAATTTACTTTGACGTATCATACATATATTTATATGAAGCCTGGAAGCTGCGTATCCTTTCGTTAGAACGCCCGATTGCACATTTTCATAAGCGCAAGGAGCCTTGCCCATTGACTTGTAAAGTTGTGAGGTGGTTTCTCGTAAAAACTATGGCAACAGCATATTGACCAGAGACTTCTTTTCCTATTAAAAAATGCTATTAATAAATTGTTGCGTGACGAGTTGTTTGACATTGAAATCCATAGAAAGGCTTTACGGCGGCAGAAAAGTATTTAAATCTAGAAGAAATTGACTGATCGAATTAGATACTGTCGCCTTCCTTGACTCACAAAGTTCTCAAATCCATCAACCCACCTGTTTTTCACCCAGGCCCTTGATAGCATAGGCAAATAACAAGGCTCACGAAACGAGGATTAATTGATCTCTCTCATAAAAAATTTGGGGGAAAAAAAAACCAAGTCACCTTCATTTCAATGGCACAATTAGCTATCTTTCATCCACCACTAATCAATCCTGTTTCAATCATCAGCCCTGAGTTTTGTGCTCCTCATCTTATTGATCTTGCAATAGTGAGAAAGGTTATGACCATAAGCAGTGGCAACTTTGTGGTACGGGACATCATGGGGAACATCATTTTTAAAGTAAAAGGGACCCTTATGAGCATTCAAGATCGTCGCGTCTTACTTGATGCATCTGGAAATCCCATTGTCACTCTACAACAAAAGGTCACGTAATTGGGTACATAATTAATATCTTTCTTTGTTGATCTCTTTTAAAGCTAAATTTTGATTCATTTCGTTCCATGCAGTTAATGTCAGCTCATGACAGATGGCAAGTTTTCAGGGGAGAAAGTACAGAGTCCTGTGATCTCATCTTTACTGCTAAAAGATCATCAGTGTTCCAGCTAAAGACCAAATTAGATGTGTTCTTAGCTAATAACAGAGAGGACGTTTGTGATTTTAAAGTCAAAGGAGGTTGGCTGGACAGATCTTGTGTTGTTTATGCTGGGGACGCAGACTCTTCCACAATTGTTGCCCATGTAAGATTTTTTGCCACTTACAGCAAATCATTTTTCTATATGTTAAATTCAGACTAATAAAATCATATGGATTATTGGATATACTTGCAGATGCATAAGAAGCACTCTGTCAAAAGTATCTTGCTTGGAAAGGACAAGTTCATGGTGACAGTGTATCCGAATGTTGATTATGCATTCATTATTTCCCTTATTGTAATTCTTGATGAAATTAATAGCTAAAACGACTAATAATGTTTGCTATTGCTACAATTCGGTTCAGATTGACCGGTAAAATAGTGATATAATATGTTGATAAATAGGACGAGTCACTTGCTCAAGTCTATTCTTCTGGTTGAATATCATATTCTAATACTCTATAAGGATGTTGGAGACAATTAACTAAGGATTTTTTTTCCCCCAAATTGATGTATGCCCGCGTTATTGTTGTTTGTTTGTATTACTTTGGGTCATTAAACAAAATCCTGGATAGACTTTTTGGGAGGGGCTTATCTCTTGCCTTCAAAATGTTTGATAGAAGTTCTAAGAGAGCATTATAAGTTGGGGAACTAGTATTAGCTTGCGCCAAGCACCTCCTTGTTCAGGTATCCTACAACAAGATTCCCTCTACCAAGAAGGTTGAGTACTTGCATCCGAAGTCCCTACCAACTTTCTTTTCTTGGTAATTTTTATCGCATTTTGCTCCTGAAATTAATCTATGCGGCTTATTTTATTCATATTAACAAGTTTTGAAAGGGTTTAAATGATTTAGATCGCTGCATGCAATGACACAATCTGAACACAGTTTCTTTCAAACGAGCCATTAACTCTTCTCATTCGCACGATCTGGTCACAGGACTCCACGCAATTCGCATGTCAGTATATCACAAAACTACAAAGGTATCATGTCAATAGGGACAGCCACAATCTTAGTGCGCGACCCTCTTGGCACGTTTTTTCACACTTTGTTCGATAAGGTCTGTGTGGTTATCATGTGATCTTAGTGCGTATGTGTTTCTTTCTTTCATCAGAGAAATCATTAATTCATGAACTATTGGAGATATTTTTGTTTCTTTTCATCGTGTGGTTCACACTCGATTGCCATGTCAATTATTCCCACTCAGAAATGATCAGTGTCCTTTGCATATATCTATATATTAAGAATCCTCATGCAAGTCTAAAACCTATACCAATTGGAAGTGCGAGCAAAGGCTCGTAATCATATCATGGAGCAACCAATTACACAACACACTGCAGACCAGATGCCACAGCAACCAAACCCACCGCAAATTCCACAGCAGCCAATTAATATTCCAGCGCCAACTCCAGCACCAACAATATATTCCAATCCGGTTTCGGTAATCGGCCCTCAGTATTGCCTTCCTTATCCCGTTGATCTATCCATCGTTAGAAAGTTTTTAAGCCTCACCGATGGCAGTTTTGCTGTCACTGATATCAATGACAATCTCATGTTCAAAGTGAAAGAAAAACTTATAAGCCTCCATGACAAGCGGACTCTACTTGATCCTGCTGGCAACCCTATTGTCACCATAACAGAGAAAGTACACGCTTTCATTTCCGTACTCTACAGAATGCGGACTAGTTAACAATAATATTGCTAATTTATTTTTCTTTGTTGTTTTACTACTTGTATACATATGCAGGTTTTTTCCTTGCATGAGAAGCATTTTGCATTCAGGGGGGCTAGCACAGACACTAAAGATCTTCTCTTTACTGTGGAAAGATCTTCAGTGATCCAATTGAAGACCAATTTGAACGTCTACCTGGCAAGTAACACCAAACAAGATGTTTGCGATTTCAAGATCAAAGGCAGCTGGACTGAAAAATCTTGTGTTGTATATGCTGGAGAGTCAAACACAATTGTTGCCCAGGTAACTAAAATATTTAAGATACATAATTAATTGCGGCTCTATATCAATAATAATTCTTTTTTTATTATCTAATTGATAATCGTTGGGCTTGCAGATGCACAAAAAGACAACTGTGGGCAGTGTCTTACTCAACAAGGACAGGTTCACTGTGACAGTTTATCCGAACATAGACTATGCGTTTATAGTAGCCCTGATCGTGATCCTCGATGATATCAACGGTGATGATGATACGAGTGAGATAATTTAGATTTGAAATTGCTACTATAAAGTGAAAAATAGTGTGTCTGTTTGATGTAATTCAAGTAAGATGCTGTATCCGTGGCTTTGGTTTTCCTTCATTTCAAAACCCTTTGCAGTAGCCAGCTAGTTAAAAGTACTTTTGCTTTCAATAAAGGCTATAGCTATAGATGTTTGTACGAGGGTTGCTTTTGTGGAGACTTTGTTGTTTGGAAGCCATTGGGCTTGTAGTCAGATGGTTGGCTAGTGCTCTCGACAATGTTGAGGACACTAAAATGATGGTTGGCTAGTGCTAGTAGACACGTTGTAAAATTAAAAGATGAATAATTAAAAAAAAAAGAAAAAGGAAAGAATCCAATTCCTATAATATGATGCCGATAATATAATGCCAAGTTATAATTTTTTTTTAATATTATTATACATGTATGGTTGGCTAGTGCTCTCGACAATGTTGAGGACACTAAAATGATGGTTGGCTAGTGCTAGTAGACACGTTGTAAAATTAAAAGATGAATAATTAAAAAAAAAAGAAAAAGGAAAGAATCCAATTCCTATAATATGATGCCGATAATATAATGCCAAGTTATAGTTTTTTTTTAATGTTGTTATACATGACTGATACTGATATTACATCATATATTACAATTAATATTTACAAACAGACTCTACAGTTGGGACCTTTATCGTGGCATGTACTCCTCTGAAGCGCTGCCCAAATTCTTTACACTCTCTCAAATATTTGAAGGCTGTCTACTCTACTCACATTTCGTAAAAATAATTGAGGGAGAATTGTAAATAACCCCCATAAATATTTTTATAGAGGCTCGAACCCTTGCACTCAATATTATAAATGTAAAGGCTCTCCCAGTGGACCAAATGCTGATTGGTAATGACAAGTTATAATTACTAAACAAACAATAGGATGCAAATCTTATAATTTGAGAGATATAAATGTAGAAATAAGAACTGAATTAATTAAAGTAATTACGCAGCCAGTAGCCACCATAATGGAAATTTCATAGGCAAAGAACAATCTTCTGCAGGTGAAAAATACATAAAACTATAAGGCACGTGTTGTGGGATAACTTTGGGGGATTGGATTATTTTGACAATTTCAGTCATGTGTTTGATGTATGGAAATTAAGTTGGGATTGTTTAATCCTATAGGTCCAAACTTTTTAATCATGGGCCCATAAAATAAAACTAAGAAGTTTTATCTCATTTGAGAGCCACGGGATAACATAGGACAAAATTTTGGAAGTAAAAAATTTACGTCCAAAATAAATTCTTGTGTTAATTGCAATTATTACATTACTAATCCATATTAATATTTAGATAACTAGTTTGTTTCACTAAGCATTTTATTTAACAATGATGTGAATATTGAAATTTGTAATATTCATTTCATGATATAAAAGTGTATATTTATAACAATTTAATTTATATTGGTATATTTATTTATCTAATTTTTTTATTTCTAAATTATCTGTTAGTCTAATCCAATCCTCTAATACACCAAATGCAAGACTATATTATAAGCAATTCAGTCCAATCCTATAAACCAAATCCAATCATTGTGTCATATCAAACCCACAAAGATCAGGCAACAAAGCCAAACAAAAATTGGACCTTTAACTCTTAATGATTTAGACTTAAGATTTCTTCCTTGATGATATGTAGCATCAAACATTATAAAAAGTTTCAATTCAGATTCTCCTCAGTCCACGCAGACACGGATTTAAGCTCCACATGGTCCTGCTGTCAGCAGCAGTATTTAATAATATGTATAGCTGTTATAAAAACATTGAACCAGCAAGTCAACAAGTCGTATTATCGAAGCAACTTGCGGGTATTATGGGAAATAAAAGTTATTTTACCAATATAATTAGGGTGTGTTTGTTACGTTGTTTTGTATTTCATTAGACTAAATTGCATTATATTTTAATGCATTTGCAAGCATATCCAATAATCAATATAATTTTACTAGTCTAAATCTTGTGTCGTTTATGCTGCAGAGTCAAAAAAGAAATAAAAAAAAAAGATTAATGTGAGGAGTACTGCAACACCCCAAATCTAACACATGCAGAGCACATAGTAAAAGAGGTTGCTTACAAATCGTAATCGTTGCACAAAGTCATCAAATTAAAATACTTCAAGTTTAATTCAAATAAATCCATAAATCCACAAGTATCATACTAAACATTTTCTCTCAAAGTCATAAATATAACAAAAGTCTCAAAGTCCTCCAATTACAAGTTAAGCATATAAACAAACTTAAAGGAAACATAAGTTCATCATCTCTTATTCAACTAGCAAAAGTAAATAAATATCTAGTTTCAAAGATAAGCACACCTCTTAGCAACTTACTCAATCTGCAAAAAGTAATGATGTGGGGTGAATCATCAACTTGGTAAATAATACTATTCCTAATACATTAGGGTTATCAGGTACCAAAGGTATTGCAAGCCCTTTTTATCAAATCATTTATTAGAAACATAAGTTTTACAAAATGACATATTATAATAGAAGGATATAAACTCATAAGTGGTTTAGAATATTAAAAGTATAATTAATCATGAAAACAAATCGTATGACATATATACATATATAAAACACGATCAAAATCAAAACCAAAATGACTATGGACAATGAGGCAAAACATTTAAATTCATTTTTCATATGTAACGACTTACATGTAGCACTTTGTACTGAATGTGGCACTTCATGGCACTCTAACTCTAAAAAAGGTAGCCCACATAGAACTTCAAAAGGTAGCCCCCATATAAATTTTTATAAATTATCTAAATTGATATGTGAACAAAACATTCATATTGGATTCATACAAGATCCTAGCAACGATTTAGGCTTGCAAAACAAATTTCATTATAACATTTTATAGAAAATTTTATAAAAGATAATCATTTTACAAAATCAATTACACATTTACAAACATTTACAATATTTTGTTAAAACCATAAAAATAATATAATTTTTAGATTAAAAAACATTTGCATAAACATATTTCATTTTGAAAATTAATTAATTTTTATAGAACTATAAAAACACATGTAGTTATAATAGTATCAAAATAGTCATACCTTATCCCGAAAAAAATCATACATAATTAGTATACTAGGAATGAAGTTACTTACCTCGATAAAAATAATGAACTAAACACACTTCTAAGTTTTCAACAGCCTCAAATACCTCAAACAAATGCACGATATAACTATTAACAACTTATTTCAACATCCTTATTTCTAACTCATACATGTACAAGTATGATTCTCTGAACTTTTACTTTTAATCTAATCATAAGAATGAACACTATTATACAAAGCTATTCTAGATATCCATGGATATCTCTCATAAAATTTTTAGGACGATCCGATATCAAAATCATTTTCAAAACTATTTGTTTCTTGACAAGTTCAAAATTGTCTCACAATACCTTAACTAAATAATATAGGTTTTGAGATTTTTATAAAATTATATACTAATAAAAAAATTATAAAATTAAAATTGGGAATAGTAGACATATATAATAACCACTTTTTAAAATTTTAGAATTTTCTGAGTTCATTTAGAACTCTAAATAATTTTGTAAATTTGATCATTATGCTAAAATCACACTTTTCTAGTGTGAAAATATCTATTTCAAAAATCCGTATAAAATCGGGAACAATGTCAAATTTTATGAAGTAAAATTTATTCGAAAACCCTACATGTCTAGTTTATAGAAAGATAAGTTTATTCTCAAAAATCATTTTTCGTTATATATTTTATTATGAGGTAGCCATGCTGTCCATAAACTATTCAGTGTGTTTATTGCATCAAGGATTAAATATCAAGACTCAACAATAAACTAACGCACTATACACAGCTTAAACACATCATAAACCATGCATAAAAGTCTGTAATATTCTAAAATTATGCAAAAGAAATCACTTAATAGAATATAAAGATAGGAAATCTTATAGAGTGTAGAGGAAATCGGACTTACAAATTGTCAAGTCTCTCTGGTAAGTAAGAGTTCGAATTCAGGGTATGAGGAAACAATTTTAAGCAGTGAAAAAAAAATGTCATTTGTGAATTTAGGGTCATGAAATAGGGAACAAAAATGTGAGTTTATAGGGAATCATAGGAAACTCTATCAACTTTGCAAAGTATAAATATTTTAAAAATTATTCTATGAATCCTAATTAAGTATATACTCATCCTTATTCTTATTAGCAATTATGTCATTCATGATTTCCTTATAATTTTTTTTCATAATTAACATTATGGAAACCTGGCATTACAAGTACCATATTACACAAATCCAAACCTCCTTGAGTTTATTTAATGCAGCACTATTCATAATAGGAAAGTTTACCAATCATAAGATTGCATTGCATTATCTAATGCAATCCCTGAGCCACACACGCCCTTATATCATTAACTAACCCAATAACGCGTATAATAAAAATATTGAACCAACCAGGCAACAAGTTGTATTAAATATGTATTGAAGCAACTCGTCCGTATTATTTGACTTGTTCCTCAAAAAGTGTCTTGGAACCAGTCCATGAGAGCGTGCTTCGATCGATCTTCTTCAACTTTATATATAAAATAAATCATCCTCGATCTTATTTGAAAAAGTTCTCGTTCTCATTAACTCGCCAATTTTACAATCAAATATCAAACCAATCATGGCACAGCAGCCAGTTAATGTTCCAGCGCCAACTCCCCCACCAAATCCGGCGATGTATTCCAATCCGGTTTCCATTATCGGCCCGCAATATTGCCTTCCCTATCCGGTTGATCTTGCCGTTGTTAGAAAGTTTATGACCCTCGCAGATGGAAGCTTTACTGTCACTGACATCAACGACAACATCATGTTCAAAGTCAAAGAGAAACATTTTAGCCTCCATGACAAGCGGACTCTCCTCGATCCTGCCGGCAATCCTGTGGTCACCATAACAGAGAAAGTAAGCCTCTTCAATTAATTCATTTCCGTATTTTACAAAATACAGACTTTGTACAATTATAATTAGCAATTGATCAGTATATCTTGCCAATTCGCTTTTCTTCGTTTTTAATTTTTAACTTTTTATATGCAGTTGTTTTCTGCGCACGAGAAGCATTTTGTATTCAGGGGAGCTAGCACAGATGCCAAAGATCTTCTCTTTACTGTGGGAGCATCTTCAGTGCTCCAATTGAAGACCGCTTTGAATGTTTTTTTGGCAAGTAACACCAAACAAGAGGTTTGTGATTTTAAGGTCAAAGGCAGCTGGACAGAACGATCCTGTGTTGTTTATGCAGGAGAGTCCAACACGATTGTTGCCCAGGTAGTTAATTAGATAAATAAATAATTGCTGCTATATCATATCAGCAATAGTTCTTTCAATTTGATTATCTAATTGACAATTAATATTGAACTTGCAGATGCACAAAAAGGAAACCGTTGGAAGCTACTTCCTTAACAAGGATAGATTCGCCGTGACAGTTTATCCCAACATCGACTATGCCTTTATAGTAGCCCTGATTGTGATCCTTGATGACATCAACGGTGACAACACTGCATGAGATTACTCATATTTCAGATTTCGGAATTGCTTCTATAAATCACGTAAATAAGTGTGTGGTTTATGTATTTTAAGAATGTTCTTGTTTGCCAGTTGCTACATTAATTTCCCTTGTGTCCTAAGTTGTGCAATATAACTTGTCAAAGTATTTGCTTTTGATAAATGTGATGGCTGTAGCTGCTCGATCGTTTCTAACATTTGAACATAGGTTATTTTGTTGGCAAACAACAACAACAACAGCAGCAGCAATAACTACTACTACAACAACAACAACAACAACAACAATACTAATAATAAAAAGAATTGGACTTTTTGAGTAAGCAGATTAATTGTCCATATTTCAAGTAAAGATTGCTACTAGAAAATGGCCGGATCATTAGTTATACGATCGTAATCTCTTGACGATGCATTTGCAGACACTCAAACGACCTTTTGAGACGACTGAGTCTTTAAAAGCTTTTTCGAAGCTGTTGCGGGGTTCACATGGTTAACCTCTTGTGAACAAATCACAAAAAGACAAGAGTACCAAGACCTCCGAGATATTTTTAAATGTATGCATAATTTGATTCTTTTGCTCTGTGCATTATTTCTAAGGGGATTTTTGTTCATTCACGCGCAATAAATGAAGTGGGACCAAATTGGTGTGATGTTTAATGGAGAGGGACCCAGTTAGGTATGATTTTACACATTGGCTCTTGACTTTCTACAAAACCAGCGGACGGGGCAGGGAATACTAATAGTGACTCCTCAAAGTGGACTTGACTGGCTTACAGAATCTGTAAGCTACAGACTGCAGCATCAGCCGTTGGATGTGGTTGGATATGGAGTGAGAAACTAAACAATAGAAAATCGGATGGTGGGATAACGGGAGATGTTTGTTACAGAATCTGTACCATAGACAGGTCCCCTAAAAGTTATGTAGTTTCAGTTTATTTCGCACTACCCATTATTAATTATAACGTTGATACGAGGTAAGTTGTCCTTCACTGTAAAATACCATTGACATGTGACAACATCCACTTCTGACATTTGTCAAGATCATTGGCAGCCAGTTTAAGCAGTCTAAATAGCCCCACCCTTATTTCTTTTTGAGTGTGGGTTCCTTTTGAGAGTTCCATTATTTTCCCCCTATGCCTTCTATTAAGGGTTAATTTCTCCCGCGGGCATCGTTTTGGCCAGGGAATTTTCTTTAATTTTCCTGCATTCTGTTGAGAGATTTAAAAATCCTGAGAGGATTTGCATATTTTCCCCTTATTCTTTCTCAGGATTCAAATATCAAAGTGGATTTATTGAAATCCGTGTCTCATTATTTTTGCAGTTATTAAAATACCCCGGCCCCGAGAGGAATTGTAAAATTTTCTCTTCATTCGTTCATTTTGAGATTTCAAATATCCTGAAGGAATTAATTTGTTGAATTTTCCCCTCATTTTCTTTTTGAAAGTTATTATTATTTTTGGTTTTCCTCGTATACATAGACGTACCGAAACCTGAGAATTTTCAGAGAGAAAAACAAAACAGAATTAAAGCTTACATAATGGGGCAATCAAATCCACATCAGCCAATATTTGCAGAGGCAAGTCCAGAAATATACACCAGACCGTATCCGATAATCGGCCCTCAGTACTGCGTCCCATATCCCGTTGATATTGCCATTGTTAGAAAGTTTATGAGCGTCACCGATGGCACTTTCGTTGTCAACGACATTGCCGACAATCTCATGTTCAAAGTCAAAGAAAAACTCATAAGCCTTCATAAGAGGAGGACCGTGCTTGACCCTTATGACAATCCCATCGTCACCGTTACAAAGAAAGTACACTTACTTTCATCGTCGTCATTTCCGTATTTTACAAAATACATACCTATTTATTGCACCTTCATTCGGATATACGCACTGGAGACTGGAGAATGACTAATTTAAAATTTTTTTTCTTTGTTCTTTTTGGTTATTATGCATGTCGCAGTTGATTTCTGCGCATGAGAAGCACTATGTATTCAGGGGAAACAGCACAGATTCTAAAGATCTTCTTTTTACTGTGGGAAAATCTAAAATGATTCAATTGAAGACTACTTTGAATGTTTACTTGGCAAGTAACAATAAACAAGATGTTTGTGATTTTAAGATCAAAGGCAGCTGGCTCGAACGATCTTGCATTTTTTATGCTGGAGAGTCCAAAGCAATTGTTGCCCAGGTAAATTAATTAATTAGTTAAGATACATATGCTTCTATCGATAATAATTGATTCTCTTTAATCTCATTGATTTATAATTAGTTAATGTTGGACATAAACGCAGATGCAGAAAAGGACAACAGCCGGAAGCGTCATGCTTGACAAGGACAGGTACACGGTGACAGTTTATCCTAACATTGATTATGCATTTGTAGTAGCCCTGATCGTGATCCTCGATGAAATCAACAATGACGACGATGATTGATGAGATTATTAGTTTAGATTTCAAAATTGCCTCTATAAAAAGTAAATATTCTGTTCGGTTCCATGGTTGTGCATTTTAAGATATTCCTAGTTTGCTACGTTAATTTCCCTAATTTGTATGGATTAAGTTGTACAGTCTTGGCTTAATTTTGATAAAATGTTGTGGCACTAGCTGTTTGTTTAAGAGTTTAATTTTTTTTACATATAGTTCGCTTTGTCGGGGGGAAAAAAATTGTTTTCACCAATATATGTGAGTTTTTGAGCAAAGAGTGAGCAATTGTTTATATTTGAAACGAAGATTGCTGTTAGAAAATGAAAGGCATTAAAGCAACAGCCCCGTTCATCTTTGATTGAGACTTGTTCAACATTGTGGAGATAAAAATAGAGTTATTCTCCAATGCACACGTTTTAAAATTTTATACTAAATTATAACTTAATTTAGTATTAAATTATAGTTTGTTGTGGCACTTTAGAATGTTATTGATCCTCAAAACGACTAGAAAAAAAATGAGGTTGAGAGAGGATTTCGGTCTTGTAAAAAATTTCGACAAATCTTTGTCTCTGAATTTTTTTTTTGGTTATAAATTTTGACAATTTTAATTCTATTATTTTAGATTCGACTGGGTTAAAGAATTTTGACATACCATAATTGAAAATATTTTATTGAATTCAAATAAAAAACAAAACCAAAAACTTAAAAAAAAAGCATTGTGAATTGTTTCAAAATTTATTTTATAAAATTTTTCAAAGTTAATAATTTTTGTGCTCCTCAAATGAATTTTTTATCAATATAACTATTAATAATGTAGAAAAACTATTTTCCAAAATAGAAACTATTTCTTAATAACACAAATACATGAATTCTATGAGTTAGTGACCCATTCTTTTTTTTTTAAATCAGGTACATAAATCTTTTTTTCCAAATTAAATTAACGTCTCTTTATTTTTCTACATTTTTTTTCCAAAAAAATGTAACCTGAAAAGAAATAAAAATTAAGTTTTTTATATTATTGTAAATTTACTAGTTATAATGGTCAATTCAGTCGTTTTGACCTTACGTTAATTTCAGTTAAGGGTATAATCTAATCTCATTTTTCTTCGGTGAAAGCAGTCAACTGTTATACTTAACAAAAAAACATAATGCACCAGGTGTTTAGAGCAATTAGTACAAGGTCGACTTTAAATGGGTGTTGGAAAAATTAACCTTTAATAGTCAGGAATAGTGCTATATGTACTGAAAAGAGTACAAAATTTAATATAAAGAAAACAAAAGTAAAAATAAAAAATAAGATATTATTTTGTAATAAAATATTTTTTATCATGTAATTTTTTTGTGCTACTTTTTATCTACAAATTCAATTTACACGATCTGTAAGTAATAATGAGACGCACAATGTTACCGCGCAAAAGCACAACCCACTTTGTTCACAATGAGCAAGTTGCATTGCTTAGTCTTATGTTGCTATCATGCGATCTCAGTGTCATTGCACATGTTTTTTTTTGGTTCCCTCCTCATCATCATCAACTGATGCATTATTTGTGTTAAGTTATTAACTTTAGATTTTTCCATTGTGTGGTTCACGCTACTGCCATGTTCCCACTCGCAAATGATCAGTGCCCTTCTTTGCATATATTAAGAACCCTCATGCAACAATGTCTTCAAACTTCGCCAACTAGCATATTGCAAGCAAGGCTCATATATCGTCATGTAGCGACCAATTAAATATACCCAGCACATCCCCACGGCAACCAAACCTACAACAAATTCTACAGCAGCCAATTATTCCAGCACAGCAGTATATTCCAATCCAGTTTCAATTATCGACCGTTTAACATGTAATTAACGAGAAATGTTGGAATAGATCTGATGTATTGCAACCAATTGATGCATGCATGCATGACATGTGTGGTTGAATTTAATACAACTACCACTTATATGATGATTTTTCAAAATAAATGCACACATGTCATATCATTATTTGTTTGTTGTATAACTAACATAATACCTATGATGTATTCTAGAATTTCTCGTAATTAAGATCTGCGCATTCTTTTCTTTTTCAACAATTAATTATAAGAAGCGTCGAATGGTTAAAGCCGGGCCAGCAAAACCAAATTTGCATTTTAAATAATTGATTAGGGTAACTTCCCCTTTGATCCATAGAGTTAGGATTAGTTATTTAGTTAGTCTTGTGAAAAATTACTCAAAGCGTCTCTGCTTTCATTTTCATAGTTTGTTGATTCTAATTTTTAGAGTACAATAGTATTTTTGCTTATTCGTAACTTGGAATTCAAGTAAATTTAGTGAATAATTAAGTAGATTTAGTTCATATTGATACAAAATCGTTTTAGATAATTTTTTGAAAGCACAAATACTAATTAACAGAATAATTGGCTCAAATCATATAGATTAAAGAAGCAGTCACCGTAACTACTCTAATTGATCATATGTTTCGTTGGACATGCAGATAAGGAAACAACTGGAAGCGTGGAGCTTAACAAGGAAAGATACGCGCTGGCAGTCTATTCTAAAATTGACTATGCATCCCCAACGCATCAACGGTCACAACAAGTCGACAATACCGGCTGATGTGATTGAAAGTTCAGCAAATTTCTACTATAACTAAATTTCCACTTATTCATACAATTCTTATGGAACTAACATGTATATATATGAACGTCGCGTTGCTAGCGAGATAGGACGTTGGCTAGTTTTTAGAAGCTATGGGTTTTGGGTTAAAAAATTTAATAACAAAATTATGATGGGTTAAATGTTCAAAGTGGATAACATCTACTAAGTTGTTTGATCCGGCTCAAGAATTAATGTGACCAAATGTACAAATGGATAAGTGTTATTATTTTGTTCTATTTCCCTTTCCCTTATGAAAGTGCAAAGTATTAAGAGAGGATGAGGTTCTAGGAAATATCTTATATCGAGTTTCTGGACTATTTTATAAGACTTAAGTTCTCTTAATTAAGTAGACTTATTTTGGATTGTAAAGTTTAACAACAAAACCGCAATAGGGTGGTAACCAAAGTAAATAATATCTACTTAATTATTACGTCTTGGTTATTGTAATGTGTATTTATATTTTCACCCAAGCATATCGTGCAAACTTTATTGTCACATGTTGAAATCAAAAACTTAATTGGCATGAGTCTTGATGCCATATCTACCTAGAGATTACCTAGTAATTTTATTATGACATGTGACATTAAAATTTGTGCAATATGTTTGGAAGAATTTGTACGCGCATATGCTATTAGGGTTTTGCTTAGGTGTATGCAGCGTCCCATCAGAATTGCATAGGTAAGTTGTTAAGCGTCAAATTAATCTGAAATCATAACTTACTTAATTAAACCCTTTCAAAAAGAATTAATTATGCAACTCGCTACCAAAATGGAAATTTCCTATGAAACAACGGTCTTATGCAAGTACACGTATAGTCTTGCTAAATTATACATATCATCTGTAACTAACATTAATGAGCACAATATCATTTTATTTTTTTATATAACTCAATTGTTGGTTGTCAAACTTAAAATTAATTTTCTTTATGACTCAATTGTTGGTTGTCAAACAATTGGAGCGTTTATACCTTAGCAGTTGCCTCAAAATGTACAACATTCAAATTGTTTAGAGTTGATCCGATGGAATCTTTGGTGTGACTTCCCAAATTCAAATTGTACATGGTTGATCCAATGAAATCTCTTCATTGTAACATGTTTCGTAGACATTATTTAAGTACATCTTAATTAATTTTATTAAAAAATTTACACTCTTAATTTTTATCCATGTGAGTGGAGTTCAAATCCCATATTTCTGGTTTATAAATAAGAGATTTTACCAATCAAAGTAGATGACCACTTTAATAAAAGATAAATAGGGAGATTGTCAATTTCTCCTCTACTGTAATCCATATATACCATTTATCTCTTATTATTTTTATAATAGCTAATAACCCTCTGACATTATACATTTACAATATTATCTTTATTTTCAAATACACTTTTATTCATATTTATTAAAGATTAAATAAATCATATGAATGGAAATTAAAATAAAAAAATTAGTATTAAAAATAAGAAATATATATTTTAATGTGAAAAAATTAATAATATAAATATTTTCTTGTTCTTTTTTTTATTTTGTGAACATTTTCTTATAATAAACATTTTATAATATTTTAAAATTAAATGTAAAAAGTACAAGGAAAATATTTTATTATTTATCTTATAATAATTTTTTATTTATAATTTATCTTATAATATATTTTTAATAATTTTATTATAAATTTATTATAAGAAAATGTTTATAAAATAAAAAAGTACAAGAAAAATATTTTATTATTAAATTTTTTCACATCAAAACATATATTTATTATTCTAAATACTTAATTTTTATTTTAATTTCCATTCATGTGATTTATTTAATCTCTAATAAATATAAATAAAAGTATATTTGGTAATAGGGGTAATATTATAAATTTTTACTGTCGGTGGGTTATTGGCTATATAAAACAGTTAGAGATAAATGGTATATATTGATTATAGTAAATGAGAAATTAGCAATTTCCCAAGAAAAACATATAAATTGGTTGCTTAATAACAAGTTTTATAAAATTATATTTTGAAAAGAATGAATTAAAATTGTTCAAGTATAACAAAAATGTTATTTAGACAATTTAACCCCCCAAAAACACCCCTCAAAAAGTCTAAATTTTAAACTTTTCTCAGTAAAAATAAAATATCCTTTTATCTTGTAAAAGTTTACTCTAAGTAATTTATAAAAAAAAAAGTTTTAAAACATTAAAAAAAATCTTTTAACCAATAAAGAACCTATATGTCAGTGCAAATGAAAGTGATTGGAACTTGCAAATATTTATATTAAAAAAAATGTTTAAAAAAAAAAAAAGGAAAGAAAGGCGTAGCCTTAATGAAAAGAACCCTATGAATTCAAAACGTACGTAATTAAAGTTTATTCCGCACTTTCTATAGTCTGTTGACACGGACACGGTTTCAGGACGTGTCTTCAATTATTATATTTTCTAGTCAATAACGTATCTATTTCTATTCAACCATCCACATGGAAAAACAAATTAAGAAACCTGAAGCAACTCAGCCTTAAAATTATCATTTGACTTGTTCTTCTTGCAACTTCTTTGAAACGCAGCCCATAAAAATTATATAAAAGCATGACTTTATTATAATTCTCATCAACTCTGCATAAATATCTAAGTACAAGCTGAAAATTTTCTCACCATTTCATGAAAGGATAATAAAGCTATTTTGTTAATTGATCATCCACAATTAATCTCCATCAGTTATCGACACACACCATGGCACAGCAGCCAAGTTTCGTAGGCAGCGGCGCGGCCGTAGCTGTAATTAGCCCTCAGTATTGCTGCCCTTACCCTGTAGATCTGGCAATTGTGAGGAAAGTGATGACGATCACTGATGGCAACTTTGTTGTCACAGACACAAATGGTAACATTCTTTTTAAAGTTAAGGGTGTGTTCTTAACTTTCCTTCACCAGCGTCGAGTTCTACTAGACGGGGCCGGGAATCCCATCGTAACTCTCAGAGAAAAGGCAATGACTGCACATCACAGGTGGCAAGTGTTTAGAGGAGAGAGCACGGAGCCTCGGGATTTGATCTTCAGTGCTAAGACATCTTCAGTGTGGAATGTCAGGACTAAGTTGGATGTTTTTTTAGCAAATAACACAAAAGAAGACGTCTGTGATTTCAGAGTCAAAGGCAGCTGGTTTGAGCGTTCTTGTACAATCTATGCTGGCGAATCTTCCACGATCATTGCTCAGGTATATATAATGATATGCATGTGGATCGAACTAATCACTACTAATTAACTTCTTTGCGATTTGAGATGTAAAACTTGTTTGATTAATTAAAAATTGTATTATGCAGATGCACAAGAAGCATACAGTTCAAAGTATCTTGATTGGCAAGGACAATTTCGCAGTGACAGTGTATCCTAACATCGACTACGCATTCATTGTGGCGCTTATTGTGATTCTTGATGAGATTAATCACGCCAGCTCTACTTCCAGTGGTGGTGGTGGTGCTGATGTTGGAGCCCATTTTGGTGCTATGTTTTCAGGCTGATTGTAACAGAGTGGTCTCATCATATAATGAACGATTTCATAAAGGGGTGATTAGCGAGATCAGCTTTATATCTATTTATTGTGGAAATATGTCAGAATTTGAATGATTTAATATCTGTTTTGGTTTCATTTGGGAAAATGCCGACCCTTACAATTGCAGCAAATCCAACATTAATTAATTTATCTCTGGCTCGGTCGTCGTCACACCACTCGTTGATGCAGATCTGGGAGGCTGCTTCGAGCAGCAAAAGCAGTGGTTTAAGAAAGAGGGAAAGAGCAAGCAAAGGCAAAAGGCACCACCATCTATACAGCATCGAGTTCGTAGGAATACAAGAATTTACAAGTTCTTATTGTAAAAATTGCATTGCTTACAAATTTTATTCTTTACAGTCAGAGCAATCGCTCTCCATCATACTCAACCATAATTTACTTCCAAAGATTGATAAATTCGATGTAGTATTTCAACATTATTTTCTGGTTAACTGAAATTTTTCTTATATATATGATGCAAAAAACAGGTACTTGGAGAAATAATAAAATAAAGTAACAGAGAGACTGAGTGTGTGGAAAAGAAGAATATGAATCGGGTCAATTTTGGAATCAAAGTGGGGTTGAAAATTAATTCGTATTCATGACGGGTTTGTTAAGGTAATTAGAGAGTGACAATAGTCCAATTCTATCTACTTAGCTTTTAGGTACCAATTATTACGCTGTGTCTACATATTCACCCAATAGCATATTGCGCAACCTTCACAACCACATGCTGCTGCAAAAAACATTGTTGGTATTTGTCGTGGTGCAATAGCTAGAGGGTTAGCTGATAATTCCATTTATGCCATGTGCCATTAAAGTTCGCATAATATTTTTGGACAAATATGTAGACACCGGTGTCGGTGGATTTTCGGATACGGAGGCAAATAACAGCAAGAGAATTTGATAGGATTTGAGACGTGTTTGTACATTTTCCTTTAAGGTTTTATTTGCCCTCACCACTCTTGGTTTGCTATTGAGTTTAATGGCAAATTACCCCTAAGATATAACAAATCCTGAATACAATCTCTAGCAAATAAGATTGTATTCCAGAACACTCAAGAAATCTGTAAAAATATGATATTAATATAATGTGTGTGTCTATTTTTAATGAAGAAGATATTTATTTGAAAGAATATAACCATTAGAAAATTATACTTCTTCAAAGACACTCTTTTTTTTGTTTGAAAATTGCATCCATTTACAATTGAAATTTTCAAGCATGCTAACTGTTTTTCTAATTGACCGCGAAAATACATTCTCTGAAAGAAAACGATTAGCCGTTTTCTCAATATCGGTGAGCCGTTTTATTCCAGAATGTAAAAAAAAGGTACTTTCTGAAAATAAATGGTTAGCCGTTTTCTGTAAAACAGAAAACATGCTCTCTGGAATTAAACGATTAGTTTGGTTAGCCGTTTTCTGTAGAACAGAAAACATGCTCTCTGGAATTAAACGATTAGCCGTTTTCTCCAAAACGGCAAGCCGTTTTCTATAAAACATAAATTATGCTCTCTGGAATTAAACGGTTAGCCGTTTTATCCAAAAACGGCAAGCCGTTTTATTCCAGAATGTCAAACTAAAATTTAAAAATGTTACAATTTCTCTTACAATCGGTGTGTGCAATGTTCTATTAGAATTGTGTAGATAAGTCGCTATGCGTCAAAATTAAAACTCATAACTTAAGGTCCTGTTTGGGTTTACTTTACAAGCGATTTGTTTTATAAATTTTAATAAAATTTGGTAAACTTTTTTTAAAAGATATTTATTTGAAAAGTTTTTTTTTATTTTGACAGCAGTTTATAGAAGAATGTAAGGGTTATTTTTTAAAAAAAAATAGCATATTAAATAAACTACCACACACTTTTAAAATTCTTATCATAACCATATTATTGAAACAAAAAAGATAATTATTTCATATTTTCCTATAGACACTACAGTAAAAATGGTAAGCCTACCATATTACTACAACTACATATTACCTTTAATTTTATACAGATTTATATATTGTACTGTGAAGTTTATTATATTATATACAATATATTACAAATTTCCTTATATTTTAATTAACTGAGTTTTTTCAATTTGTGTTTTGTGTCTTTTTTTTTTAATATTTCTAGAAAATTTATTGAATGCATAGATTCTGCTCTTGAAACTCACATCAATTGCAATAATATAGTTTACCCAACACATAGTTATTTTCTTGTTTAACAACTTTATTCCTAGCCAACATTTAGTTTTATGTTTTATAATCTAATATGCTTTATATAAAATTTAATAATTTTTAATTCTTCAAATTCCACAATCACATTAAAATCAACAAGTGATCAATCTTAAAATCTTTCTATCTCCTACAAGATTTACAACACCACCACCAAAGAATTCTTGGGTTTTAGCATATTTTTAGTTCCACCTTTTTATTTTCTTTCCTTATATATAAAACATATGATTTAAATGTCGAAGGATCTATGCTGGAACTCCATCGGTGTGTCATAACCATGTTTTGTGGTTGGCATGTGTAGAAACTTGTGGTTAGATTGCCATTGAAGTTTGGATTCGTGCTGTTATTCAACCCCCCCCCCCCCCCCCCTCCCCCCCCAAAAAAATTCAACTGTTGAGGTCTCAACTAAGTAAGGATAATATTTTTTATTTCTTAATTTATCATACACAATGCAATCTTAACTGCCCCCACTTAAACCAAAAATATATGACTTCTTATAATTTTAATAAACAAGGGCCAATTCAGATTGTCCTATACCATATTCATATAAAAACCAACCATTTCTTTAATTTTCAGCATATCTCAACCCTACATATTGATCATCACTTTAATAGAAAATTTTCCTCAGTTGCTTTACAGGAATCCAAAGAGAAGCTCAAGACAATCCAGCAGGTACCTCGGAGTCCGGTGAAGGCCGAAGGGGAGATATGCTGCCGACATTAGAAACCATACTCTAAAGAATTGACATTGTCTAGGCACATTAATTTATTTGACACTGCTGAAGAAGCTGCAGTTGCATATGATTTTTCAGCCATGTCTTTAATCAGTGGCATAGGAAGAGCTTGAACTAAAGTTTACTGCCGAAATAAAGAAACAGAAGGATGTTATCTATGGTGTTAAAGCTAATTCTATCTTCCTTCAGATTAATTTTTATGCTCAAATAGCACCTCGTCAGCCTTTTGACTTTTGCTCCATCTCCATCGCCATCGCCGCCACCAACTCCAATCTTGTTTCGACGCATGTTCGGTAGATGGTGATGACGATGATTCTCAAGTTATTACCTCATCTTACAAAGTTTTTGGCAGTCTAATAATTTATATTTAATTTCACAATTTTTTAGTCTTCAATTCTTATATTATCTAGTCAATAAAAAATCTATTCCTATTGAACGAACCAACTATTTCCATGCGACAGCAAGATAAGAATGGACGTAAAAAAATTCATTAATTTACGTAAATATGAATCAATCAACACGGCATTAAGATTATTATCTTCTGACTTCTTCTTCTTGCAACTTCTTGGGAAGACGAATGACTTTGTAATAATCCTCCTCGACGATCTGTATAAATATCTTAGGTGCAAATTGAAAACTTCTCACCAATTCAAGAAAGAAAAATTAAGCTGTCGTTGATTGATGATATTGACCCGCCATGGCACAGCAGCCAAATTTCGGTGGCGCAGCAGCTAACCCGGTGGCTGTGATTAGCTCTCAGTATTGCAGCCCTCACCCTATTGATCTAGCAATTGTGAGGAAAGTAATGATCTTTAGTACTGGCAACTTTGATGTCAAAGACACAAATGGTAACATTCTTTTTAAAGTTAAAAATGTATTCGCTTTCATGCGTCGGCGTCGAGTTTTACTCGACGGGGCCGGGAATCCCATCGCTACTCTCAGAGAAAAGGCAATGTCTCGGCATCGCAGGTGGCAGGTGTTCAGAGGAGAAAGCTCAGATCCTCGGGATTTGATCTTCAGTGCTAAGATATCTTCACTGTGGAGTTTCAAGACTACTAAATTAAACGTGTTTTTAGCAAATAACACACGAGAGGATGTTTGTGATTTCAGAGTCGTCGAAGGCAGCAGCTGGTTATTTGAGCCTTCTTCCTGTACAATCTATGCTGGCAAATCTTCCGCAATCGTCGCTCAGGTATCATAATAATAATATGTGCATCGAATTAAATCCTAATCAACATGGCAGTTTGCATTCTAAAAGTACTTATTTGATTAATTAAAATTAATTATTCGTGGGAAATGATTATATATGCAGATGCTGGAGAAGCAAACCGTTAAAAGCATTTTCCTGGGCAAGAACAATTTTATGGTGACGGTGCATCCCAACGTTGATTATGCATTCATTGTGGCGCTAATTGTGATTCTTGATGAGATTAATCGTGCAGGCTCTGGTTCCAGTAGTAGTGGTGGTGTTGCCGGAGGCGGCGGCGGTGGTGGGTGATATTGGAGCCGATTTTGGTGCTATATTTTCCGGCTGATTTGCAACGGAGTGGTATAATTATATTTTCACGTTGTGATTAGTTAGATCAGTTGTGTATCTATTGTTGGAAGCTGTATCAATTTTATTGCATGTATTGAAACGATATTATATATATTTTATCTTGACATCTTGTGAAAAAAAAAAAAGGATATCTGTTCTCATTTGATTTGGAAGTGCCGACATCCTTTGCCTTACAAATTGCAATGACCGTAGTTTTATACGAAATTGTTGTAATTTTTATTTTCTAAGCATGATTATTAAATATTAAAATTGATAAAATCACATTTAACTAAAGAGAAAAGAAATCCATGATCGAACTATGTATTTTACTTATTTGAGCTGATAAATTTTTCCGAACAAGAAATCAAGGATGAATTGTGCAAGTAAATTCAAACGAGCAAGCCTATACTTTAAAATCTTGGAATGATTGAAAAAAATAATTTTGAAGAAAGTTAAAATTTTAATTAGTTTAGAAGACACGTGGAAATGGCACACGCAATGATTAGAGCAACCCAATGGAAACGATTTCAGCGTTCAGGTGATGACTTATCCAAAAGTTGGAAATGGGGGCACCCATACTAATCAATATACGTTGTCGTTTTCAAAACAAAAGATTGAAAAATGAATGAAATGAATGGATAGAGATATGGCCAGTGGATATTGGATGGATTAAAAGCAGAATGAGGAATGGAGCATATTGATTAATTAATTGGTCTAGTCAATGGTGAGGAATGGAGCGTATTGATTAATTAATTGGTCTAGTCAATGTTCTACCTTTGCCCGTCACCAGTTGCCATCTTTATCATTTGGGAAATTTTAAAAAATACCCTAAAAATTTTAGGCATTTTCACAAATAACTACCTTAGGTTTTTCTATCATTAGTAGTCAATTAATTTTTTTTTTACCAAACAACCCTTACCTTTGAAAGTAGCAACTCACTCTCTCTTCTCTCTCAAAACCGTCGGCGGCTTGATCATCCTCCACCGTCGGCGCTTTTCTGACAAGATCGACGGCGACTTGACGGGCTTTTGATGACAGCATCAATTTTGGTAAGACGCGGCTATATTTTCGGCGATTAGGCGATGATTTTTCATAACATTAAATGTTATTCCGGCAAGACGGGCTTTTGACGGTTACATCTCAAGATTTTGACATCAAAGCAATGTATTTTTTCTTTTCCAAAACGTTAAATCATCAATTGGATGTAGTTGGGTGTATATTTGTGTATATTTCATGATAGATGAGCATTTGGGGAATATTGTTTTGTTTTAAGTTTTCTATTAGCAATGGAACATTAGTGCTCTCTTTGCTCGAAGTCGTCATTTACATGACATTGAAGTACATTGCGCCTCGAAACGTGTCAATGTAGACCTCGCAACCTTAAAATTGAACTTATCCCTCAAGAAAATTTTGTGCAATTCCAATATCAAATTATATTTAGAATCAAATAACTTACCCACACAAATATCATTGGACCCAATATTTCTAACAAAATCTAAAGCAACCAAGTCTAAAGGCAAAATTGGTGCAATACTTATAAGGGGGTCAACTGTTGCACCCTTCGAATAGAGCCTTGGAATGACAGGACGACTTCAGGGTAGTTGTTGCTCATTCTGAAAGTCAAGCAACTCTTCATTATTGTTGACTAGACCCTCATCATGCACACCATCCTTATCATCGTAAGTATTATTTAGATGACCGTCATTACCATTATCAGTACAAGCATTGAAAAGATCATCGTCCTCATCATCAATCAGGCTATGGTATGATTCAGTAATAATGCTACCTGTTAATGTATTATTTGTGTCATCAATAGGATCATTATTGTATTGAAAAGAAGAGTAACCTTGTTGCGGTGATGTCGTCAGTGGGAACACATCTTCTTCAACAGCCGCCAGTGTAACACCGTTCTCTTCTTCAACAGGCTCTTGATTTGTTATTTTAGGAGATTTGGAAACAAAAATAGGGATGCACCGCTCGTTCACCGAATTAGAGCTCATATGTAATAGAACTCTTATCATTTCATCATCCTATACATCCATAGGTAGTGCACATACATGTTAAGTAGAACATCTCGACTGTAAAGTGGTCTTTAATGTGATGTTATAATCGTTCGAATTTATTTGCAAAACTTCATATACTCTTGCAAAAAATACAACAGACGTACAATTTTTCGAAACCAAAAAAGCTCTATTTCTTCTGTTTCTATACTCAAAATGACCATCTGTCAATTACTCCCATAATCCATCAAAATTCATTTAAAGAACAATTGTCTCCATTAAGCCTGAATAATTAAGGAAAAATAAACAAAAATATCACTAATTAAAAAAAAGATAAAGCTAAAGTATGTGGGACAGGCACTTGTCGCGCGTTGGATAGGTGCATGTCCCACATGCGATAGCTTGTGTGCGACAGGTGCTTGTCGCACGTTTTCTGAGTTCGTCCCCCAACTTTTTTTACTCAAAATACATGCATAAATTTCAAATAATCCAAATATAAAAATACATATTGTGTAAAAATATATACTAACCTTAACTTCTTGCTTTCCAATTGATGATTTAATGAGTAGCGAATGGTTAGTTTGGGTGAGTAGAGGGTGGTGGTTTTTGTTGAGATTGGTTTTGAAGAGATTTGTTAGGCATTTTATTAATAGGTCTAAGGGTATTTAGGTCTATAAATTACATATATGGCTAAATATGATAGAAAAACTTAGGATGACTATTTGTGAAAATATCAAAAACTTTTTGGCTATTTTTATAAATTTCCCTTATTATTTCCCACTATTCAACGAGTGGAAAAATTTTTGTAAGAAATCACGTGTCATCATTTTATGGCCTTTAATTATTACCATAAAGATTAGATACTAGGGATGGTAATTTAACCTAGACCTGGCCCAGACCCGGACAAACCCGAATAATCCAGATCGGGTTTAACCCACACCGGAATAAAATAAATCTAGTATCGGGAATTAATTTCATCAACCTGCATGTATTCGGGTCCGGTTCCGAGTTTGGGTAAACCTGGAAATCCGAAACCCGAACCTGGATATATTTATCTTAATATGATTTTTTAAATATTTTTATAATATAAATAGAAAATAAAAATCAGCCATGCCCTAATTCCCACTTCTACAGCCGCAGCCACCAAAGTCCAAACCAAAAGCCATTCTTTTCGTCTCTCTTAATTCTTTTCATCTCTCTTTAACTCTTTCTCTTTCATCTTAATCTTCTTCATCTTCACACTTTCATAGCCGCCTTAGCCAAATCAAACTATTATTTTCCTCTCTCTTCAACTCTTTTTTTTCATCAAATCATTGTAGTCACTCGTCATCGCTTCGCCACCTTCACTGTGTTTCATGTTCATCATCATCACCAGCCGCTACTTGTTTATCTATTTCATGAGTTTTGGTCGACGTTTGTCCGCTTTCACGATTGCAATCGCGGCTGTGGCGTTGTGTTCATCATCATTATTATCATCAGCCTCTATTCGTTGCTTCGCCAAATGCGGATCCTTAAAGTTCATAAATATTGAATTCGTGAATCATCAGTTTGGATTGTAGATCTGTGTTATGGATTTGTGTTTGTGAATGTTTTATTGGTTTGAATCATTGAAATTAGAATTGGGATTTTTATTTGTGTATTTGTGAATGTTTTTTTGAATTGGGATTTGTATTTGTATTTGTATTCATATTCATTTTATTTAATTTTTTAGTTGATTAAGTGATCCGAGTTTAAAACCCGCGATCCGAAAACCTGAATTTTTCTGGGTTGAACCCGTACCGGACCCACATGGAATAAATTCGGGTTTAAATCCGGATCCGGACCCCAACCCGGCTTTTGTCATCCCTATTTAATACTCTCACTTTACGTCATTAATAATAATGAAGAAAAAAATGGTATGGCTACGTGTGGTTAGCATGAAAATGATTGCGTTGTAATTTTTTCCCCCCGTTAAAATAAGAGCACAATTTTCATTCATATTCGTATTATTTCCAAAGGGGAAAAAAGTCATATGGATTAAACTCGAAAGAATATAATAAGGAGTCCATTTAGACTTACTTTCAAATAATCTGTTACAATTAACATAAGTATAAACGACAACCGCTTACACCCATTTTAAACCCTACATTTACCTTCAATAATGATACCCACAGTCAAGACTCCTGTAAAACGTAACCAACATACCAAAACTGTTGCTACGAAGCCTCAGAATAGGGATACCAACCCTCTCAATGAACCCTACCTGAAACCTCTTCCAGTCGAATACTTTTCACACAAGACAGACGGGTATCAATCCCACACCTCATGCAAACCCTAGCAACAACCCACGTCTCATTCCTCAGTTTGGTTCTCATAATCAACCAGCTTCTCTTGTAGCTACCACTCTGGACCCCACTAAGCACACTGTAGTCTTTTGTTCCTCCCAAAATCTTTCTCAGGAAGATGTAAGGGGTGTGGTTACGGAGCATCGAGATTGTCAGGGTCCAAACCCCCACCATTTAGTTGATCTTTCAAATGATCACAGTACTTCTCTTGCGAACGAAGTTGAGAATGCTCATATTCATCATGTCGTTCTAATGAGTGGAGTTGATGAGACTAAAATGTCGGATGATGACAATTCGATGGTTCAAGAAACACCTTTGGCGATCATGGCTCCTATCCATGGTCAGCGGTATTGAGAATTTTGTCCATTGTGAAATACAAGTTATGCAACCCAAGAGAGGAGTGAATTGAGATTTTATAAAATTAAGTTAAGCAAATCACGGAACAATTCAATCCAATACCATAATAAATTCGAAAACAATAAATTCAAAAAAGCACAATAATAAATGAGTAAGGAAAGAGAAAACAAACACAATGATTTTTACATGGTTCGGCATGGCAATCCTCGTCTACGTCCATGCCTTCAAGCACACCAAGCTTGAATATTTCACTATCCAATCATTCCAAGGCTTCAAATGCTTACAATTAACTTCTAAGATGTCAATGGACCCTTACAATCAAGAGATTATCTCTCAATCTCTTCACACAAGTATTTCTCACACTTATACACTCACAAAATTGATGAGAAATTGAAGATTATAACAAAAAATCTCTTTAAAAGTGGATTTACAAATTATAACTTAATAATAATTCAAGGTATAATGATTTGCGAAAATGGAAGCTCAATATACGTTGCGTACTTTTTGTTTTTGCTTGCAAGAGAGCTTAAAAATGAATTGAATTTTAATTTATATAGTTTTAACTCAAAAACTAGCTGTTGTAGCTTTCTGGTGATAACCAGCTTGTCGCTTTGTGAACCTAATTAGCCGCTTTTATGTTACCAATACAGCAAATATTGGAATTTTAGAATATCTGGCATGCTGCTTTCGGAATCCGGTTAGCCGCTTTCATTCCAGTGAGCTACTGCCCATAATCCGACTTGCCGCTTTGTAAAATTTAATTAGTCACTTTGTTACAGTAACGACTACAATGAACTTTTTTTAAAATTATAGTTTCACCCCACAACTTTTTATAACTGTATTATGACCTAAAACGTTGTGAATAGTTTCAAATATGTCCAATTTCATAATTTCTAAATAATGCTTGTTATTCCCAAAATTTTTTGAAATTATGATATGACCCAAATATGTGGAAATTATAATATGGTCCAAAACGTTTTAAATATTTATAAATAGGCCCAAATTCAAAATTCAAAATAATACTTATTAAAATCAAAGATGACAAAACTCTTTCATTTTAGTCCACATCTTGAAAAACAACAAATTTCACAAAAAACATTCTCTTGTTATAGAAACACAATGAATGATTATTTGTTTTTCCAAAATATGTGATTTGTTATCATCAAAATTAACATTTATAGTCATATAAACTAACAATCTCCCTTTTTTTTATGATGACAAAACACATTATAAAAATTTGATTTAGTTATGAAAAGCCCCCCCTTAATAAGTGCAGGATTAAAAACTAATTGAAAATTTTAAATACTCCCCGCATAAATGCATATGAATATTTTTCATAATAAACAAATTTTCCATTTACATATCATATCTCCCCCTCAGCATAAAAAAGAGTAAAAAGCTCCCCCTACCAATCATTAAAATCTCAAAACAAGCACATTAGTTCCATATGATCCAAAATATAAGAGAAAAATATAACAACAACCATATTAAATCCATATCATCTAAAACAAACACATAATCCAAAATTATAACAAACATGCATAATCATTCACATAATCTAAATAGAAAATGAAAGAGCATGAAGAAGTAAATGTTGGTGTGTCCAAATACAAGTATAAGAGACTACTGAGGTGGAAACGGATATGGAATGACGAAGTGCTTAAAGATGAGGCGTTGTCCATGAATGAGCTGCTGATGCTGCTGTGAGAAGCGCTGGTGCTGCTGAAGAATGTGCTGCTGAAAATCAGTCTACTGCACAGAAAGGATCTTCACCTCATCTTTAAGCTGCTGAAGAGTAACCTCTTCAGAGGCTGAAGGCTCTGGAGGTGGTGAAGCAGATGCAGAGGCACCAGGAGCAGAGGCAGATACTGGAGGGTCTCGACGTCTACGCTGGTCCCAAAATGGAAGTGAGAAATTAGGAAGTTGATCAGCAGGAACCACATCATTGAGTGGTCGATCATCACTCGGAGTAAGAAAATTGTACTTGTTTTTAGTGAAATTTACCCAAGCTCCATTTCTCCACTCAAATCCTAAAGCATATACAGCTTCATCCCCTATTCTCTTAGAAGGTTTACACGATGGTTCAATGATAGGAACCTTAAAATGTTTAAGGATCTGAGTGATAAAATGACCATACGGAAGAGAACGGGTAATCAACTTAGGTATAGAAAGCATGGTTCGGATAATGGTGTACTCCAAGTTAATCGAATGACGTCTAAGAATGAAGTCAATCAAAGCAACAACCGTGTGGGAAATCTCATCTAGATGCCCGGACATAAGAAGGACAATAGTATAAATAAAACAAAGTAAAATCCGAGTTTAGAGACATAGACATTGAGTGCGGAAATAGATGTTACAATTTTCGTCAGAAAGGTCATTACGCCGGCATATATTTTTAACGGCATCAACATGAACATAATGACTAATTTTGCGAGATTTCCTAGGTGAAAAAATTTCTAGGCCATAATCGGAGGTTATTTAACTGTGAAACATCAAAATCAGTCAAAACTCCTCCAACATTGGTGATTACTCGATTCTTTTTCTCCTCGGAAATGTCCATATTCAAGTAAAACACTTTCACCAAGTCGACATACACATGCTCCTCAATCACAATAGCATTAATCCAACCAACTTCTTCCAACAATTGAAACAAATTTTTATGACTAATACTGAAACTATGAAGCCAATTCGGTAAAATTAAAAAAAAGTACCTCACGGCTCATGAATTGTTGGTGAAATCGTTTGACTAAATACTTGTTCGAAAAGTGTTTGGATTCAAAGTTGGATTGATTGGAGGTGCCCCCTACTTGTCGTGGTCGTTTGGCTTGTTGAACAATTTCTTTCCCTTTTGCTCTAATCGACCTTGAACTAGACACGATGATTTTGAGTTATTTGAAGATAAATGAGGCAATGAAAAGGAATATAATGAGGTTTAAAAGGGATATTGAGGTGCAATTTGGTTAAAAAATAGCTTACGAGGAAGAAATTTAGAGAGAGAAAATTCAGTTGAAAACCTAGGTTTGATTTGAGATCTAGTGATTTAAGTGATGGAAATGAATTTGAATGATGATTTTGAGCACAAAGAATGATGGGGAATGATTTTTGTGAATCAATTTAATGTAAAAATGGATGAAAATGATGGATTTTAGAGAGGGATTGAGTGGGAGAGGAAGCAGTTTTTAGTGAGAGAGAGAACTGGTTGGCCCTTAATGAATTACTAGTTAACGGTTTTACATTAATGGTTAGTTAACAGAAGAATATATTTTGCTATTGTTTAAAAAGGAAGGATGAAATGAGTTATTACATTAAACCCTAAAAATGAAGATGACTTTTTCCCTCCTTTTATTCATAGGCTTCATTTCCTTTCATTTTTTTAATTATTATTTAAAGGTCAATTCGGTGCCATTGTTTCAATTTTCAACGCAGCACCGAATTGACATTTTTAAGTCGATCAACACGCCTTAAAATTATCATTTGACTTCTTTTTCTTGCAACTTCTTGGAAAGACGTACGACTTTATGATTATCCTTAGAGCTGGCAAAATTTGACATGACACGATTACCCGACACGAACACGACATAAATAAATAGATATGGGTCGTCAAATTTAACACGATTATTAAATGGGTCGGGTCCGGGTCAACACGATTTTTTTCCGTGTCGGGTTAGGGTTAAAATTCTTGATCCATTTACCTGATCAATGACCCGATTATTTTTTCTATTTTAAAATAATTTACATATTCTTATCATTAAAACTCAAATATTAGAAATGATTTTTTTTAATTCTTTAAAAAGATGAATATAAATACAGTGTTTTATTTATAAAATTTTAAATACATTTAGAGCTTCAATAGTGTAAATGTGTAAAAATTGATAGACATGTATATTTTATAATATTGATATATATATATTTAAAACCTCAATAGTGTAAATGTGTAATATATTGGTAGATATGTATATTTTATAATATCGATAAATTATGTATGTATGTATGTATGTATGTATGTACATACGTATGTATGATAGTATGTAAATATTTGATGTAACTTTTGTTCAATATATAGATATTAAACGGGTTATTGGGTAACCTGATTATTTTTCCGTGTCGTGTTTGTGTCTCAATATTTTGACACGATTATTAAATGGGTCGGGTTTGGGTCGACTTAAATTTGACACGACACGAAGCTGACACGACATGAACATGACCCGATGACCCGTTTTGCCAGCTCTAATTATCCTCATCGAAGATCTGTATAAATATCTTAAGTACAAATTGAAAACTTGTCACCAATTCAAGAAAGAAAAATTAAGCTGTTGTTTATTGATCATCATCTCGACACGCCATGGCACAGCAGCCAAGTTCCGGCGGCGCGGTAGCTAACCTGGTACCTGTAATTAGTCCTCAGTATTGCTGCCCTCACCCCATGTAGCTAACCTGGTACCTGTAATTAGTCCTCAGTATTGCTGCCCTCACCCTATTGATCTAGCAATTGTGAGGAAAGTAACGGTCCTTAGTAGTGGCAACATTGATGTCAAAGACACAAATGGTAACATTCTTTTTTAATCTAAAGACGTGTCCCCTTTAATGGAATGCCGTCGAGTTTCGGGAATCGCATTGTTACTCTCAGATTAAACACAATAACTCAGCATAACAGGTGGCAGGTGTTCAGAGGAGAAAGCACAGAGCGTCGCCATCTGATCTTCAGTGCTAAGATATCTTCAGGGTGGTTTTCCAGGACAACTAAATTGGATGTGTTTTTAGCAAACAACACACGAGAGGATGCTTGTGATTTCAGAGTCGTCAAAAGCAGCAGCAGGCTATCCGAGCCTCCTTCTTTTACAATCTATGCTGGCGAATCTTCCATAATCGTTGCTCAGGTATTATAATAATAAAATGTGGTTCAAATTGATCAGTACTAATTAACTTTGAAATTTGCATTCTGAAACTTATTTGATTAATTGAATTTAATTATTCGTGGGAAATGAACATATATGCAGATGCACGGGTGGCATACAGTGACAGTGTATCCCAACGTTGATTACGCATTCATTGTCGCGCTAATTTTGATTCTTGATGAGATTAATCATGCACGCTCTAGTTCCAGCGGTATTGGTGGTGTTGGCGGCGGCGTCATTGGTGGTTTTATTTGATACTGGAGACGATTATGGTGCTATATTTTCTAGCTAATTTGCAACAGCGTGGTGTAATTATATTGTATATACATCTGTTTTCATTTCATTTGGAAGTGCTGAAATCTTTTGCCTTACAAATTGCCGTGAACGTAATTTTATACGAAATTGTTGCCATCGTATCAACGACCATAACACGCTATAGAGGGTATGAAAATTTGTTTTGCCGCTGCTCTGTAGCTGCCTTGGACGCTTCTAAATTTTTCCGAAGTACCAAAACGGCCATTACAACTTTTAGCAATCACTATCGATTTTATCGATCTTTATAATTTTCATAAAGAAAATAAACTATTATAAAAAATTTCTTATTTCTATAAGTAGGTTGATCCCAAAATGGGGTACCAAAGTGTATTTCAGTTTATTTATCTCTTGTTTAGTTGCAGTGTAAAAAAATAAATAACCCTTTTAGTTATAGTTGAACCAATCTCCTCTCACATCAAATTTGAAAAGGAAATTTTCTTCAAGGTGAAATGGGTTAGAGCATGTGAAATGGAATAAAAACATGGTAAATTCGAGAAAATCATATTATGTATTTTACAAATTTTCCCTTAATATCATTATTATATGGTGTGAAAATATTTTATTGGATGAGAACATTAATGACATTATACACTTGTCCCACTTTAAAATTTTCTTGTAAACGGGATTATGAAATATTAAAATTGATAAAATCTCATTTAACTAAGAAGAAAAGAAAAGAAATCCATGATCGAACTACGTATATTACTTACTTGAGCTATCAAATTTCTCCTAACAAGAAAACAAGGATGAATCGTGCAAGTGATGTCAAATGAGCAAACCCATACTTAATTATCCTTGAATAATTGAAAAAAAAATTAATTATGAAGAAAATTAAATTTTTATTTAGTTAGAAGAGATGTAGAAATGGCACACGCAATGATTGTAGCAACTCAATGGAATGATTTCAGCCTTCAGGTGATGCCTTGTCCAAAAGTTGGAAATGGGGCATCATAATAATCAACATACGTTGTCGTTTTCTAAACAAAAGATTGAAAAGTAAGGGTCCAACAACTATGGTACCACAGCGGTACCATAGTTTTGCCCAAAAAGTAAATGAAATAAATAAATATGACCAGTGGACATTGCAGGGGTTGATAGATGGAATCACCTCCGTGGAACATTTTCTAAGTATATTTTGTTCAATTAAAAGTTATATTACTACCTCCTTTAATAAATGAAACTATTTTTTTTTTATTATAGCCCAACAACGACTTAATTTATTTTAATCTATATGAGTGAGGTTTAAATCTTAAATCTCTTGTTTTCACATAAGAGATTTTATCAACTAAACCGCATGACAATTACTTTAATAAAAGAAATTATATAATTATTTTGATAAATAAGTTTTTTAGGATAGGGTATTATTTAGACAATTCAACCCCTCCCCTCCCCTCCCCCCCAAAAATAAAATAAAAAATAAAAACTTTTATTAGAAAACGCAAATTTGAATTTTTCTCAATAAAAATAAAATTTTTATTTTTATCTTTTAAAAGTCTACTCTAAATATACATAGAAAAATAATAAAAAAAGGGGTTTGCAACATCAGTTTAACCAATAAAGAACCTGTAAATCACTAATAATTATTTATTGCTTTTTAATATTGTCATTATATAGGCCCGCCCATAATGTATATAATTATATTAAAAGAAGTAACAAAAGAGGAATTAATAGAAAGACCTCACACGACTTCCGACTGAACGCCCAGTCCTTCCTCTCAATCAATTGTTGGAAATGAATGAAGGCTATATGGTAGACTATTAGCGATCGGTGCTGCTAGCTCTTCCTATCCGATGAATTAATCAAAACCATAATTAAATTTCCGAACGTGTCTTCAGTTATTAGATTATCTAGTCAATAACGTATCTAGGACAACAAATAAGAAATTAACCAGAAAATGCAATGAATATACGTAAATATGAAACTAGTCGGCCTTATATTATTGGACATTTTCTTCTTGTAACTTCTTCCTAACAAAGTCAGCACTCACACACTCTTTCTCTTGTGCCCTCATTTTTATTTTATGCCATACATATTATTAAGTCGTATGATTTAATAAAATTAATATTTACTTCACTATTAAACCATGTACTTTAATAGAATCAATATTCAATTAACTATAAAACCGTATGACTCAATAGCGTACACTCAAAAAAAAGTAGAAAGCTCATACTCGAGAATGTTTATGTATTATATAACTTTTATAATAATTATTAAGTTGATAATTGACCATCTACAGTCTCCACTAATTATTGACATACCATGGCACAGCAGCCAAGTTTCAGCCAAGCTAGCGGCGTTATGTTATCAGTATTGCTGCCCTCACCCTGCTGATCTAGCATCTATGAGGAAAAAGATGGCCCTTACTTGTGGCATCTATGTTATCAGATACACAGATGGTAACATTCTTTTTAAGGTTAAAGGTGTGCTAGCTTTCATGCACCTGCGTCGAGTTTTACTCGACAGCGCCGGGAATTCCATGTTACTCTCAGATGAAAGACAAGGACTGCACATTACAGGTGGCAAGTGTTCAGAGGAGGAAGCACGAAACCTCGGGGTTTTATCTTCGGTGCTAAGATATCTTCAATGTGGAATGTCAGGACTAAAAGTGGATGTGATTTTAGCAAACACCACATAAGAGAATGTTTGTGATTAATTAGTCAAAGGAAGCTGGTCTGAGCATTTTTGTGCAATCTACGTTGGCGAATCTTCCACAATCATTACTCAGGATTTGAAACGTATAACTTTTTTAATTAATTAAAATTAATTATTGCGGGAATGAATTTGCAAACGCACTGGAAGCAAACGGTTCAAAGCATTTTCATAGGCAAAGGGCAATTTCATGGTGACGTGTATCCTAGCATTGATTGTGGGGATTACTGTGATTCTTGATGGGATTAGGCACGCCCAATCTAGTTCCACTCGTGGTGGTGGGCGTTGATATCGGAGCCGATTTTTGTGCTATAATTTCAGGCTAATTTGTAAACAGAATGGTGTAATTAGATAATAATTTCATGTTGTGATTAGTAAGATCAATTGTGTATCTATTGTTGAAAGTTGTATCAATTTTGTTGTATTGATATATGTTTCAATTTCATTTGGCAGTGCCGAAAATCTTTTGCCTTACAAAATGCAGTCAAATGTAATTTTATACGAAATTGTTGTCATCGTGTCATCGACAGTAACAAAGTCATAGTCGGTATGGAAATTTGTTTTGCCACAGCTCTATATGGCTTCGGATGCTTCTAAATATTCCAAGTACCAAAACGGCTATATCATCTTGTAACAATGATTATATAGATTTTATCGACCATTTATCCTAGAAAATAAATTATTGTAAAAACAAAAACAAAAAAATCTTACATGTTAAATATGGTATCCCAAAGTTGTATTTCAATTTTGAAAAAAAATAAGGGTCAAGTTTGAGAAAATCATGTTATGTATGTTATAATAACTCTAATATCATTATTACTCCGATTATTGGTTAATTTTAAAGTGAATACATATATGCGAGAGAAGATTTTATTGGATGAGGACATAAACGACATTACATGTTCGTCCCACCTAAAAATTTTTTTAAAAATAATTATTAAATATAAAATTGATGAAATCTTATTTAATTAATTGAGACGCATAAGTTGAATTAAATGTTTAAGTTTTTTTTTTTGAAAAAAAATCCATGATCTAACTTTGTATATAATTTATTTGAGTTGATAAATTTCTTTTAGCAATATGCGTTGTGCAAGTAAAACTGAAACTGACAAACCTATACTTAAAATTCTTGAAATAATTGAAAAAAAAATTTTTTAAGACATGTGGAAATGGCTGGATTTAAACCTATCTACAAGTAGAAATAACAATTTCTGTGTATCCTTATTGAAACTTGGATATAAAATTTAAACCAAAAAAATGTTTATTAATACAATAAACTGCATCAATTTACGCATTTTGTCACCCTAATCATATCAATTGTAGGTAACGCCTTACCATACCAACCATAACACAAACATAATGTGTATGAGCATTATATATGTATTGCTTAAGAGTAGTGCAATACTTAGTTATGATACTTAGATTTTATCTCAAATGATATGTTACTAATAAAATTTTACCGTTTGATTAAAAAATAATGAGACTAAATAATTAAATATCACTTGAGTCAATTAAATAATATCATCTCATTTTAATTTGTCACATTAGTGGAGATACTTAGTAATTAAGTATTCCAACTAACTAAGCATAGCATTATTGATTTCTTAATTGTATCATACATAAAATCTTAACTGCCCCACTTAAACTAAAAAAAAATTGACTTCTTATAACTTTAATAAACAAGGGCCACTTCAGACTGTCCTATACCATATTCATATATAAAACCGACCATTTCTTTTATTTTCAATGCATCTCAACCCTACATAATTATCATCATTTAAATGGAAAATTTTGCCTCAGTTGCTTTTCAGGAATCCAAAGAGAAGCTCAAGGCAATCCAGTAGGTACCTCGGAGTCCGGCGACGGCCATAGGGGAGATAAGCTACCGAGTGCCGACACTAGAAACCACATAGTAAAGAAAGGCATTGGCTAGGCACATTAATTCATTTGACGCTGCTGAAGAAGCTGCTATTGCATATATATGGTCTTTAAGCCATCTCTTCAATTAGTGGCACACGAAGAGCTTGCAGTAAATTTCACTACCGAAGAAACAGAAGGGTGTTATAATAATTATTGATTATTTTGTCCTTTTCCTAATTCTATCTTTCCTCTGTTCAAATTTTCGGTTTAATTAGCACCCGTCACCATTTGGACTTTTGCTCCATCTCCACCGCAACCACCGCCACAAACTCCAATTATGTTTCGACACATGTTCAGTAGATGGTGATGATGACGGTTCTCATCTTACTATATCCGTCCATCTTACCAAGCTTTTGGCAGTCTAATAATTTATATTTAATTCCACACTTTTTGTATAGTCTTCAATTCTTACATTATCTAGTTAACAACGTATCTATTCCTATTGAGTGGAACATCTACTTCCATGGGACAACAAGTTAAGAAACCAAATGCAAAAATTCATTAACTTAGTCAAATATGAAGTAATCAGCAGTTCAGCACGGCCTTAAAATTCTTAATTTGACTTGTTCTTCTTGCAACTTCTTAGAAAGACGCATGACTTTGTAATTATCCTCCTCGACGATCTGTATAAATATCTTAAGTACAATTTGAAAACTTCTCACCAATTCAAGAAAAAAAAAATTAAGCTGTTGTTGATTAATGATATTGACCCGCCATGGCACAGCGGCCAAGTTTCGGTGGCGCGGCAGCTAACCCGGTGGCTGTGATTAGCTCTCAGTATTGCAGCCCTCACCCTATTGATCTAGCAATTGTGAGGAAAGTAATGATCTTTAGTAGTGGCAACTTTGATGTCAAAGACACAAATGGAAACATTCTTTTTAAAGTTAAAAATGTATTCGCTTTCATGCGTCGGCGTCGAGTTTTACTCGACGGGGCCGGGAATCCCATCGCTACTCTCAGAGAAAAGGCAATGTCTCGGCATCGCAGGTGGCAGGTGTTCAGAGGAGAAAGCTCAGATCCTCGGGATTTGATCTTCAGTGCTAAGATATCTCGATCAGGGTGGTTTTCCAGCACAACTAAATTGGATGTGTTTTTAGCAAATAACACACGAGAGGATGTTTGCGATTTCAGAGTCGTCAAAGGCAGCAGCTGGTTATTTGAGCCTTCTTCCTGTACAATCTATGCTGGCAAATCTTCGGCAATCGTCGCTCAGGTATCATAATAATAATATGTGCATCGAATTAAATCCTAATTAACATGGCAATTTGCATTCTAAAAGTACTTATTTGATTAATTGAAATTTATGATTCGTGGGAAATGAATATATATGCAGATGCACGAGAAGCAAACAGTTAAAAGCATTTTCCTGGGCAAGGACAATTTTATGGTGACGGTGAATCCCAACGTTGATTATGCATTCATTGTGGCGCTAATTGTGATTCTTGATGAGATTAATCGTGCACGCTCTAGTTCCAGTAGTAGTGGTGGTGGTGGCGGAGGAGGCGGCGGCGGCGGCGGTTGTGGTGGTGGGTGATATTGGAGCCGATTTTGGTGCGATATTTTCTGGCTAATTTGTAACCGAGTGGTGTAATTATGTTTTCACGTTGTGAATAGTAAGATCAGTTGTGTATCTATTGTTAGAAGTTGTATCAATTTTATTGCATGTATTGAAATGATAATATATATATTTTATCTTGTATTAAAAAAAAATGATATCTGTATGCATTTCATTTGGAAGAGCCGACATCTTTTGCCTTACAAATGGCAATGAACGTAATTTTATGCGAAATTGTTGCAATTTCTCTCTTAATATCATTATTTTATATGTGTGAAAATATTTTATTGGATAAGGACATAACTGACATTATACGCTCGTTCCAGTTTAAATTTTTTTTTTCTAAGCATGGTTATTTGTTTGAAGGAAAAATAGGAAAGACAGTAAAGCGCCATGTGTCGATCAATGGAATGATTCCAGCACAATCTGAGGTACCCCATACAATCTGAGGTGCCCGGTGTGATTTGAGGTACCTCGTATAAATAGAGGTACCCCACACAAATAGAGGTACCCCATATAATATGAGATACCTCACACAAATAAGGGTACCCCGCATAATAAGAGGTACCCCACGTAATTCGAGGTACTCGGCAGAACAGATGCAAGAAAATCCTCCAAAAATATCCCTCATGAAAAACGTCTCCGCCTCCTAAAAGATATTATTCGATTTTGTCAGAATTAGGAATAAAAAAATATGTGCTAAAAGGAGGGACAGTCGCCTGCCACCTCTGCCAAAAGTGAAGGACATTGTCCCAAGGACAGTGGTCCCCAGCCGCCTACCCAACAGCTACTACAGAGGTACCTCGGACCACTCTCCAGCGCGCGCCACGTTTTCGAAAGATGAGATACGTCGCGAACATGCAGATAACGGCCCAAAAAATTATAAATAGGTAAATGGACGTTAGCAAAAAAGGGTACGCCACGTGGCAGCTGAGGTACTTCATATATAAAGGCGCCTAAGTTTCATTCTCCAAAGGGTTCTCACTTACCATTAACACTCACACTCCAAAAAATAGGTTTTTTTTCAACCTTAAACCCTAATTTACAGAGGGCTAGCCAGCTCTCTTGACCATAAAAGTTTGAGTTTGCTAACTTGAGTGTTGGAGTGTGAACGCCGGGGTACCCCTAGGGCTAGCCAGCTCTCTTGACCATAAAAGCTTGAGTTTGCTAACTTGAGTGTTGGAGTGTGAACGCCGGGGTACCCTGGCTTCACCTCTAACCTATATTTCACTATTTTGCAGGCGTGGAGTCTATTTTGAAGGTCATCTCTCTTGGTTCTGAGCTTTCTCCATTGTTACCACTTCATCTCCCCTTCTCACCTCCCCAGAATTTCAGGTACACCGCACCATGCACAACAAACCAATGAGGTACTTCATCTCCCTCAAAAATACAAATTCATTGTTCAAGATAGATTTTAGTTTTTCCTATCCCAAAATCTGTTGAAAACATTATTAAATATTAAAATTGATAAAATCTCATTTAACTAGAGAGAAAAGAAAAGAAATCCACGATCGAACTATGTATTTTACTTATTTGAGGTGAAAATTTTCTCTGAACAAGAAATCAAGGATCGATGAATTGTGCAAGTAAATTCAAACGAGCAAGCCTATATTTTAAAATCTTGGAATGATTGAAAAAAAATTTTTTTGAAGAAAGTTAAATTTTTAATTAGTTTAGAAGACACCGTAGAAATGGCACACGCAACGATTAGAGCAACCCAATGGAATGATTTCAGCCTTCAGGTGATGACTTGTCCAAAAGTTGGAAATGGGGGCAATCAATATACGTTGTCGTTTTCAAAGCAAAAGATTGAAAAATGAACAAAATGAATGGATGTAGATATGGCTAGTGGATATAGGATGGATTAAAAGCAGAATGATGGACGGAGCATATTGATTAATTAATTGGTCTAGTCAATGGTCTACCCTTGCCCGCTGCAAGTAGCCATCTTTATCATTTCCCACTATTCAACAAGTGGAAAAATTTTGCAAGAAATCATGTGTCATCTTTTCATGCCCTTTAATTATTACTATAAAGATTGGATACGCTCACTCTACCTCATTAATAATAATGAAGAAAAAGAAACGGTATGGCTACGTGTGGTTGGCATGAAAACGATTGCGTTGTAATTCCCCCCTCTCAAATAAGAGCACAATTTTCATTCATATTCCTATTATTTCCAGGGAAAAAAAAAAAAAGAGGAAGAAAAGTCATACGGATTCAACTCGAAAGCGTATAATAGGAGTCCATTTAAATTTACTTTCAAATGATCCGTTACAACCAACAAAGTACAAACCATTGACCTATTAGCATGCTGGGAGAGACATTAACAGAAGCAAAATAAAGATAAGGGGAAAAAATCATTTTCATCTTGAGAGTATAATGTAATAGTCTATTTCATTTTTATTTTTTAAATAATAATATAAAATATCATTCCGTTAACTTACCGTATTGTAAAACCGTCAACTAGTAATTCATTAAGGGTAAAATAAATTTTTTTTATTATAGTGATACAAATTATATTAAAATAAAATTTTGATACAATTAAATAATACTACAAAATATACAAAATTTATTAACTTTTTTCTTAAATTAACTTAGGGTTTTATAGTAAAACCACGACGCATAAAATTACCAAAATATAATAAAATTATAACCACTTAAATAAAGAAAATTATAATCTAGAAAGAAACTTAAAAAATAATTAAAATTCTTCAATTTATAATTATGGACCCAAAGAAAAGGAGTTTTATGATGAGCCTATTTACGACACACTGGTAAACATCTGCATTCGTCTTTTCCGTAATCTTTGAAACGATTCAATTGCAAACTAAATAAAGGTATATACCCAAAACAACCACTTACAAATTTTATAAATATCTAATATTTTGTCATGAATTAAATACTTTGGAGAATAATAAAAAAAAACACCTCCAAAAAAATATTGCACTATGAATAATATTAGGCCATTAGTAATAGTTTTCTTACTATATATCTCCTCCAATTATTGTGACACAACACATGGGAAGCGTCACTTAAGTGTAAAATAATGTCCCCATAAAAAAAAATGTTTTGTCATGCTATCAATTTTATAATGCCCTAATGGGTGATTTATTAATATACGATATTATGACATTATTTGGGGAAAAAAAATTATTCATATAAGAGAGCATAATAACATGTCATTTCATATTTTAGGAGAGACTTGAATTGAAGTCCAAATCAAACAAGGAGTCCTGGAATAATGTCAAAGGAACAATAGAAGTATCATACTTGTACTTGCGGCTGCCCAATACTAAAATAAAACTGGTAAGTAAATAGATAAATAAATAATATCCATAAATTTCAAAATTAGAAGCTTGGCTGACAAAACTGCAACTCAATCAAATGTAAAACAGGGGACAAAAGCCAACCCCGATTGTGACTGATAATTATCCCCCCCTTTTTTTTTTCTTTTTTTCTTTTTTGCCGCCCCAATTCCATATCAACGACTTTTCTCACCCCCCTCACATTAACCTTTTTTAAAAAAAAGAAAAAAAAGAAAATAGTTTCGGGTAATAACTTATTCAAAATGTTTATTTCTAAAGAAATAACAAAGTTTATCCATTATTCAAAATGTTTTCGTGATTTTTAAAAAACAAGGCCAACCTATCTATATTCAAAATGTTTATTTCTAAAGAAATAACAAATTTTATCCATTATATCAATATAGGCCCTCAACCCTATTGAAATCACGAAAACATCCTTAATTTTTATTTTATTTTGGGCTGCAATATATTACACTCTATCCAACCCGATTAAAAAATTCAACTTCCAAAACAAGTGTGAGCCCAACTATTCGGGTTCTAAAAAATATTTAATTATTATTTTCGCTACAAGAAAAAAAAATTATTTGGGCTCTAGTCTATGGAGACTAAATGAACACAATATAAAATAATAGTTTTAGATAATATTGAGATTGGCTTTGTTTAGTAGATTTTGATTTTGAACATATTATTCAAATTCATCTTATATTTTTCAGTAAATGGGCTATTGAGAGCGTCTCTCTTTTTTTAAAATTTTTTTAATTAAATGCACATGTAAATTACATGAGACTCAAACCAAAGACCTAAATAGTAGTGAGACTGCCCACTAATCAGTGAGGTTGGAATTCATTAGTATCTTCACCATATTGTTAAAGTTTTCATTAAAGAAACAATTGTTGGTCGTTGATGGTAAAAAAAAAAAACAATTGGCGATGCAATTCTATATTTTACTAATTAATTAAAAAATATTTATTAACATCAATAATTGCAATATAAAAAAATTAAAATGTAATTTTAATCCATCATGGTCATCTATCAAATATATACTAAACTGAAATTAATACAATAAAATATAAAATGTAATGCAAACTAATTAAATATTTTGAAGTCACACCAAATGCACCCTAAATGTGAGATTACATACACTTATAAGAGATGCTCAGAACTCAAAACTTAGTAGAATGGTCATTCCAACAGGAGCTTTGAGTTTTGGAACCTGTTTGATACAAATAGAAAATAAAAACCATAACCTTGTTCCATAAAATGTAAGAAAATAGGGAGCTAGTGGTTATTATCCCAATAATTTTGTTGCTAAAAATGTGAGATGCCACGCTGTGAACATTCACTGGGGCGTGTATTGCAGTTATTGAAGGAGACGCGTGGGATTAAAGGGATTCAAAAAAAGCATGCTAAAACGAGGATTTTTATAATGACCGAAAAAAGAAAGGCAAAGGAAAAACGAAGTTTCGGCAAAAGAAATAAAACAGAGAATCAAAGAAAATTATTAATAGAGAAGAAAGAATAAAAGAGACGATTATTTGCGTGTTATTAGAGAGCCAACGATAACGTTGAAGGTTAAAAAAAAAAAAGAATATATAAATTCTTTGAGCTTGAAAGCATTCATTGGCGGTGTATTTTTCTTGGACCGAATTTTCTCGTTAAACAAACAAACAAACAAACAAACAAACAGTAAAAAGTTTTCATTTTCTTTTTCTGTTATCTAATTTGGAGGGAGAGATAGAGAGTAAAGATGATGTCCTCATCGTCGTCGTCGTCGTCGTCTTCGGCGACTGTGGCAGTTGACAAGGCGACCAGCGAGCTTTTGATTAGTCCTGATTGGACTATGAACATCGATATCTGTGATTCCATCAATTCTCATCAGTGGTAATTCTGATTGAATAACAGCTTTAACTTTTCGTTTAATCTTAGGGTTTCAATTTATAAAAAGCTAATTGATAATAATTTTTTTTTTGGGGATTATAGGTAGAATATGGAGTAATTTTATTTTCATCAATTTTTTTCTTTTCTGTTAATTTACAAGTTACTGTTTTATGCGGTTGACTTAAGTTTGTAAGTTAGGTTTCCTGATTTTACTCAACATAAAGATATCTCTTCGCGTGTTCTTAATCAGTTTGAGAATTTAGATGATGAAATTGAGATGAAATTTTTTTTTTTTTTTCTGGAGTGAGAACAAAAAATATAAATATATCTTTTTTGTGTATAAAGATTTCTTTTCTTTTATTTTCTTTTTTCTTTTTCAATATGAAGCTTTACGGTGAAGAATTATTTTTTTTTGGGGTGGGGGGTGGGGGATGTTAAGGAAGTGTTTTTATTTGTTTCAAAAGAATGAAAATATTTTTTTTTAATGGATTATCTGTTGAATTGATCAGGCAGGCGAAAGATGTTGTGAAAGCAGTGAAGAAAAGGTTACAGCACAAGAACTCAAAAGTGCAACTTCTTGCGTTGACGGTAATTTTTTTTGGAAACCTTTGGTTTTTTCTCTTGTTATCTTTTTTGGAAACTTTCTAGTCTTTTCTCTTGTTATCTTTTATTCTCCTACTGACTTCAGTTTTGCAACTTATTCTTTTGTCCGCAAAATGGTGCTTTAACTGCAATATTTGTTTTGTTTTCAACTTATCAAGTTTTGACCTTAATATTGTTTAACTATGTCATGAATAACTGTTTTATAGCTTTTAGAGACGATGGTGAAGAATTGTGGTGATTTTGTTCATTTTCAAATTGCTGAGAGGAATGTCTTGGGAGAGATGGTTAAAATTGTGAAGAAGAAGGTAACCATTCTTTTGCTTTTAAAAGTATTTCAGCATGAGATGCAAGGCAGTTATTATTCTAGTATTTAAGCTTTTGTTGCATGTTTGATCCCCTTCTGATAGTAATTTTTCCAATTGTTTATCAATTATAAAGAATTTTACTGTTTAGATGATAATTTAACTTGTAAACTGCTAGTGGTGGTTTATGCGGTTGGTAACATCCTACAACTAAATTCATTGACGAACTTCAGTTTCTGATAATTTTGAAGTACACTTTGAATAGCTTTCTGTACATCAGGCCCACCAGTTTTTCTTTCTTTTGCTTTTCTCTATGACTTGTCTGCCGAGAGATTAATATGGCTTATGAGTGAGATTGATATTGCTTTTAAGAAAAATTAAATTTTCTCTCTCTCTGTAATAGCTGCTGTGTTCCTTACTCATGCATAACCAGTGCACTGATGAGAGCACCCTGTCATGTCCATGTAGGGATAGTAACTTTAAGTTTAGTTTACTTGAACTGGGAGAATAGGTACGCTACCTGAAGAATGACATGATCTGGGTGAGTGCCATGAGAAATTCGTGGGATATAATGAGAAAATCTTTGAATCTGTTTCTTGGACTGTTATGGTAATAAATTCCCTTCTGTTCTTTTTATGGCATCTTTTGTCTCTTACAGTGTTAAACGTCTATTTAGGCCTTCTGCCTCAACTAAAACATTTATCTCATTGGTTTTGCAGCCAGATATGCAGCTGAGGGATAAAATCTTGGTTTTATTAGATTCTTGGCAAGAGGCATTCGGTGGACCTGGGGGAAAACATCCTCAGTACTACTGGGCTTATGAGGATTTAAGGGTAAGCATACAGCTTTTCCTATTCCATTGCTTATTTGATTGCTCTCTTCTGCCTTGGGGTGGGAATATTGTGAACTTAGCCTGGTGCTTCTCTTATATTTTTGGTAAAAAAAATGATATACCAAGAAATTGCAGTCAATTGATTATAGAAGTGTGGTATAGTGTCTGTTTAATTTAACAATTGATCCACAATCTCTTTTCTTTATTTAATTTTCTTCTTTTTTGGGAAAAATACCATTGCTTTATTGCTACTACCATTGCTTTGCTTTATTGCTTTATTGCATCTGTCGCTATAAGATCAGTAAATGTTTTATTCTTATTCAAGAAGAGTGAGGAATGGTGTATAGATGATCATTCGGTTGTTAGATAATTCAATAATTGTGGGCTGTATGAATGCAGCGTTATGGAGTACAATTTCCCAAGCGTTCACCAGATGCTGCTCCTATATTTACACCTCCTGTTTCCCACCCCACTCTAGGACAAGCTCAAGCTAGTTATGGAATGCCTAGCAATTCCTCAAGAAGGCTTGACGAAACAATGGCGACAGAGGTTGAAACTTTAAGGTGAGGATTTCACTTTGGTTCTCACAGCATCTGGTCCCTTGTTACCACGAAATATTGCTTTTTGTCTAGTTATTCTGGAGATAGTTTAAGTCTGTTATTTTCTTGCCCATGTAGTTTTTCAAGCTTGGATTCATTGCGAGATGTTATGGAGCTGTTAAGTGACATGCTGCAAGCTGTAAATCCTAGCGACCGTGAGGTATGTGAAATCATAGTTTTTAACTATAATCGTTACCCTAACAGAGGTGTAAAATATTTTACCTTTTTTCCTTTTTTCTTTTAACTGCTTGTAGGCAGTAAAAGATGAGGTAATTGTTGATCTCGTCAGTCGGTGTCGGTCCAATCAAAAAAAGCTCATGCAGATGCTTACTACAACCGGGTCAGTCCTCTCCAAATGGCTATTCTTAAGGATTAATAGCTTCCTGCATGTTGCTCTTTATATCATCCGTAGAATTAGTCAATGATGTGTAATCATGTGTGGGAGTGGAATTTCTCTGTCAACGTGCAGTACCATGGGGTCATGAATGGTTATCTAAATTTGTATTTTTGGCAATGTGGCAGGGATGAGGAACTTCTTGGCCGGGGTCTTGAATTAAATGACATTCTGCAGAACTTGCTTGCAAAACATGACGCTATAGCATCTGGTTTGCCCATACCAACTGAAGTTACAAATTTAAGTCCTAAACCAAATGAAGCATGTGCCGCATCTAGCCTCAAATCGACTGATGCTGGTGACTCGAGCCCAACACCTAATGGTAACCACCCTGCGCCTGTTGCTAGTGTGACGAGGGCCCTAATCGATGAAGAGGAAGAAGAGGAAGATGACTTTGCACTGCTAGCTCGAAGGTTGTTCGTGACTACTTAGCAATAGTTTATTGAACTCCTCTCTGTTCTGTTTGCTGTAAATGCGGATTTAATTTTTTTTTTATTGAGGATGTTGATTTGTGCTTTCCATTTGATAATATGTGCAGGCATTCCATGCTGAAGCCAGGGCCTTCTCAGAATACATCTGCAGAAACTGGGGGCGCTCTTGTGCCAGTGAACAATAGCAATGCAACTTCATCTTTGCCAGCTGCCACCCCATCCAATGCTTTGGCTCTGCCTGATCCACCTGCACCAGTGAGGACTTCAAAAGAACAGGACATTATTGACCTTTTGAGTATTACCTTGTCAACTACATCGACCTCCCCGCATACCCCACACACACCACCAATTTCCAGTCAGAGCACGGAGCAGGTACCTGCTGCTTCGAGCACTCAAGGAAATCCCTATGCTGCCGAAGCTTATCCTGGAAATCAAGGGCAGGTACCTTACAACAACTATGTTGCTCCATGGGCCCAGCCTCAATCACAGCCATTACCACAATCACAACCCCAATTCCAGCCAGGGGTGCAGCCTCAATATCCTCAATATTCATCTGCATATCCTCCTCCACCATGGGCTCCTACCCCCGGTTATTTTAACAACCAAAATAATCTCACTGGTGCCAATAATATGTTTTCAAGTACCCGGGCCAACATGCCCACATCTTACAGACCCTTGCAACCAAATAACTCATTCCCTATAAGAGGGAGCAATGGCTCAGTTATGCATGGGGATCCTCCGGCAAGTTCTGGCCCAGGAAATCCAGTCTCAACGACAGCGCAGAAGCCTTTTATTCCTTCATACAGACTATTTGAAGATCTGAATGTTCTAGGCAGTGCCGATGCCAGGCTTAAGATGACGAGCAGCTCATCTCCTAGCTTGTCAGGAACTTCTGGGCAAGGTATGGTGGGTGGGAGGAAGTGAGAAATTCTAGTGGTACAGCAGGTTTTATATGAAAACAGGATATATGATATATCCATGTGAATATGGTGAATGCAAATTTCTTCGATTAGGTTGGAATGTATCTATGTATCCTTAGATATATTCATGTCAGTCATAGATTTGCATTGGTTATGAAGATCACCCTTTTCGGTTCTTGGTATGGCTTGTGTTTGTAATTGTTACCGTCATTTGTAGCTTTCGGTGATTTGATTCTTGAATTGGACATGATTTTCGGCAACTTTCTAACTTAAACAATCAATTCCTGTGTGTGTGTGAGCTGGTTGATTAATGATTACCGCCTTGCCATTGATGTCCTCTTAAGTCACTTGCAACAAACCAACCTCAACAACACGCGCAATGTCGTTTGTTGGGCGTTCTCTATGAACACGTTTCAAAATTGTTTGTTGGACGTCACGATTCTGAAAATGACTAAGGCCCGGTGATCCATAAATTCAAACAGAATACATAATGGAAAGCCTAAGTTAAAGACCCCCGCATTTCAGGGGATAATTACCCAAATCACTCACTGTTTGCAACAAGTGTGCTGCTTTTACAAATTGAACGAGAGGGCTGGAAGAAGAATGGACACGCCGAAATGGGAGAGATAAACAGGAGGGGTAAAAAAAAAAAAACCTATTTACACACATTTACCTATATAACAAATTATTTGCCAAAGCACCCCTAATGTAGGATTTCTTACCCAACATGTTAGAGACTCCACATTGGAGGCAAATGAATGTATAGCATACAACTTCACTTTGAATTTCCCCGACCCCGTATTTCCAATTTATCAACAGTGAAGGACAACTGCGGCAGCAGAACGTGTGGCATTTCATGACTTGAATAAAGATGTGCATTGTTGACACCTTGGCCTGCCCTCAATTTGCTGCCTTCCAAATTTGGGAATTTGAATCCAGTAAAAATAGATCATTTCTTGCACGTGAGTTGACATCAAATCAAGCATGTATAGAGACACAGGCATCTGCAGAACCGGCAGCAAGAAGCACTTGGTATGGGTGGAAGGTGAGGCAATTTACAGAACCAATCTTCTGGGCCATGAAGCTCGGATGGTGGTATCTAATGGTGCCCAGTTGTTCACCCTCCAAACTGAAAACTTTGATCAGCTGTTTTGCTGAACCACTGGCAATGATTGGGGCATGTCTATGAACAGCTAAAGCTGACAAAGAGCCCCTGTGAGCATCAATTGTAAGATAGGCATCCTTGTGGTTTCTAATATCAAGGAATTGGATGTCACCAGCTTGTGATGCACTGACAATCTGAAAAAGAACAAGTGAGGTGGTAAACCAAGGCAAAATTAGCTTCAGTTTCCCAGTAAATAGTTCAAGATGCAAGAAAATAAATCAAAAGTCAGAAAAAGATGGTAAACACTCGGGTGTTCCATTTACCTTTGCCGGATCCAGTCCAGGCTGAAAGCTGATCCCCACAACTCTTTCTACTTGCTGAGTATGCGGCCGTGTCGAACAGACAAGCCTATGAATTTAAGAAGTTAATACAAAAATCAGATGGTCAGAATTTATACAAATCCAGAGATAATGAAACAGAGGTTGTAATGGTACTCTTAGGCTTCATTCAGTATTACTGCGTAGCAGATTTAGCACAGATGCTAAGTATTTGGTAAAGACTTGCAACTGTGGCCTGGATGTTAAGGTGATTATTCTCCACAGTTGTCTGATGAACAACCTATATTACATTTACTACTACTGACAAAATTATTCGTCAAGATTCATCTTTACCAAACATTAAAAACTTCAATTAGAAGATAGATCTTTTTATCCTCACAAGTTTCACATTACTTTTAAGACAGCACCACAGCAACACATAGAGCTTATAAACAACACTTGATAACATGTATACTTCATCTATTATTAAAGAAGAACGTACAGTATGTAGAGCCTATGAACAACACTTGATAGATAAAGTATTAGGTAGAATTGTTAAAAAAAAAAAAAATCATGGTTACAAGGACTCGCAACCAGGATTGTCATCAACAAATATATTTTAATCTACCACGGCTCATTGAATTCTGAATTTGATGGAACACTCCAATCACAAAAACATATCCATTCTGTGTCAGGCCAGGAATTAAAATTAATGCAAAATGCTTACATGTCAGGTGTGCGAACATCATAAAGTCTGACAGAGCCATCCACGAAACCAGCAGCAAGCTGACCCCCATGAACTTGAGAAGCAGACTACACAATACAAATATAACTCATCAACAAAAGCTTCTAACTCTACATAACAATCTCTTTATATCAGCACACTGTTATTGACAAAACACCACATTAGAAAAGAGTTCATTCTAATGAATTTGTATCATCTTAGCATCCTGACATGCGTCCATGTGCCCTGTCTTCATACTTCTAACAGGCAATGCATCAAAGAGAAAACCAGCTAACACATTTTTCCACCAAATCTAATGTAATCATAGATTTGCAGTGTTTTCCAAACCTGCTGAACTCATCTGTCAAAATACGACATATTTCCCATTTTGTAACATATTTCCCAAATTTCTTATGTCCAGTAACTTTAAAGTTTTACTATCTTAGAGAGATTTTCTATACCTAATATACAAGCTAAAAGAATATAAAAAGTTGTGGAAAATAATCATTGTTCTCCAAATGATTCAGCTACTGCACAGGAGTGAGTGGAAACTCACCAGTGCTGAGATGCTGCAGTCTGATGATGAAGGAATTGGATTGACCATCTGCTGCTCCTTTTCGAGGTCCCAAAGCATAATGGACGATACCTCTCCAGATGCATACTAACAATATGACATCAGAAAAATGCATCACAACGCTACAAAGGTGAATTCTGCGATTAAACTAAATCCTACAGACTTCATGAATCAAAATGTACCAGATATCCAGACTGCTGTTGCCAGTCCACAACGGCATTTGAACATCGGACGCCAGGTTTGTGACCTTGGATTGAAGAAAATGCAGTAACAAGCTTCTGTTTGTCCTTCTGATCGTAATCTTTCCAAATTCGAATATTTCCATTGCCTACATCATGTAAGAAAATAAGCCAAAATAATAGGACATCTAACATTCCAATCGACAGCAAATAAAAAAAATGCAGAAAACAATATTACATGAAGCGACAAGCAGAAGGCTGACATCAAGCTCATTCACAAGGCAGAGTTTAGATATTCCTTTGTCAGGAAAGTCGTGATTATCGAAACTGTTGAGAAGGGTAGCTTCCTCATAATTCCATATCCTGTGAAGAAACAAATACCGAACAGTTCATGCATTTGAGAGAGACGCAATTACAAGAAACCAGAGGACCCATCTTACTACGTCTAATAAACAACAAAAATGAAATTAACTGAACCATCTCACAGCGGAGAAACCCCATGAGTGGCCAAATCAATTGATAGTAAGATGGTATTGTGGATGCATCTAATGCACTAAGTGTCACATACTTACATATCAGGGCACTAACAAGAAAATTGCAAACACATCCACAGCTCACTTACAATCCCCAGTGGGACTCATAAGTCTCCCATGATACCCAAGGGCAAGATGAACTACGTATCTACATCTAACAACCTAAGATACAGCTTGAAGACACTGGACCTCTATCATTCATTTCAGCTGTAACTTCATATTGCGAGAATCAAATACATGCTAAGAAGTTCATACAGTAGCCAAAACAAAGTAGAACCTGCCCTATTTAATATATAAAGAGAGAGAGAGAGAGAGAGAGAGAGAGAGAGAGAGAGAGGGATTCCACCACAAGAACTCATGACCAGACAATGCCTGCCTAAGACTTGCTCCATATCTAGGCATTTCTTCCTATCAGGCAGGACGATAAGCTTTCTTTCCCAAGCCACATTAGTGTGCCCATAGTAGTACTTGATTTACCATGAACAAGCAAACTAACAAATGGAAACAGCCTTGTAAAGAGTTGAAAAAAGAAAAAGGAAACACCATACTTAATCCTCTCATTCTCATCAGCAGCAACCACAATAGGAGAGAAAGGTTGGAGCAAGGCCGTCTTCGTACCCTTTTCAAATCTCGTATCCCAGCAAGCAATTGGATTATTAAGCTTGCTGACAGCTGGCCAGCAAAATTAACAGCAAATTAGATCCTCACACAAGAACCATCATAAAAATACAAAAAAACAAATCACTAAAAAAAAAAACTAAATCAAAAGATTTACACGAGCGTTGGCATTTTGCAATGTGCTCCAGAGCAAATTTCTCTCTTTCTTCTCTTCTAGCTAATATTTCTTCAGTATCATCTGCTGCAGTGAGAAGTGGCTTGGAGAAGTGGCCGCAACTCCAATTGTAGATAGTTGAAGGAGGAAGCAAACTGCGTTCTGAAACTGCAGATGGGTCCCCAGAGCCTAAAAGTGGATCAGCTAGTCCTGAATCTGGAGAATTTATCAAGTGAGGCCTGAACTCTAAAGAGCAAACTCTACGCATTCCAGGTAAGAAACTTTGCCGTGGTGGGCTGACAGGAGGAGTTCTAAATTTCAATGGCAAATGACCTGCCAAAAACAGCTAATATTGATGTTTTCATGATTTTCAAAAAAAGAGAAAAACAAGCAGACAAGAATAAAGCTGCCAAAGATAGCAGGCACCTAATGGAAATTGATATGTAAAAGAAAACATATTTCAATTCAATCAAAAGGATCAACATAATCGTCCTGTGAAGCTAACACAAAGATAACCATATTAGTGAACTAAAAATGATGGCATGGAGGACAATGAAAAAGTTACCTCCATTCATGTCAAACCATGAAGATGAACGAACTAGTCCTGCAAGGCTAGGCGTTGGAGCTGCAGTTGTAGGGTCACCTGGCCGGCTAGTGTTGCCCATGGACATAACAGGTTTTGTCACCACCTGCTCAATCCCAATAATGGACAGTACCCGACGACCAAGAGTTGCTATGCGTGGAGATGGATCTTTAGCTAAAGTACACATAGCCAATACACATTGTGAATAAATTGCACTATCAAGAGGCTTTGGCCTCATATGGTTGACAACCCCATTGCTGACACCATCATTTAAGATTCCAGAATCTGAATGCTGGGATGAATCATCTGACAATGGGGACCCATGCATAAGTCCAGCATTAGCAAGAGGACTGCTCGTGGAGACTCTTCCATCTCTGACAACTGCTTCATTGCCAACTCTCGTTAATGGACCAATCTGAGAAGAAACAATACTTCCACTTCCGGTAGTTTTTATATGAGCTAATGAAGGTAATGAACCCAGGAGAGAATTGGACTGAGGCTTCGAATAAGCAGCAGCAATTGACTTGAGGTGCTGCTTATGGCCAAACGCAAAGCGTGCAAGAGCTGTAAAGACATTAACAAATCAACTCAGTTATGCTTTCAGAATCTATGGATATAGATTCATTAACAAACCAACTGCCAAAAACCTCACTGCAATGCATAAATGGAAAGCACTTGTCCTCTGTGATTCCCAATAAACTCCACAGGCCAGGCAATGAGATCACAAATATAGCACATTGCATGTCCAATTATGTTACACATGTAAATCACATGATACAATGTAAGAAAATATTTGGATAAACATGGATCATTTTTTCGAAAATATAAACTCGTCAAAGTCTCCATTTATATGCATGAGTGTTAAGACAGAAACATGATTCTTTCTACAAATTACAGAGGCTTCTTCGAAAAACAAAATCATATAAAGAAATCATTTTTCCATAATAACAGTTCAGAAAATCTATTTTTGCATATTAATTATATCAAGGTAAACCAAATAGTATGCCAATAAATGTTAAATAATCTGTTATTATATTCTTCAAAATTCTAAAGAAACACAAGACTGGCTTTTCAAAATTCTAAAAATGGAAGCAAGAAAAGAATTTTAATGTGAGAGACTAGGTTGTGCAGTAATCTTAGGACACTGGACTCTCTTGATTAAGTAAACATTGTTTAAACATGCAGGATCTGAAGGTTCCAAAAAAACGTGGCTTTTAAAGTTTCTAAACAAAACACAAATGAACATGAATGTTCAAAAAGATAAAAATTAACAGAAATCCAGAAGCAGATTAGTATCAGTCACATACCTACAGCAACCTCAGCTCGGACCAGTGGACTTCCGTCTGAAACAACAGTTAAAAGGCTTCTGATGATACTAATTTCAGCTCTAATCTTTTCATCATCATCACATTCTTCATCTCCTTCAACACCATCTCTACACGAGTCGAACCCAATATCAAGCAGGGTACCCAATGAGAAGACGGCTGAAGCCCTAACCTGAAATAAATGGCTTCAGCAACTAAGATATGACATTACGCAGCAATCGAAGGATTTATTAGTTGAAGGATATTATAACTACAAAGCAAGAAGGACACCTCTGGCTGTGGTTCAGAAAGCAGAGGAACGTAAATTGCTGGGGCATCTGCCCGCCGACCTATTGTTTGAGCCTCTGTGAAATCCTCCCACAGCTTTCCCAGACACAGGCAGAGCCACTGAAGAAATAACGGTTCAGTTTGTGCATCATTTGGCATTGAACCCTGAAGATGCTTCAAGCACACATGGATCAGACCAGCTTCGATACATGCTTCCTGTCCCCGCCTATGTCCATCAACAATCACAGCCAATACAAATGCAGCCATGGCTCGCTGTTCTGGATATGCTTCCATGCTATCAAGAAACCTGATAAAATAAGCATGTCCTCCATCCTTAACAAGATCAACCTGACAAGACTGTCATCCCACAAGAAGGAATTTTAGTATTACTGCTGTACAAAAGTTCAGATATAGTAACAATTGAGGAATACAGTATATAACCAGACATGGATTAAAAAATATAGTAAATAGCACTTCTGCACTGTCCAGCCAGCACATCTTTACATTAGTTTTGATATTTTTTGACCTTCTTTTCATGTTTGCATTTGCAAATTCAGATAGCAAAGAGAGAAAAAGAGAGATAAGAATCATAAAGAAACTGGACCGGCCAGCCAAGTTCTGCAAAAACATGGGCTAAGGCCCCGCCAAGGCAAGTTTATTAACCAAATACTCATTCTCCTCAGCTTTTTAACACCCTTATACCATCCTTCTGTTATCAATAAATTGTACAGAAAAAAACGCAACAAAACGCATGTAGTAGGAAATATACTTTTTTGACATTTCATTCTTCGTTGTATCCACCCCAGCAAACAGCCCCAAGAAAGGAACGCTAGAAGCTACCACAGGCATATGAGAGCAGCATGTTTGTGCTTGTGTGCACGATTTGGTGTGTAGCTATTCACAAACCTATATCTACACCAGAATTATGAATCAGTCATCAATATACCTTATCAAGTGCTAGAATCTTTGTCCATATGAATACAAGAATTTGCCGTAGTTCTGGCGTTGTAGTTTGGAGCAGCTTCAGAACATAGGGAAATATCCCAACTGACAACGCCTACAATATCCAAATTCAATCCATAAGTAAATCACAAAAATTCGCTAATCACAACAAATACACAATTCTCAGAGATAGAATAACTGAAAACCGCAGACAGCAATACTTACCAGATCTACAGCCCAGGGTCCCATGTCAAGAAATCTTCCAAGAAGAACTAGTGCCCGAAATCTATGGCATTGACTAAGTAAAACCTGAAACACAAATAATCAGCTGATTAAGCATCTTCGTTTACACTGTAATTGTTCTAAAAATGTCATAAAGAGGAGAAAAAGAAACAATAGATACAAAAGAGTGAAAACATTTTGTTAACAAACTATACTGCACTGCAGGTAAAGCCTATCCCACCAAAATATAAATGACGCCAACAAAAATATCCAAGAGAGCGAGTAGAGAAGTGAGCATTAATGATTAATAAAAATTCCACTTATTAGAAAGGATAATCAAGAAAATTACAAATGATTGAACTCTTAAAACTCAAATGGGCATAATCCATCTGATATGCATAGTATATCACTCTGGGCATGAATATGAATATTTTGATTGGCTAATGGAATTAACTTCCTAATTTCATGGTGCAGGTAGGTACTGGCAGCACCCGATTGAAAATTCGAAACTCGAGAGGAGGGTCGCAGACACCCGGCTTTGTTTAATTTGATTCACCATGAGTGAGAAGTATCATACCTGAAGAACAATGGGCAACTGCTCCGGTGGCTTTTTATGTTCGGATCCATGGTCAAGCCACACCTCAAAAGCCGTCAGCTGTTCACTAAAAAAAGGACTAGGCTGCAACAGACACAAACCAGGCAACTCAGAAACTAAGAAACTCATTAATTTGTATGTGTGAAACAAAGTCAGAACGAAAGCAAACCTGATATTCAGCATTAGGATCTGCAACCAATGAAGGCAGCTGGGAGAGGCAAATTTCAGCTGCCATATCCCATGCATCCCTGCAGTAAAAACAATTAATCCCATCATAATTTGAATTTGAAAGTAATAACATGAATTTAGCAATCAGATAAGACCCCACTAAATACCACATATGATGCTGATGGGTTGGAGGCAACATGGGGTGAGAAATTGGAGAGCAATTTGCTGAACGCATAATCCTCTCAGCAAGTAAAAAATTCCTGAAGAGGCTAGCAACTAACAAATCTTGTCTGAACAATCTCTGAAAAAGATCTGCAGTGAAGAACTGACCATTGGCTATATGGCTCACCAAAATGAAACATCCATGAAATTAAAAGTTGCATAATAACAAACTGCATAGTATATGTCAGCAAAATACCATGAGGAAGAACATTCCACGCAATAGTGTCTGTGACTGCAGTGAAAATCCAATTCAATTCACCCAGAAGTGTTCTACGGTCAGTTTGGCGGCCAGGAATTTTATCTATAAGAGAATAATCAAGGGACTCATGCAGTAATGAACGCTTACAAAACCTGGAAGACATGATATATATAAATAATCAGAAATTAGCAAGCTCAATCAATACATATAAATATAAATATAAACGTAAATAGAAATAGAAATATATATATATATATATATATATAGAGAGAGAGAGAGAGAGAGAGAGAGAGAGAGAGAGAGAGGAAAGATTCTTCTGGACACAACTATGCCTGCAAACATGCATTAAACTGTATGCAACGAGGTGCAAAAAATAGCATGCATCTAAAACCAACTATAAACAACTTCTAAAGTTTAATTATCACTTAACACATCTGAGCTCAAGAAATCTGCACTCAATTAGGATGGCCAGATCTGAAAGACTAAGGTCCTTGTGATAAACAGAGTGAAAATGTTTACTCATGTAAACTTACAGTTCAAATGTTCATATCATCTGACAACAATCAACCCAGAAACTCCTGGTAAATATGACAGGATCTGCTTATAGGCATCAACAATGCAAGGAGAGAATTACTTCTCAAAAAGATAAAGTTGTTGCATATTTCTTTACCGTGAAATCAACTTTAAGACCTTGCAATACATTAAACTCCGATTAATGCCACAATGCCCTAGCATAGATCAAGACTGATCCCAAATGAGAATACCAATGTCAATGAGTATAGATATTATTCTTCACCAGACAAAATAAGAACCAAAGCTATACAATAATTACTTCGATAAACAATGTGATGCTCACAGTTCACACTCATTCCTAAAGCACACAAACACAGACAGCTTCCAAAGATTAACAAAATGAAAAGAAAAAAAGAAAAGGAGTCAAGGTTTCACCATCTCAATGCCATTGTGATTGGCGTAGTGAGGCAAGAAGTAAAAACATCAGCAGGAAACTCTTCACTCTGTGGAAGGGTCTCATGTGCCTCACAGGCAGCAAGCAGAATGCAATCCCTTGTTGATCCAGAGTAGTTAGACGCACCCCAGTCATGAAGCTAAAAATCAATCAAACAATTACATCAAAAGTATGATAGAGATCAAAACTCATGTATGACAACATAGGATCATCTTAATGATGAATTCTTAGTAAAACACCATTGAATACCTCAATGAATGCATTAACAATCATCCCAGCTGCAGAACAGTCAAAAACATATATTGATGGAGTCTTTAACCAGGAATCAAGGTCACTGATCGGCAGGGGAATATACTGTGTATAACTCTGAACTCATTACACCAGTTAGTGAAAGGAAAAGTTCAGAAAATAATACAAAGGAAATAATAACAATAACAAAATTGGGAAATATTAGAAGCAACAGAAGGAAAAACCTTATTGAAAAGCCAGATTTCACCATTAGCAGTCGGTTTGGGCACACCATGTCCATTGTAATGAAACAACACTCTCTCACCCTTTGCATATCTACGGCATGTATTACAAAGCTTTTTAACTTCATCTACGGTAGGATCTAGTTGAACTTTATACCGAGCCTGTTCACATCTCCGAAACTAAATTGAAATTGAACTTGATATAGTTTTGTATCAAGAATTAGAAGTCAGATATCTTCTCACCCTGGGTTGCCATCTTTCATACTGCTGACTCAAGTTCTTTCCAATCGTTTCAAGTGCTTTCTGGGGGGCCATAGAAAATGGATCTACCAAAAAAACAAAAAACAAAAACAAAAAAGAGATCTTAACAATATAAAGGAGTTTATAGCCTAAGAGATAAAAGTTTAAAAAAAAAAATCTACTATGCTTCAATTACTTGCCAACACGCAAGCAGAAAAAGAAAAGACCTGACCATAAGACAGTTGAAATGGATGGTGGGGCTTAGTTTTTAAAATTTCATATTTGCCAACCGTGACCTCATTCAAGGAAACAAATTAAATACAGGAAAACAGATAATTATCAATGAAAACAATTTAGGTAAACCAGTCAACAGCAGTCTTCCAAAAAGTCAAGCACTTAGCAATCCAAATTTAAGTAAAATGCAAAAATTGATAACTGTGACAGATAATTGAAATTGGAATTAAAATAGTTTACACAGCAGTTTCATTACCCAATGTCATTATAATGAAAAAAAGGTACCCCAAAAAAAAAGAGCAAGCGTGGACTAACTTGCACACACAAGAAATACATCACGAACATAGAAAGAATAAACAATTTAACAGGTAAATAAATCCCCACATATCAGCAACTAACAGGAAAGAGATCAAACGCATTTAAAATCCTTGCATGTTAAAACAAGAAAACCATGAAAATAGAACTATTCCCATTCCTAGGTAATAACAATTAAACAAGTATTCTTCATCTTTAATACAATTTTGAGTTTCTTATTAAAAAAAAAAATTAGATGGCGAAAGAATCCAGAGCAAACATTTAAAAGCAATATAAGAAAGAATTAGCCGTTCGTAAAAGCACCTATCCAGCATTCCATTCTGGCACAAGGAGAGATCTTTATTACATCCGGTGGATCAACGCTAATGTTTAAACATAAAACTAGAGCTACACATCCTGTCTTCATCTGCACAAGATTTAAACCAAAGAGACAAATGAATAACATCAAAACACAGCATCTACAACAAGACAAGTAAGCATATCCCTTCAGAACATCTTCCTCCCCCCCCCCCTCCCCCCCCCCCCCCAAAAAAAAAAAAAGCAGTAGCTTAAATAATGGACACAACATGAGCAACAGACCATAAAAGGTAAAACTAAACAAAAATCAACCCTCAACACAGCATCCCTGTCTCTTCAATTTATTTTGAGCAACCAGAAAGACAACGACTCATACAATTCTGAGCAAGGAGCTACGCGTCGGCTCAAGCAGCATTGGGAGGTATGACATTGGTGTAATATATTATTTTTTGAAATAAATTTTGGAGATCACGGTTCTTCGGTAACTCTTTTGGTTCTTCGGTAACTCTTTTAATCATGTAACAGTTTCTTTATCAAATTTCAAGCCTGCATACTCCACCCATACCTATTTAAGGTATAAAATACACTTTTCCCAAAATTTATCATAATAAGCAAAGCAACAGATGCTGCTCTTACACATTAGGCATGTAACAATTAACAGAGGTAAAAGAACCACTTCAATACTTAGGCAACCAAGCAAGGTATATGTCACCAAGTGTTAAAATCAAGTTGGACAAAAAGAACTTAATCAGAAACCTAAACAGAACTCAAAAAATCAAACCAATAGCACAAAATCTTGACTAAAACAAGTACATAACCCTAAAAAAATCAATTTTTTTTAAAGATACTATTTCTCTAAGGTTAGTTCCTGTACCAAATCAATTGAAACGACCAATGGCGCATCAATAAACTCAAAATTAACCAAAAGAAAACAATTTTCACGATAATGGTTTAAAAATGAGCACTTACTCTGTCCTTGGGCCGCCATTTGGAGACGAGACCGCTGTCAGAAGGACCAGTAGGGGTAGAAGCCTCGAAAGCCTCGTGACGAAGCTCACACAAAACGACAGTCTGAGGCAAGTAAGCCAAGCTAGTGGTGGTGGTGGTGGTAATCGTCGTAACGGAGGCATTGTTGGTATAACTACTACTCGCAGTGTCAGAATCTCTCCTCAAATCGACGTCGCCATGAGCGGAGCCGCAGTCGTCGTTCAAGTGATTCGAAACGACGACGGATTGCGAAAACCTAGACGCCATCAAGTCGCCCAATGCCATCCAAATCACCAGAAACCCTTAATAATAGCAAAATAAATCAATCAAATCGACGCAATTTACGTTTTTGCCCTAAATTCGACAAACCATAACACAGAACACTAACAACCGTGATGAAAATTTTTAAATTTGGGATCGACAAATTATGTGAGCGATGTGTATGGGGTGGAGGTGAGGGGAGGGGAGGGGAAGGGCCGGGGGGCGGAGACTAATCAACGAAGCCGCTGAACCAGCGGCGCATGGAGATGCGACGGAGAAAAGAAAGAGAATCCAGCTCTGAGAAAAGTGGAGGGGACAAGCAAAGAGTGACGAAACCCTAGGCGGCGATGGCGGTGGCGACCGTCGTGGCGGTGGGGCATATAAAAAAAAATTTGTAGTGGCGGCTAACAACAAAAAAAGGGGAAATTTTGAGGATTTTGTCAAAGAAACAGAGAAAGGGAGTGAATGTGTGTGTGTGTTTTGGTGTATATTGTGTTCCTGTCTTCGTGCTTTTTTTTTCCCCCTCTTTTATTTATCACGTGTTTAATAATTTTTCTTAATTTTCATTTGATGTTGGTAATTGTAATGGTGACGCAAATTATAAGAACCAAGAATAAATAATACTCCTCTTTATAAAGATTAAAATAAAATAAAATAAATTAATATATTTTTTTATCGTATTCAATGTACATTTACTTAATGAATGTAGTAACATATAATTTTTAAAAATTACGGAAAAATATTATCTAATTAGTGAATACTAAATAAAAACTTTTAGAATAATTGTACCTCAATATTTTTGTATTTATGGAGCACTCATTTATTAAATGGCTAATTTTGTAACTTAAAATTATAATAAAATTATTTATCGCTCCATTCTACTATAGAATGGAAGAATATTATTATTACTTATTTAGGGAAGTATACGATTACTCTGAGAATAATTTAGATTTTCCAGTTTTAGATGATTTTAGTTTTGAATGCTTATTTATTGCTTTTTCTTTTATCATTTATTTTTGTTTTTGTTTTTTCTCTTGAAACTTATTAGATTGAGATTTGAAGCTTTTATTATTGGTAACTAATAACGGCGATAATGCTATGATATTTAATTTAAGTAGGCCATAAAATTTAGCTCTATTCCTATTTCCTTTTATAGGATAAAAGAATATTCCAATGTTTATTATTATTGTTATTCTTTTTACCCTACATTAAATATTCCTATCTAATAAACTACTTTATTAAATAATTTTGTTTCGTGTACAATTATGCAATGCTTTTTTTTTTTAAATGTAATTCCATAGTAAGTGGTAACATATATACTCCTAAACTAGGAATTAGACAATACACCAAAAAATAACTGCAAAGATTGTAAAATCCAATAACACCATTTAAAAATAAAATTAAGAAAAGTTAAACTGACTAAACCAAAATACTACTTCAAACTATTTACGTGGTTGTGTTAGTCATAAACAAAGATATCTCATATTAATGTAAAATTAATAATGTATATTATGTTTCAATTATACACCATTATCGTACTTGAAACTCACCAATACATAGATAGATAGTAGTAACATATAAAGTCATATTTATAACTTGTATGGTTATTATAATTATCACGCTGTAGTACCGTTGAAATATTTCTTCCATAGCAATAACATGTAACATTTTTTTTGTAATATATAAAACTTAGGTCCCGTTTGGGATTGCTTTTGAGAGGGTTAAAAGTGATTTTAAAAATTTTAAAGTTAATTTTGGTGTTTGGTTAAAAAAAAATCAAAATCATTTTTGCTAGAATCAGCCCCTCCTACAGCTGATTTTGAAAAATAGGGAATGAGTAACTTTTTAGATTATGATTTTGAGAATCAATTTTATCCTTTAATATAATTCCATAAATATCCTTACAATTATTACTTAAATCAGAAATTATCCTTATTTAAATTGAAAATAAAATTAATATTTTAATAATTTTTTATTATAATTAACACACACCTTTCGTTTATCCTATTTCTTCATATTTTGTATTCTATCAAAACTTCTCTAGTGCAACAAAGCAAGATCCAGTATGTGTTCCATCACCATATTCAATAACAGTAAGTGATTCATTTCATGCATATTCATTGTAATTTTTATTATAATATTTATTGTTTGTCTTATTTGGGTTTGTTTGTCTTATTTGGGTTTGTTTATATATAAACAATTCTATGTCTATGTAATTTTTATTATAATATTATACATGTACATTTTTATATGTATAAGTAAATTTCATCATACATTATGTACATTTTAATCATTTATTTTCTTACAGCAGTTTAACAATAAGATTTACCAAACACCCATAACTACTTTCAAAATTCACAGTACTTTTAAAAATAAAATTTATCAAACACTTAACTGATTCTCTTCACAGTTGATTATTTCTACAGCACAGCTAACAGTAATTATTTTAAAAGTTACAGCATTACCAAATTAGCCCTTAATTTACCAACTTCTGATTACTATGATGCAGAAATATATACAAATAAAAGCCAACAAAGATTTGTGCCACCAATTATAGGAAAGTATAATGGTGGCATTTTGGGTAAATTAGAAAAAAAAAAAAGAATTTATGTTAAGATAGAGCTGGCAGTGCATCCACTCATATTGTTTTTGTCTTGATTTAGAGAATTTACTTTTGGCAAAAAAGAAACAATAACAATAATAAAATAAAATAAAATAGAGATGCGGTAATGTGAAAAAACAGCTAAGCAAAGCAAATGTATATGGGTGTGTGTGTGTGTGTGGAGGTGTGATTGAAGGAGATGCTTAGTTCTGAAGAATGAATGATGTGAAAAGACAGAATGGCTTGGCTTTGCAGCCAGCGCAGCCAAACTTTAGTCATAATGTGTGTTGATGATTGGCCTATGTGCGCCACAGAGATTCGCCCTTTCTAGGTTCTTACCAAAATTTGACCGTTGCAAAGATTTTTATTATTTCAAATTTGTGTTGAAATTTGCCATGTTCTTGTTGATGGGGGTTTATTTTGAGTGGTGTAATATAAAAAACTAAAGACTAAAACGTTCAAATAGGTTTGTTGTACTCATTAAAAATATTAAAGGATGAGTCTTAATTAGTAAAAAAGTAATAAATAAATTTGAAAATCTACACCAAAACTGAGAGAATCTGGTCCCAAAAATTTTTTTTTTTGATAAAAACCATTCCCACATAACGCTAAGGAGACGTAGAAAACCTCTCAATTTAATGAGACAATGTAGACTTATTTTCACTAACAATGTAACCTTTGTGGTATTTGCTAATTTGCATCTTCTTTTGAATCCATTGTGTTTACTATTTTGTGTCCTCTTGAGTGTTAATTATATTCCTAATATTTTGTATATTGAAACATTTATAAACTTACAAGTTATATATTCCCTTCAAACATTTCAAAATATAATGCATTATTAATACGAATCATGTGTTCAAACTTTTGTGTTAGACATTTAAGTCTTGCTTTATCATTTGATATTTGACTAAATATTTTTTGTTGCACTTGGGTTTCTCTATATTCTTCCTCTACATAATTTCTAGGGTTACTATCTTTTCAATTGTTTCTCAAGACAAATAACCACAATGTTTGATGGGTAAAAAATAATAATAACTACTATGTTTGTCCCGAGTATGATGCTGCTTGCTCTGCTAAATCTCTCATTGAGGATGATTTCATGTCGGGCTATTTTCCGAGGATTCGATGGTTCTTTTTAAATGGATTTTACTCATCCTTTAGGTGTTTTCAAACTGCTTTCTATGCCATAGTTGAAATTTACATCATTTCTTATTCGTATGGTTAATCATTTTTTTATTCAATCTAGGTCTTTGCGCCTCCGAATGTTTACAATATTATCATCAAATTAAAGTTTATTAGACACAACTATTACAAGCTCTACATGCTAAGTATGGGTTTAAAAATATTAGTTTCCTCCATTTTAACAACAAAAATGCTAAGGATCCCACTATTTGACCATGAGTAATTAAGGATTAAAAATATTCAACTTCAAAAAAATATGCTTCAAATAATTTTGAAGACAAGACCATAAGCAATGACATATATGCCGAGAACCACCGAAAAGTCTAAATCACTTGTCCATACAAAAGCTTACTAAAAATTCAAAATAATTAAGCACTTGATTTCAAAGCTAAACACCAAGGATACTTTGTAATTTTGTGTAACAAAACTTCACGCATGCTATCAATAGGTCGTCCATGCGTCGGTCACTATCTCATCTTATGTCCATCTATTACGGTTTGTCACAGTCAGACAATTAAATTAATAGATATCTTAAATTCACTTGATTGATTCGATTATAAAATTGATTTATATTATACCGAAGAGTGACAAACAGTGTTCACAAATGAAAACGTTTTTAATTTTTATTTTTCTTTGATTTTTGTTTATTGATAAGGACTTGTGAATCAATAGGGTGAAATGTCAAATTTGTAGAAAAGAAGACACCGCCCAATGCCAAACGTAGCATTATAGTTGTAATTGAATTGAAGAGACCGACGCCTCATGTCCACCACTTATCTTTGTTCTTTAGGCTCAAATGAGCAAAAACACATGGCCTGATAAAGTTAAACAAAAGTGGGCAACTAACCTCACTTTTCATTTGGAGGAAGTAACGTTCTAAGAGAACATAATCATCTTCACTGAAAGATAAGATTAGTTTATTAAGTGTTTGTCTTCGATACACTTTATGTCACGAGAACCCCCGATTAGTTATAAATCCCTCATGAAATTCAATCACTAGAAAGTTGAGCTCTCTTAATTTGGGAGCAAATACTCTCTTCTGCGTAGGGCACATATTTTCAAAATGGGTTATAAATTTTAATAAGACTGATCTAGGATAGAATTAGGGTTTTTTTTTATTAGTTATTCTAATTCAAATTATAATGAAGTGAATACTAAAAATCTAAGTATGACTTTGCTTATCCCTACCTTGCTTTCTTACTTACAAGATTTGAGAACAACAAGAACTTGAATTAATTCTTTTTTTTTCAAATTGAAGTTCATCACTTTAGGAAAAATAAAATAAAATATATATTTGTGTGTGTGGGTGTGGGTGTGGGTGTGTGAAGGAAGACATGATCTAACAAATTATGGGAGTGAAATAATTAAGTTAAAAAATTGTACTTGGAAGGCAGACAAATATCGCAGGTATGGTCTCTTAAAATGAAGGGTATTGTGTAAGTTGTAACCTTATAACCCTACAGCGGAAATGCATTAAAATGATAGTGTTATAGCAATGTTTCATCCATCATAAAGAATCATTTTTCCGTCTTTTACTGTTATGATTACCATAGCAGCCGTCATATTAATCTTTTTAGAGTTGATTCCACGGAAAAAGTTATTTTACCTTTTAGACTTTTAGAGCATAAATAATTATAACCAAATGCAAATTTGCTTAAACTTGAGTTAATTTGTTAGTTTAAATTGGTTTAATGTTTATTAATTAGGAAGGGCGATCGGATACGAAGAAAATCCGTTTTGTAAAAATAGAAAAGAAAGCTCATCCAAAATATTGTCTTCTAGAAGAAACTTCGATAGGGAGGGATAGCTTCATTAGTTTAATTCCAACGAATTGAAATGATGACTTATGTATTCCCATATCTTTCTTCGATTGATGTGGAAGAAGTGGTGCCGTTTTCTTCAATGGCGCAAATTCTATCATCTTGTCTTAAATTTATCTGATATTTTAGTAACATTGTCAAATATTTAATTGTTGATGATGATTTTTGGGGGTCAAAATTCAAAACTCACATGAGTGTTTGGCCATGTTTGGCTGCTGCATAAGCCAACAACAATTAATCAAGCCGCACAATTGAATTGGGCAAGTGGGTCTATAATGAGCGACATGAAGTAGACAAATGTGTGTGTATTTTAGGAATCAAATAAATGAAGGACTCGTCTTTTTCTACTTAGTCCATACCTAACAATTAATTTCGACAAGAATTTTGTTTAGTCTCAAGAGTGAAAAATATCGTTTTCTCAAATAATAAATCATCCCATATGATCACCCACAAATTGTGACGGCTTTTTTTATAGTTAAAAAATATTTTAATCATTTAAACCTCTCGCGTGCACACATAAATAAGAGAAATGTTTTTTTTCTAAATATTTTAGAGCATTATAATATACATACATACATATAAATATATAGAGCTGATATAAATAATATCCTCATATTTTGCAAACAAATTATCCTAATTTTTAAGATTTTTTAAAATTTTAGGAGTTTAATAAATCTCATGTGTACATAACATAAATAAGAAAAAGACATAGAGATATAATATCAATATTTAAAAGTAGACGTAATAACCTATCTAATTATAATCCCCAAGATCACTAACAAATTATCCCAACTTTTATATTTGTTTTACGGATGCACAAGGAGAATGGTTGACCTAGAAATGTTAATTTTTTTATTAATGAATTATTTAATAACTTTATCACTTTTGTCGTGTCCAGCAATTGTAGCTTTTTCTTCATAGCTTTTTGTGCATCATACAACACCAAAAAAGAAAGTGTGACACTAACTCCAAGCATCTCCATTGCTCGTGAGAGCACAACTCCAAGCACGAAGGGCCATTTTGAGACCCTACAAGCTTGGCTTTTTAGCCTGCAATTCATTAAAGGTGCGTTTGAGTGGTTAATGTTCTTTTTAATCAAAAAGCATCCAGGAGTTGGAGGATTCTATATACTTAGTTTTATTTTTTTTATAGGTCGCATGGCCCGGAACAAAATTCCCAAAAGATGCCTGAGTCACGCGGCACTATGTGTTATGCTATGCCAATGGAGGGAATCCTTATTGTGGCTTGACTAACAAGGTAGAATTTGTGGAGTCAAAACAAGACTCTGGAAAGCAAAAAGTAGGAACCCACTAAAGTTTTGATGATTGATTATTCCTTCTTGTTGTGATGTCATTTTAACATTTCAGATAACTTATCAATCATATAAGGGAATTTTTATGCTACTTGTGCCGAAATTCTAATTCTATGACGCAACTCGAATATATAAGTATAAATAGAATCTATTTTATTTACACAGAGAAGTAACTTAAATAAATCTTATTATTAGAGCACGTCGGGTGTATAAAGATTAAATAGTAATACAAAAAAATAAAAGAATTTAAAGGCCCTTTCTCACAAGTCGCGAATTGCTTGATAATAACATTTGTCCACTAATTTTGCAATTGGACAAAAATGGTCAAACATCACCAAATGAGTTAGTGAATGAGGTAAATGTCCACAAAACACTCTGTAATTATTTGTACTTTGTGTGATGTAATAGCATTGGTCACGGGTGATGTCATGCAAGGCAAGGCAGTCGCTATGATCGATGACTGTTAGGCTGTTGTTATTAAACGAGGAGCTTCCCGTGATTGCTGCTGCTAACTGCTAAGTATTATTTAATCTGGAGTGATTTAGCTCCAAAAAACTCACGTTATATTTGAACAGGTAAAAGATATCTCCTAAAAGTTTGGCCAATTTTATTATATCGGCTTATCTTCTACAGTTACCGCAGACTTGCAGTAATCTTGCTAAATTCGGGACGCCCACCTGAAAAAAGATAATAATAATAATAATAATAATAATAATAATAATAATAATAATAATAATAATAAAATCTTAAGTTTAATTGTGGTATCGTATTATAGTTATATTTAATTATTGAATGTCAGTGAATTCTGTCAATCTAACTACATTCAACAACTAAATGTAATTATAATACGGTGACACAATTATACCGTAGCCTAATCCATAATAATAACTTGGACAAATTATATTTGTAACATGTGACTACATGTCATATATATCTTATATATAAAGATGTACGATAAGTTATCTATGTGATGAAGTCATTTAAATAATTTTTAATTTTTATTCCCGAGTGAAACCTGTACGACATGCATACTATGTCTGAATATATGACGATGTATAATAAATGGCAAGTCATGTACAAATGCCCAATGATTTATTTTCTTCTTTTCTTTTCTCTTCCAACTTAATACAATTTTCTTAGAAAATAAAAATAGAGGTAGGTAAAGCCTAAATCAAATTTTCAGATGTACTCTAATAATAAATTAACTAATCACTCATTAGTTGGGTGGTGAGCACCTCCTCGCCTCATTTTTTAAATATACCCTAACAATTTTACTTCTTCCTTAAAGAATTTTTTTTTTGTCGGGCGATAATTTTCATCTCCGTGTCAAAGATATTTTATATAAATTAACTTTTCCTTTGAATGAATAAAACATTAATGAAAGTGAAAAAAAAAGTATTAAGATTATATAATATTGGCTCTACCGCTAGGCGAATTAGATAGTCCCCTAGAGCCCACTGTTTAAATATCCTATGAACAATCTTGTTAATAAAGTAATGCAAATTTTTAATCTTCTTTTAATTTGCATATTTATATTTAGAAAATGTTAGGAAACCCAAAAGTCTTATTAATGTGCTTAGTTTCAAGGATAAACATTATTTTTTCATCATCACATATTAGGATGGCAGAAATCCCCAGGAGGACGAGGACTCTTGGGAATTTTCCCTATTTGGGGAGGATACATAGATGATTTTATACCCAAATTATTGTTTGAGGAAGGGACATGAGCGTTTTTTTTTACCTAATTACTTATTTGGGGAAGGGACAGGGATGAAGTGGAATCCCCATCCCCTCCCCATTTCCTCATTTTCCTATTTTAATTTTAATTTTTCTAGAATTATTAGTGAATAAATAATAAATTTTAAATTGTAAAACATTAAATATTGGTGTAAATAACAAATATCACAATATTTATACAAAAAATTTAAATATTAGTTAATATAAAATGTTTAATACAATTTAGACTTAACTACAACCAAAAGCACACAACCACATAAGCCCATAACTCACAAATCAAATTGTAAATCACTCTCTTACAGTCTTGCTCATCTTTTCCAAATTATTCGCGTAGTAGCAAGCACCCAACTCATCTTCATCCCATCATAACCTAGTAGTACATCGTGTTGTCAATGGTCGAGTAGGCTAGCTCATTACAATGTCAACCAGCAGCCACACATGCGGCTTTGTTGCGCCATAGTCGGTGATCAGCAGGTATCATTACTCATGGACAACAATCATGTCACTACTGTATAAAAATCACATTATTTGAGTTTTGTTTTGAAAATCATTATTTGAATATTATATATACCAAAAGTTTGAAGGAGTAGAATGAAATAAGGTTCATTCACGATCATTCTCATTTTATTTCATATATTTTTAGGTTAAAATGATTAAATTAAATTCAAAAAATAAAAAGATATCAAGTTATTCGGGGTTGGGGACCTTCGGGAATCCTCTATTATTATTAGGGGAGGGGACGGAGATCCCCTCAATCAATTCAAACGGGAACAGTGAGAGAATGATGACATATGTAAAATATCAGGGATGAGTACAAAGATGTTGATCCCCTCCTCTCTCCATTGCCATCCCTAATTCACATACTATGATTAGGGTTGGCAAACAGCGGGGCATGGCCAGACTTTTTCAAACCCATGTCCATGCCCTCTGTCAGCTAGGAGTATGGGCCTGGGCCGGGCTCGGGCCGAGGCTTTATTTATTTTAAAAAAATAAAAGAATTTAAAGGCCCTTTCTCACAAGTCGCGAATTGCTTGATAATAACATTTGTCCACTAATTTTGCAATTGGACAAAAATGGTCAAACATCACCAAATGAGTTAGTGAATGAGGTAAATGTCCACAAAACACTCTGTAATTATTTGTACTTTGTGTGATGTAATAGCATTGGTCACGGGTGATGTCATGCAAGGCAAGGCAGTCGCTATGATCGATGACTGTTAGGCTGTTGTTATTAAACGAGGAGCTTCCCGTGATTGCTGCTGCTAACTGCTAAGTATTATTTAATCTGGAGTGATTTAGCTCCAAAAAACTCACGTTATATTTGAACAGGTAAAAGATATCTCCTAAAAGTTTGGCCAATTTTATTATATCGGCTTATCTTCTGCAGTTACCGCAGACTTGCAGTAATCTTGCTAAATTCGGGACGCCCACCTGAAAAAAGATAATAATAATAATAATAATAATAATAATAATAATAATAATAATAATAATAATAAAATCTTAAGTTTAATTGTGGTATCGTATTATAGTTATATTTAATTATTGAATGTCAGTGAATTCTGTCAATCTAACTACATTCAACAACTAAATGTAATTATAATACGGTGACACAATTATACCGTAGCCTAATCCATAATAATAACTTGGACAAATTATATTTGTAACATGTGACTACATGTCATATATATCTTATATATAAAGATGTACGATAAGTTATCTATGTGATGAAGTCATTTAAATAATTTTTAATTTTTATTCCCGAGTGAAACCTGTACGACATGCATACTATGTCTGAATATATGACGATGTATAATAAATGGCAAGTCATGTACAAATGCCCAATGATTTATTTTCTTCTTTTCTTTTCTCTTCCAACTTAATACAATTTTCTTAGAAAATAAAAATAGAGGTAGGTAAAGCCTAAATCAAATTTTCAGATGTACTCTAATAATAAATTAACTAATCACTCATTAGTTGGGTGGTGAGCACCTCCTCGCCTCATTTTTTAAATATACCCTAACAATTTTACTTCTTCCTTAAAGAATTTTTTTTTTGTCGGGCGATAATTTTCATCTCCGTGTCAAAGATATTTTATATAAATTAACTTTTCCTTTGAATGAATAAAACATTAATGAAAGTGAAAAAAAAAGTATTAAGATTATATAATATTGGCTCTACCGCTAGGCGAATTAGATAGTCCCCTAGAGCCCACTGTTTAAATATCCTATGAACAATCTTGTTAATAAAGTAATGCAAATTTTTAATCTTCTTTTAATTTGCATATTTATATTTAGAAAATGTTAGGAAACCCAAAAGTCTTATTAATGTGCTTAGTTTCAAGGATAAACATTATTTTTTCATCATCACATATTAGGATGGCAGAAATCCCCAGGAGGACGAGGACTCTTGGGAATTTTCCCTATTTGGGGAGGATACATAGATGATTTTATACCCAAATTATTGTTTGAGGAAGGGACATGAGCGTTTTTTTTTACCTAATTACTTATTTGGGGAAGGGACAGGGATGAAGTGGAATCCCCATCCCCTCCCCATTTCCTCATTTTCCTATTTTAATTTTAATTTTTCTAGAATTATTAGTGAATAAATAATAAATTTTAAATTGTAAAACATTAAATATTGGTGTAAATAACAAATATCACAATATTTATACAAATAATATAAATATTAGTTAATATAAAATGTTTAATACAATTTAGACTTAACTACAACCAAAAGCACACAATCACATAAGCCCATAACTCACAAATCAAATTGTAAATCACTCTCTTACAGTCTTACTCATCTTTTCCAAATTATTCGCGCAATAGCAAGCACCCAACTCATCTTCATCCCATCATAACCTAGTAGTACATTGTGTTGTCAATGGTCGAGTAGGCTAGCTCATTACAATGTCAACCAGCAGCCACACATGCGGCTTTGTTGCGCCGTAGTCGGTGATCAGCAGGTATCATTACTCAGGGACAACAATCATGTCACTACTGTATAAAAATCACATTATTTGAGTTTTGTTTTGAAAATCATTATTTGAATATTATATATACCAAAGGTTTGAAGGAGTAGAATGAAATAAGGTTCATTCACGATCATTCTCATTTTATTTCATATATTTTTAGGTTAATATGATTAAATTAAATTCAAAAAATAAAAAACATATCAAGTTATTCGGGGTCGGGGACCTTCGGGAATCCCTTATTATTCTTAGGGGAGGGGACGGAGATCCCCTCAAGCAATTCAGACGGGGACAGTGAGAGAATGATAACATATGCAAAATATCATGGATGGGTACAGAGATGTTGATCCCCTCCCCTCCCCATTGCCATCCCTAATTCACATACTATGATTAGGGTTGGCAAACAGCGGGCCTGGGCCGAGCTTTTTCAAACCCATGTCCAGTCCCTCTGTCAGCTAGGAGTACGGGCCTGGGCCGGGCTTGGGCCAAGGCTTTATTTATTTTAATTTTTTTTAAATTATTATAAATTTGAAATAAATTAATAATCAACAAGTTATTACAATCATAGATAAATTAAAAAGTGAATATTTCAAATTAAAATAATAAATAAAGCAAATAAAAACTCATAACTTTAATTTGCTTTAATCCTGAATTTTATAATTCAAATGCTCTCTTAATTAATTGACACAAAAGAAAGAATTTAGTATCATAATTTTAGTTTTTTTTAATCATAATTAATTTATAAGTTAAGAATTTAAGTTTATTTTTTATTTTTAAATTACTTTTCAATTTTAATTATATTATTCTAATTTATAAAATTATTTTTTTAAAAAATACCGGACTTTTTTTTATTGGACCTTTGTTCAAAGTATAAACCCACATGCTTGGACTGAGCCCGAACTTTTTTGCCACCCCTAATTATGATGACAAATACAGTCAAATAGAGAATAACGCTGGGCCTCGGTTTAATACTTTGGGTCTATTTTTGTAGAGTTCGGGCCGTCTTGTAGACCAGCTAAAGAGTTTCGATTGAATGCCTATGTATGCAACATTCAAATACAACAATTTGTGAGTACACCCATCCCTTGGAAGTACTGTTACTTTTCTTCTGGATTAGGCCTTTCCACACCGCTTTAAATCCCTCTTAATATCTATTTATAATCGAAATTACTTAAATAACTTAACACATATTAATTCATTTCTTGTTTTGAATGGAAATTTAATTAAACACTTAGATAAATTATTCTTTAACAAATTTTTTGCACATACCCCATTTCATAATTTATATTTATATTTTAAATTTTAATTGAAAAATATTTTTTAAGAAAAATTATAAGAGTTTAGAATTATGAAGATATAGATTATATGATCAGAAGAAAAAACTTAAGATTATTCTAGGATTTGTATGTAATTTGAAGAGAAATATTTGGAACATATTTTGTCGTGAAATAATACTCAACATATCATCACCAAAGCACCAATAATACTCTTGGAATATTTTCTTTCAATTCATTTTAATATCTTCTCACTAATTTTCTACTAAAATACGGCTATGCATACTTAAATTTTAATCTAAACTTTCTTTCAATAATCTTTAATAATTATTTTGTAATAAGTATTACCTTGCTATCCTCATGAATTATCTATTTACTTTGCCATCCATATGACTAAGATTTGAAACTTATCTTTACTCTTAATAAGTTTTATCAGCTGAACCAACTCGCTTAGTGATGTAGATATTTGATTTGAGAAGTGTCCTAATATCTTGACATTAACATAGAAAAAGAAAATTGCCGTCAAAATCGTTTTATTAAATGTTTAAAAAAGTATGCATAAGTCATTACAAAAAGCTAAAATTAACGTGGCTAAGATAATGACAAGGAGTGACAAAACATTCGTTGTGATGATCCTCATTTTTTTTACAAAATATTATTTTTCTTTTTTTGGGTTGGTAACTTAGGATATTAGACAAATAGACCTTTGGTTTAATTGAAAAAGTCTTATACTTACAATGTTGAGTGGAAGAGTTCGAGTCTCCATAAGAATTTTATAGAGGTTAATTTCAGTATTCTCTCAATTATCAACATAATTGATTGGAGACAATTCCTCCCTTGCGAAATATGAGTGGGGTAGACAACCCTCGAATATTAGAAATAATTTAAAATATTTAGACAAATATTTTAATATATTAATATATAATAGTGATCTCAATTATATAATATGATTATAAATATTAATTATAATATCTGACATAATATCAATAACATCCGTATATAACTAACTTAAAAACACTTAAGATGTTAGATTTTCATTTTTATGTGTGTCGACATATTGCAACTGAAGCTTGCTAAATTACAATACGAAGTGTTTAATAATTGCTGAAATAACTGCAGAATGAGCCCATTATGTCATCATCTATATTTTTGTACTCTACCTCTGACATTCATCTGGATTTACTATAATACCCATTGTTTTCACATTATTGAGTTACGTGTGAAACTCCAATTTTTTTGCAACTTCCTAATTAATTTACGTTAACATTTTTTTTCCTTGTAAAATAGAGAATTCTCATCAAATATTGCGGAAATATTTATGGAACTACGGTTCTTGAGATATGGCTAATCAAGTCATGTTTAGGACAAATTAACTTTTATATAATATGTAACGAATTCAACTCAATTATCTATAAAGATAAATCAATCCCTTTAATAAATAGTATCTATTAAATTTAAGTTATGTTCACATTCACTCCCACCTATGTACATGTTATTGTATTAGAGCTCTAACATTTAGTATTTTCTTTAAGCTTTTTATAGATAAATTTTTTTTTATAATTTTAAAATACCACGTCAGTCACACGAACTCAAAATATTTATGTGTACTTACTTATAAAAGATTATTACGACACGAAATTTGAGAAGAGAGACAATCAATCGACAGGCACATACCGTGAGGATATTTCAGTAATTACAAGATGAAAGTCCTTTAAATGATCTGCAGATTGCAACAAAGCCTTCTCAAGCCTCGAGTCAAATCTGTGTACAAGGCTAGCTGGTAGCTGCAGCATTTTTGATGCTGACAGGAAGATTGAAAACGAGGCGGACATGATTAGATTCGAAGACACGGTATCGGTAACGATGAGTGTAGTTTTCAGAAAGAGCGCGTACGTGTTTCGACAATTTGCATGCTTGTTCGTCGACCTAATTTCAGTTCTCACGTCAGCTCTCCGATACTACGGCATGCTCCAGCGGCGCCGATCCACCGTGTTATACGGCAGCAGGTACCACGATTACTTCCCCACGTCATCATCAATGGCTGCTGTTCGACATGATCGATAGATCATCATTTTAATTAATCATCAACTTCATTTTTTGACGTGTTTGATGATCAATTTTCTTGTTTTGTTTTCTGCCGATCGATGATATGCTGCAGTAGGAATTAAATTCAATGCCATGGTTATTGATTTAAGTTTAATAATTCCGCTTATTATTATATTATATGGTTTGTATAATAAGATGGATATTTCAAATTTGTCTAGGTAATTTACCTTCTTTTAAATGTAAAAGTTCAGTTGTTGCATAAATATTTTTTTAATTAAAGGTAGGATCATGCATACACATGATTCTTAACCTTCTTGATTAAATTCATATACTGGTTGATGATTTGGATTAGTATTTTTGTACTTTTTTATTTATTTATTTATATTACACTGTAGTGACCTTATTACAATTAAGAGTCACAGAAAGAAATTAAAAAAAGAAAAAAGAATAAGAGATAAATTTCATGTCAAACTAAGTAATAAAATTAGAAATTAGGCCTCTTTTTCTTCATTTCTTCCAACCAATCATTAACTAAATATTTAGAAGCTGTGTAATCACTTATGACTAGTGAAGCTTAAGATATGACTTGTTGATTCAGCATAATTAGAAGGCATTCATTAAATTAAACTATTGTATGTTAGATTATATGAATTCACTGGACGAGTTTATTTTTACTTGAAAGACTTCTTCGTTATTGTTTAATTGCATGGATTGGATTGTGATAATATGGTATATGTAAATGTCATGCGTATTGTGATGAATTGGACGTCTTGATGATTCCTTCTGCAGATAAACAATTTATGCTATTAAGAAGTCACATTAAATTTACTTGTTCTCGACTCTACATGTATTATTGTAATATTTTTTCATCATCTCGTTATTTAACAAATCATTACTGAGAAACTTCCTACGTCTAATACACATACATATTTATGGAAATGAGTTTATCGTTTAAGGCGTAAAATTTTAAGTTAATATCAGATATATATTGAAGTAAATTAAAATAGTCTAATTGAGTAGTTTAATAATTGCCGTGGAAGGAGTATAATGTTGACAATAAAAAAAAATTTCTATCTTAATTTCAATTTATATACCCCATCTAGAATTACAATCTTCAATATACCCTTTAAAGTCATGAAAATGTCAATTTACTCCCATTTTCTTTCAAAATATATGGTGTGATTTGATATATATATATATATATATTAATCTTTTGAACTAAAAGTGGTGGTCGGTGGGAGATAAATTGAAGATTACCATTCTGGTGGGAGTAAACAATAAACACTAACTTACCCTTCATTAAAAGATGAAAACTATTGAGAGAATGAGAATGGTCAAACTCATCTAGATCAACATGATATATATATATGACAGAGTTATTGACAAGCGTAAATAGTATGTGCCAGCGCATACAATGGATGATATGTCGTTTGATTTTGAGAATATCTAACGTGTCTTTTATATTACAAAAGTGTAGACAACATGATATATATAAATTTTACATGTTGATGATGCATAATCTATTAAGTTGAATTCCACATAATTTTTTATAAAATTAAGAGATCATTTGTTTTTTAGAATTTAATAGAATAATAAACCATTTATACACACACACATACATACATATATATATATATATATACATACACATACACATACACATACACATACACATGTACATATATATACATACATACATATTTGTTTTCTTTGACACTGAAAATAAGTTGTTCGTATATTTGGATAAAATTAAGGAAAAATTTTTAACTTGAAAAATAATGCTTAAGTATAAATATCCACAATGTTTGGACTCTCATTCAGCACATTCTAAATTCGGTCAATAATGTAAAAATTGTACATGTTATATTTAATACATTTTAGTTTAAATATTTATTCTTTTTCATAGTACTAATATATATGGATAGATAGACATTTTATAAAACTAAATTTTAAAAATTAAAAGGCCATTAGTTAAACCAAAAGAAAATCAAAGGTAGTCCATGTGTCTTAAAATACTCTTTTTCTTAAAAAAAAAACCTTGTACGTTGTAGAAAATGAAAAACAAAAAATACTGTTAACAATGGTTTGCTATTAATTGGTCAATTTTTCAAGATGTCCATTGTGAAATTTTACTTTAAATATTACAAATCGTTTATTTCTCAACAACTTTACGTCCAATACTTTAAATTTTAATCGACAAATAGGTTGTAGATGATAGGGACGTTTGTCATATTATACTTAAATGACACGTCTTTAATGTGACTAATGAAAAAATGACATAACAACCATTGTATTTACACAAATGACAACCATAAACAGTTTGCATTAGCGCATCCTATAGATGATCTATTGTTTGTATTTTGGTTGAAAACGACATGTATGTTAATTTGTAAATGTGCAGACGACATGATGTTATTTAATTTTACTAGATAGTGACATGTCAACTATTAAGTTGAATTGCACATAATTTTAATAAAAATAAGAGATCTTTATTTTTTTTAACAATTTAATAAAATAAAAAACTATTTCAATTGTTCATATATTTTTTACACTTTTGTTTTTTTTAACACTAAAAATAAGTTATTCGTAAATTTAGGTAAAGTTATAGAAAAATATTTAACTTGAAAATAATGCTTAAGTATGAATGTATACAATGTTATACTTATACACACACATACACACACTCTTTGTACTCTATATAGGAAGATAATCTCTTACCCTCTTATTAGGCACATTCTAAATTTGGTTCAATAATGTAAACATTGTACTTATTTATGTAGTACATTTTATTTGAAATATTTATTTTTTATAATATTAATATATGTGGATAGAGCGACCATTTAAAATATTAAAATTAAAAAATTGAAAAACTATTAACTAAACCAAAGGAAAATCAAAGATAGCACATTTGTTCCGAAATGATTTTTTTTTTCTTTTTTAAAACTAAAAAACTCGTACTCTGCGATAAATTAAAACTAAAAAATATTATTAGCCGTGCTTTTCAATTTTTTTTTTTATTTTTTTTAAAAATAATCATTATAAAAATTTACCTTAGACATTATAAGTTGACTATTTTTCAATGATATTACATATAATATTTTAAATTTTAATCCGCATGTAGGTCCTAAATGAAAAGGTGGTTTGTGATTTTATTTATAAACGGCGCGTGATTCTTAGTAATTTCCATATCCAGTTTAATTTGGTGATTCTTAAAAGTAAAATGTTAGTTGCTACAATTGAAAGCCTTAAGACACGTACGTGCTTTCCATCAAATTCAGCTAGCATTGCACAGAATGTTACAAATTCGCAATATATATATATATTTTCACATTGATTGGATATGTCCAAGCATATGTTAATAGCAAAATTCCGGTTGATTCACCATGGTAGGTGGCGGGGGGCCATCATATAAACTGGTTTTAGAATGCCCATAACTTGTGCATGCATGTCACGTATGATGAAACNTCCGCATGTAGGTCCTAAATGAAAAGGTGGTTTGTGATTTTATTTATAAACGGCGCGTGATTCTTAGTAATTTCCATATCCAGTTTAATTTGGTGATTCTTAAAAGTAAAATGTTAGTTGCTACAATTGAAAGCCTTAAGACACGTACGTGCTTTCCATCAAATTCAGCTAGCATTGCACAGAATGTTACAAATTCGCAATATATATATATATTTTCACATTGATTGGATATGTCCAAGCATATGTTAATAGCAAAATTCCGGTTGATTTACCATGGTAGGTGGCGGGGGGCCATCATATAAACTGGTTTTAGAATGCCCATAACTTGTGCATGCATGTCACGTATGATGAAAGCCACCAATGAGACTACTGCCTTGGGAAAGTAATGCTTGTAAACTAGTGATTCCACGAGTCAAGTATTAAACTTGTAACACTTGCAATCTTTCAATCACTTATTGCTTCGCTTGTACTACATCTTGAAATCATTGTGAAGAACTCTCAAAAGCAAACAGATTTTATGATGCCGAATTTAAGGGAGTAATTTACCGTTTAAGCCATTCGTAAGTTAATATGAAAGACCCCGTATCCCAACAATGGATTCAATTAACAATAAAAACTGATAGTAGGAGTACTTGTATTTGAAAATTATCTTGTTATACCAAAATAAGCTTTATAGAAATGTACTTGTATTTGAAAATTATAAGAGAATCGCTTTATAGATTAAAAATTTCAAAGTGTTAATGGCTTAGGAAAGGAATGAGTTAATTGAGAGGGACGTTATTGTTGGCAATAACTACAAAGATTTACTTTTATTTTTCTTTTAAACAATAAAAAATATTCTTCTTTTTACATTAAAGCTGAAATAAAGATGAGTAAGATCGATCCTAAACTTATGAGAGGATTGTATGGAGTTATTCTTAAATTATCCTAAATTTATTCTTCTTTTCCTTTTCAAGACAAATGAACCAAGTGATTATGGATTGAGTTCATAAAATTAATAAACTAAATGATTGGAGATTAGAAAGCTTTAGCCTTTTGGCTTTGAATCCGGCAGTCGAGATTCAGGCTCCAAAGAACTCTTGAAAACACATAAAGGATTTCATTAAAAGGATTACATGTTATATTCATTCATATGGCTACCAGCACAAAATATTTTTCTATATAGTTTTGTTCGATCCGATAGATTTTCTTAAGAAGGCTTGCCAGAAGTTTGAGAGCTGAAAAATCCCCTCCTGGTCAGGTAGCTTGACCATATCATTTTACGCAAACTTTTAAGGAAAGCGAGTTTGCCCATTTTATTAACTTCCGAATTGACGCTTTCATGTGCTAATCTTAGAGTGCTCACTTTCCATCCAAATATTCTCAACCAAATGTAGAAGAAATATAGAGTTCAACAAGGGAGAAGCAAAAGAGACAATGATCGGACGCTAATTCAAGAGACATATAATGTTCCAAAGCTAATTTAAGTGAAATCCAGGAGAGTTTGACAGCGAGAGACAACGAGTTGTTGACTCGTCGCTTTTTAGTATCATGGCAGCAAATTATTCAAGCAGTGGCCTATATGTATTAATACTTCACTCACAACAGACATTAACTAATACAGTTTTCATTTAGACTAAGTTGCGAATGATCGGATACACTTTTTCATCCTCATGTGGGAGGCTTCACATCTTCGACATTGAGTAGTCCATAACATCTACAAGGTAATCTGAAAACCAAAAAGACACAATCATATATTCACATTGTACAGTAAATGATACAAGTAACAAAATGGGTATAAAAGACCTACCAGCATCTTCTTTTGTGAAGCAAAGAGGAGGAGTAATTCTGAAAACGTTTCCATAGAATCCACCTTTGCCGACCAATACTCCCATTTCTACAACAAAAGAGGTCTCTTTGTAGCTAGAAGCTTAAAGCAATATCACTAGATCAATACTGAGAGAAGAATAAAGCACACATACCTTTCATTTTGTCCATTATATATAGAGTTTCAGCTTTAGCAGGTGTTTTCAATTGGCGATCAGTGACAAATTCAACTCCAAGCAAAAATCCCCTTCCCCTCACATCTCCAATTACTGCAGAGACCAAACACAATCAGCAGCCATAAAGTAAAATAGATGCAAATTTGCAATGTACAAGAGAATTCTGAATGCAGGAAAGTATTAAGGGTGACAAACAAAACATACTTCCATATTTATCCTTGAGTGCAGTTAGTTTTTCTTTCAAATAGGATCCGACAACATGTGCATTATTCTGAAGCTTATCTTTCTGGATCACTTTCAAAACAGCGTGCCCTGCAGCTGTACAAACAGGATTCCCACCAAAGGTGTTGAAGTAATTGCGGCGAGTCAAGACCTCTGCAATCTCTGGAGTAGTTACTACTGCACCAAGGGGGATGCCATTTCCGATGCCCTGATCATACCATTAAGGAGAATAATTCAATGCATAAGAAACAGATTCCAGGAGCACGGTAAGACAGAACGGCATAGTGCTTAATAATGGTTAATGGATAATCTGTGTATATTACAATTTCAAATATGAGCCAAAATCTAAAAATTACAAACATAACTTAGGTGATATGATGGTTTTTGCGAGGGAGAGTGAAGTTTCCGAGGCACATTCAGACAAAAAGATAAGAGAAACCAACCTTTGCCATTGTCACAATGTCAGGAACAACGCCATGGGCCTCAAATCCCCAGAAATGGCTCCCTGTACGGGCAAATCCAGCCTGAACCTCATCAGCTATACAAAGGCCTCCCGCTTTCTTAATGCTTTTATAAACCGCAGGCAGGTAACCTGGGGCCAACTCTATAATGCCACCCACTCCCTGTCAAAAGTGAAAACATCTTACCCTGTAAGAATGCATAGCTATATTTTCCTAATTCTAATCAACAATTTATATGATGATTACCTGAATAGATTCAGAAAGGAAACCAGCAACATGCCCAGAAGTTCCAAAGTCAATGAGATCTTGAACATCTTTAGCATACATTTCGCCATCTGCACCAAACACGCCTCTGTATGGGTCGGGGTTCAAGGCATGATGAACGCCAGTCTGTTGTCCAAACCAGAGATGAGAATAGCAGGTGATCACGTCTCATGTTAATGACGATCACATTAATATGTACAAACAGCTATGACCACTACATAATCATATTTTAGTTACAGATGTATTTATAGCAAAAATTTCTACCAGGTTCTACATGTCCTATATAAACAAACTTCTATAACAAAGCTAAATTTTGCCTATTTTCTTATGAGTGTGCACCATGGTTGATTGATACATAAGAACAAACACATGATATGCCTTTCTTCAAAAAGTTGCTCTTACTTCACTTGTTTCATTATTTTGTTCCTAGAATGCTCAATTGTGGTTGCCTTGATTAAAATACGTGGGCCTTCTCTGTAGCCAAGGATGGGCTGTGATCTGTCCTTCTTATCACAATGTGAACACAAATCGGTGATAACTGACACGAAAAAGTAAAGGCAGAAGATTTTTCTGTTTATGATAAGATATCATGCATGCATCATTGTGATTTATTAGCATTATTATCTAATATTTTAGGCTTCAAAATTAGGCAAGTTGAGTCTAGTAGCTAAACTGATGAACCTAGTTTGGTAAATTTCAATAATCGTAGACCAAAGCTAATAGCAAGGATCCCTAATAATTCACCAGCAGCAAGACATTCCCATTAAAGCAAGGCAATGGGTCATAATCATCTACCTAACATACAATTTTAATCCTCATCCAATTTAATAATGATTATCCGTAAAAGTTAAGCGCCCAAGGTTTCGGACTTTACAGGCAGAGACTAGTTATTGAATTTTAGTTATTTTCGTAAGGTACCTGAACAACGTTAAATTTCCAGTTGGACTGAGCAGTGGCGCCCATAGTTCCAGCTGCGTTTCCATGATAGGCGTTTCTCAGTGATATTATATCATTGCATCCAGTATATAATCTTGCCATCATTATCGCCAACTCATTCGCTTCCGTTCCCGAATTTGTAAAGAAAACCACCTACATAAACACAATAAATCAAGAATTCTAAATTTCTAGAATTTTCATGTGCTGGGTGATGCCTATCATTTTCAAATTTTCAAGAACCACTTTTGAAATTGCTTAGAAAAGAATTTTTTTTTTTTTTAACTCTAGAACAATGAAATATATGATCAGATAATTAACAAAATTTTATATTTTTACAGCTCTTGATGCTTGCAGAAGTAATTTAGTTAAGTAAGCTTATGTAAGCGCAAAGATAAACCATTAACTGCGGGCACACATCGGTGGGACCACATAGCTTCACTGTGGGACACGTGTCTGTGAAATTAGCGGTAATCTTTAACGTGCAGGTAAGATGACAAAAAAACAAAAAAAAAACGAAAAAAATCGTAGAAGAGACGTGAACATTTGATCAGCGATGACTCAGAGAGAGAGAGAGAGAGAGAGAGAGAGACGGACCTTAAGATTGCCAGGCATTTTGGAGGCTAACGCCTCGGCGAAATCAGCGATTGCATGGTTGAGATAAAGCACAGTGGAGTGTTGTATGCGCTTGATTTGGTTGACGATTGAGTCGACCACATCAGGATGGCAGTGTCCGCAACAGACCGTAGCAATCCCTCCGAAGGCGTCCAGGTATCTACGGCCGTTTTCGTCGAACAAATACTGCATCTTCCCATCCACCACGTTCAGCTGCCACAACTCACACACACACACACACACCAAACGCAGATGCTTCAGATCTAACGGCGTCAAATTTAACGCAATCGTTCGTTAATATATCATTAAATAATTACTAATCATAATCCAATTAAAACGTTAAACTCATGCTTTTAATATTAAAAAACAAAAAGGAAAATTATTAATCAAGATTACGTGGACTCACGGGTTTGCTGTACAAGTGGAACAATGAAGGGCTGAGAAAAGTCTTGCGTTTGGCGAGGATCTCATCGGCGGACGGACCGTCGTAGGGAGGGGGAGAATAATCGAACGGGGGCATTCTCGGGAGAAAAGTTTCATGTTCGCTCAGAGATGATTCTTCCTTCTGTGCTAGCTGAGAGAAGAAGCAGCGTTGCGGCAGACGGAGAGAATTTGTTTCCGATAAAACCCTTCGGGCTACGAATCTCTGCATTTTCTCTGCCAGTAAAAGATTCCGAAAATGCGGGAGTCAGTATTATGCGTCTTGTTGTTTATGCGGGTTTAGTTATGGTGCGAGCTGGAGACGCTGAGATGGGGGAATTCTTTTAAATAGGCGGGGGAGTCAATGACGTGCCGCATCGCATGTGCTTAATTGGTTTGTTGGCATACGTGTTGTTGAGATTACGACAAAATATAATTATCTTCTAAAATTACAGAAAATTTATTTCCAATGATATTTTAGAAAATTACTTATTTGAGATTGTGTAATCTATTTTTTTCCTAGTCGGGGGTAAAAGTTTGCAAGAAAATCATTTAAATACTACTACCAATTATTCAAATCCTAAAAAAATTTAAAGAGCATAAAATGGTTATGAAATAGTTCTATTCACACATATTAAGAAAATAATAGGAAAAAAAAAAGATAGTGCTCCTTTAACACTCAAGACTTTGCAATATATTTCATGATGCAGCACACTATTTGGCAATAAAATTATTTAATTGTGACTGATTTGCATGAAGTCATCTATTTTTTTTTACTTTTGCTGTCCAAAAAATTAGAAACTTATGATTGAGGTGTGCTAAGATTTAAAAGGAAAGTAATGCAAATGCTACCTTTTACGAAAAATTAAAAAAATATTTAAAATTTGAAATAATGCGATTTAATGACTTGTGAGCTGTAACAAAATCTCTACTTAGGTGTAAATATAAGGCATTTATTTTCACTTAATTTTCTTCACGGATAATAAGTGCATTTTAGTGAGACACACGTTACAAAATAATAAATACACGAAATATGATTGCTTATAATCTGATTCGAGGACCCTATCTTTGACTGGAATGTCTGTGTTTAGACACGTATCGAAATTACTGTTACTGGATGCGCAAGCGACACGAATTTCACGTGCAAACTGTGATTCAATGTTTGCAGGAACACACCTAATGGTCGTGTTTTCTAATTATACCTTTTTATAAGACGATTCGGCACGCACCAAGGTAGAAAATTAAACTAATTAAAAAAGAAAAAGGCAATTAGGTGAGTTTTCTATTTTTTTTTCTTTTTATAAAAAGATTCGGCACGCACGAAGGTCAGTAGAAAAAGAAAATTAGTAAAATAAAAAAAAAAAAAAAAAAAAGACGCCTCCGCCCTCGTGGATGGTTTCAATTTAAAGTTGAGTCATCGTCAAATTATTTTGTCCAAGGCAAAGTAGCCATCGGTTGATTGCAGTTTTTTTTTTTGGTTATTGGACTCAAAGCAAATAATATAAATTTTGTTCATTTTCACAAACGTCCTTTTGTACTTGTGCATATATTTTTACTGGCTATTTCACAGCTATGCACTATTGTTGTTGTATGTAATCAAATTTACATGTTAAAACATACCAATAAGATGAATCTCATCATGCTCTCTCTCTCTCTCTCTCTCTCATGGTGCAATTTAACAATCTTTCTGTCATTTAAACTAACGTTTTATTTTGTAATATGGAGTTGATGAGGTGTTAAAGCTGCAACCACTATACCATAGAATTAGGTTATGTTTAGAAGTTAGGATTAAGTATAAGATTGGATTAAATTTTGTGACAAAATATTAATCCCATGTTTGGCGTGTTTATTTGGATTAGACTAATGGACTAAGGGTGTGTTTGGGAGCGAAGTGCTGTAACTTTTAAGCCGCGGCTGCTGTGGAGTAAAACGTATACATGCGGAGTAGAAGTTGGGAAAAAAAAAATTTACTAAGTTGCCAAAGTCCAGCTACAAGTGCTACCAAACATCTTAGTAGTTAGGTTTTAGCAGCCCAACTACCTCACAACACTCCCAAACGGACTCTAAATTCAAATTCTAATATTAAATTCATGAGACCAGTCATTCTAATTTTCACGTGGATTTAGTTAGGATTGGATAATAAGAATAAAAAATGTTTGTCCATTTATGATATCTTTTATAATTTATTACACTATTTTTATGTATAACTTAAAAGTATTTATTTATTTATTGTTATTAATTAAGTAATTTATTTTTTATTATTCATGATTTGGCTTTAGCAGCCCAACTACCTCACAACACTCCCAAACGGACTCTAAATTCAAATTCTAATATTAAATTCATGAGACCAGTCATTCTAATTTTCACGTGGATTTAGTTAGGATTGGATAATAAGAATAAAAAATGTTTGTCCATTTATGATATCTTTTATAATTTATTACACTATTTTTATGTATAACTTAAAAGTATTTATTTATTTATTGTTATTAATTAAGTAATTTATTTTTTATTATTCATGATTTAATTAAAAATTATTAATTAATTTATTACTTGAATAGTTTTATTTTTTTATTTACTGAAATGATATATCTCATATGAAATAACCTATAATTTAAATATTTTACATTTATTTACTATAATTATGACTACCCAATAACTAATTGAAATGTATATATAATTTTCTTATTAGTTTTGTTTTTAATTAATTATAATATTTATTATTAAAAATATTTATAAGGAGTTGATATTTAAATTCAAATATTAACTTAAATATTACATAACTTCATCTAAATTCAGTATAACATATTCCAATCTAATATTTTACCAAACATACGTCAGCACCATATGTAATCTAATCTAATCTAATTCAATCTAATTTAGTATAATCCAATCCTACATGGCAAACATAGCCTTAAAGTTTTAGTAGTGAAATCAAAGTTAATAATGTTAATTAAATATGACTCAAAGATACTAATTGAAAAAATAATAGACTTTTCACTTCGCCAACACAATCATACGATAAAGTCACCCTAACTTCTAAATACCCTGCTGGATAATAATTCTAGGGTAGCTTAAAATATTTCCCAGAAGACATAATTTCGATAATATTGCAGAACTTTTTTCCTTCTCTTTTGGGCAATACTGGTTCTAACACTTGTAAGCAAATGGTAGTTCGGGCTATCAGTATTACGAAAAGGTTTAACCTAATTGCAAACAGATAGATCAATAGGCCTTTGGTTTAATGTGAAAACACTCGCTCATACAACGTGCGTGAATATCCTTTGAATATTAAAAATGATTAAATTTAAGTAATATTATGTAAAATTTAGTATAAACTAATTTAAGTAATTGTATGATTATAAATATTAATAATAATTTCATAAAATATAAATTGTAACACGAACAATAATCTCTTATAATTCAAAAAATTGCTAAGAGACATAAATTCCTTAGTGCTAGTAATGTAAGCTCGCACCACATATTGCTCATTTGTTGGTGTCACTTCTCCCTAAAAGCTAAATTATTATGCCCAAAAAAAACAACCCTGATGGCCTATCAACAATTGCTCAATTTCCTTGTCAAATTACTGGAGTGGAAACCTACAAAAATGGCACCAAAATTAGATAGTGCATACATTATCCATTCGGATTAAATTTTGACACATCCAATGCAATCATGCTCTTGAGCGTTACAAAAAAGTTTAACAAAAGTTTGGAGAATGAACCTGGCATAAAATATTGGATCTATGCTTCATCTAAATGAATCTAACCATCTTGTTAGAGTTATTAAACTCTGTTTTAGTGCTGGCTACACAACAGCAATTAAATTGTTTAAGAACTATAATAATCAAATGAAAAGTGACCCTGATGGAGGATGTAGACATTGTTTAGTGTATTGATAGCAATAACCCAATTAAATAAGTTACAAAAATCGCAACTCAAACTGTCACAAACTATGCTTGCTGCTATGATTTTCACATTCCTTGGTCTCTATCATGCGTACGTAACGCTCTATAATAGTTGATGAATATTTGTGGCAGGCCATGTGAAGGACAAGTTTCCAATAATATGCAACAATAATTTAATCAAATAAGAGTTGCAAACTCTTTACGAAAGCAACAAGCTAAGATAAACATCGACAGAACAATAATGGAGTAATTAATCAAGTATGGACGAGAAGGGTGAGCAAATTGATGGATTAGATAATCTAGTCAAGCAATTAATAATAATTTTGATGATGCTGTGTATGCATACACCAACCACACAATAATTGTACTGTAGTGAGAGAGTATCTTATCTAGCTCTACTGATACGGTTCATACGTGACATTATTAGGACTTTCATAGATTATCTTGGTGCCTAACTTGTCAAGAAAGGCGAAGATAATCATGATTATCAAGCTGTAGGCATCTACCAGCTAAATAAATAGCTAACCATCAAAATGAGCTTCCATCGGAGACATCAGCGACATTAATACAGTTTTGTTAAGAAAAAGAACAGGATCTATTCTTCCATTGGATGAAATAACATGACGAGCAACCAATGTGATAAATTCTCATAGGACCCGAAATTTCTAGTTACAAATCATAAATACAATTCACTAAATAACAATATGAAGGCTAAACTTTGTTGATGCTGTACATTCAAATAAATGAAATTCTATACCTGTGTTGACGCTAGATGATTTTTCAGTATTGTCTAAAGGTTAGATTTAGGCGGCCAGGACGAAGCATAGTGTTTTCTAGTAGAGCTCCAGGAGCTGAGTTGGGGTTGATGGATGACACTCCGTGAAATACATGTCTAGACTCCCCACCAAATATTAGTACATCTCCTGATTCTAGAAGTACTTTCTCTGCCTTGTTCGCATCCCTCTCATCTCCATAAAGGAATTCTGCTGAGTCGCCTACACTGAAGGATACAACAGGTAACCCCTTCTTGAGACTGTATCTGCTTTCGTCACGGTCCTACATACGAAGAAGTCAAAATGATAAGAAAAAATTATCTTGAGTTTAAACACCATTCATTAAATATTGGAAGCAGGGAGACTTGTGCTCACAGTAGTCCGAACTCTGCAAACATTTGTATTACATCTTCTTAAAGTGGTTCAGAAGTCAAAAACAAATTGCACTATTGCAGATAGAGCCGTAGAGGAACATAATATGGTTAGCTACAGACCTGGTGAAGACCAAGTCGCCCACTGGTATTGTAGAAGTTAACAATGCATATGTCTGGAGACAATGCAGGAAGTATGTCTTCCACGTTGCTTACTTTGGAATGCATTTTGATAAGCGCATGTGCTTCAGACATTGATCTTTGAACCAACTGCTTAAATTCACTAGGAATAACAGACGGCTCACAACCGTCAACCTGCCGCTTTTTGCCATATTTTCTTGTCTGAGGATCCCAATCAAGCCCCAGGCACATCATGCGCAAACGAAGTTTTGCTCCATCATTGTATCCAGGCTGATAAAACCCACCAGGGCCCTTGCCGAGTTCTTGACAAATTCTCACTATTAGAATCTGTAACATCAAATTGGGACAAAGATTTAACATATAACAAGAAGCAAATAAAAAAAAAAAAAAAATTCATAGACCTAAATGCAAAACTTTTGGCGCACAAACAAAGTGCTAAAATTAGCGCACACAGTCAAAAATAGGACTATAAAAGGGCAATGGTATCTAGCGTTAGAAATGTACACTGTTAGTTTGTTGCATTCAATAACAATAATAGTGTCAATGATAAAACAATATTTATATAATTTGGTTGATTTTCAAAATTGAAACATTGAACCAATAACATACTAACAGAGTTGAGTTACTGGATACAATGAAATTCAATACATTATCAAAACTGTACAAGGTCTCACTGAGGGTAAAGCACCAAGATTCACCTGTTCACGAATTGTAAGGTAATGTTTCAGAAGAACCATTCCAGGCCTCAGAATTCCTTCCCTAGTCCAATCCACAGTCTGTCTGCACTCATTTTCTTTTTCCATTCTAAAATTTCTCCTCCTCGACAAGCAGATATCAAATGGTTCAACATTGTGCAAACGATGAGAAGAATCCCACTTCTTGGCATCTAATTCATGTTTGAAGTAGTTTCGCTTATATGGCGATGCATTAGCATGTGCACGCTTCATCTCCTTGTTCCATAAAGGAGCAGAAGGAGAAGAGTCATCATGCTGGCTCACATAATTTGAAAGAGGCGAGTCCTCAAGCTGCGTTGAAACAATAATGTCTGTCTTTTGCCCTGGTCCTAAATCAATCCTTGTTTTCATCTTATCGATGTGTCCACCCTTAGAACTAGAAACAAGATTCACATCCAGAGGGGGAAAATCCTCATTGGAAAAGGAAGGGGAAGCAGATTGGTGCACTTTCCACTTCGACATCCGACTTCTATTACGGCCATTTTTACCTCTACTGCTGTAAAATTCATTGCCAGATAGTCCATTACCATCCACATGCTGCTAAAAAGCATTGACAGGAAATTATTCATTCAAACTGAACCACAGCTAGAATCTAAGCAGAATCATAATAGTTACACACTACAATAGTAGTCCTATATTATAACAGTTAGTTAGTAGATTAAAAACGACGACGTATAAATGCCAAACAAACCCTAAATGTGGGAAAAAAAAAACTGGAAGAACTGGATAGAAAGAAAAACTCACAGAATCAGAAAGCAAACGAGCTGACGCGTTGCTGCCACTTGGGGTGGTTTCCACTTTTCCGTTTTGGCCGGTGCTCATAATTGCCAGAGAAAGAAACCGAAGATGATTATGGCGGGAAACACGCTTGGCCAATATCAATGATAAGCGGCAGAGATTGGCTTCCGTTGTACCGTGCAAGAACATTTTTAGGTGATTAAAATGGTACGGTTAAATACATAATTGATAGGGTTTCGGTTACGAGGAAGAGTTAAGTGAACGCTCGTTCGTCAAGCTATGGTTACTGCATTGAATTTGAAGCTCGTCGTTTCAGCTCAGCGAGGCCTGGGGAAGCTGAAGGGACAGACAACGAGGAAGTGATTGGATTAAAACGACACCGCCTTTTGAAGTCAAAGTTTATTCTATTCAGATTTTGGACCATCCTTAGGCCCAGCTGATTTTATTTTTCGATTGTTGGGCTTCTTACCTTAACGGCTCAGCGTTAAACACCAATCTCACTTATTTATTTATTTATGTATTTTGGAGAAAATAGGATGAAAAAAGTGGTAGAAGATCTTTAAAAAAAAAAAATAAAAAAAAAAAACTCAAAGGTGAGACTGATATATTAAAGCTCGAATCTCAAAACCTATCTCTATATCATGAAAGAGAAATAATTTATGAACTTTGTATTTCTCTCCCAATTAACACAATAATACAGTGAATGAGCTTTCGGTTGTGGGCACTAAATCTTTGATTTGTTTTCAAAATTTCATGTCAATCGATTATTTCTACAGATGGTTTGAGAAGATAAATGACTAAACACTTTTGTTGTCAATGCCAACTGTGGTGCATTATTATCATTTATCACGGTTGGTCAAGTTTAAACCTCCCACTTAAATTGAATTTAATTTTGTAACATGATATTGTCGAGACCGATGTAGCCGAACGTGCCCTACATTTCTTTCGGTTTAGCCCATTTCCATTATTGGGTCTAGGACCATGCGGAAGGCGTGGCCTAGAATAAATTAAAATTGAAAAAAAAATTATCAACGCCACAATTTTTTTTTTTGTCTCATGTTGATTCAACCACTAAAAAATTTTAACATGTTCTTTATATTATTTTTTTTATTTGTATCAATTAGCCACTTTTTAACTAACATCATTAAATAATTTAAATAAAATGATAATTTTACCCATAAATAAATTAAAAGACCATTTTATTTTATAAAAAGTTTTAAAAATAAAAAAATTATAATTATAAAAATACCCTTAAATTTAATAAAAAATAAATTCCAAACAAAGGTGCTCAGCTGATTTTTATTTAATTTAGATTTTGTAAAATTTTAATAATTATTTTTATTAAAATTTTATAATTTT